>CM017564.1:741306-1291306 GCA_007844125.1 Sinonovacula constricta
ATTGCACCAGATACATCCGGGATGATTGACCAGAGGACGGAATTACCCGAGGAGTTCCGACTGTGGCGGAATAGGCCGTTTAAACCCGAGGAAAAATCGGGACTTGTTCAAATAAAAACAACGAAGTTTAACGAAATATACTTTAAGAGTCACGGAACCAGACAATGTGTTATCGTTTCGCTGTAAGGACCATCGTCGGATACCCACGGTTGATTCTGTAACGTTACTCTCCATTCATCACCCGTGGGCAAATTGCTACACTTTTCGTCGTTCTGTTTGAATAGAACAGAACAGACATTATCCAATCAGATGATAGGTTACAAAATTAAATCCTCTTCAATCAGAAAATCAATACGGTGACCTGAGACCGTAAACATGGCGACCGGTACAGCGCATCGCAAGTGAAAAATATGTCTGTCAGCGATCCGCGACAAATGTTCTTACAGATCTTTGGGCACTCCAGCAAGTATTGAAAAATACACGTCGGTTTTAAACGAAATCGGTATCATTGCCCATGAAGACACTGGTGTTGCTTGTAATTTGTGCGTAAATAAACTTACGACAATGCTATCGAAGTGGTATGAAAGCGTAAACTTGATTGGTTGGCAGATTCGCTGGATGATATCAGCGAACCAATCGGATTGTGGCATTTTATAGTAAACAAAGCGACGAAATGAGTAGCAATTTGCCCACGGGTGATGAATGAAGAGTAACGTAATAGAATCAACCATGGGTATCGGACGATGTGTAAGCACTTGATATTTCACACGCTTTTGTGTTGTACACATAAGATATAATTATGGATAAGCTGTTTGATAAGTGTTCTAATGCAGTCTTATGGGTATTTCTCTGGACAAAGAAGAGAGATTGGGATGGAAATTGTATTCTAGCTGGAGTCAGTGAAAATGTGACGATAGACCAGTAGAAATTATAATGGACAATTAGAACAGAGAACTGGTCATCATCATCATCATCATCATCATCATCAACATCATCATCATCGTCGTCGTCGTCGTCGTCGTCATCATCATCATCATCATCGTCGTCGTCGTCGTCGTCGTCATCGTCGTCATCATCGTCGTCGTCATCATCATCATCATCACCTTCATCAGGACTTATTTCCGAATAAATAATCAAATTTTCCTTCAGTTAACACGTTTAATGGTAAGGTATAAGTATTAATGTAGATTTTCAGAAAATAGGCCTTGTGATTTGCTCAAAATAAATCTGATATTACAGACGTCATTATAATCATCATAATCATTGTTATAGAAAACATAAAGAACGTTATTATTATCGTCAGCATTATCAACAGAACAGCAACATCAGCGGCAGGTCCAGCAGCAATATGATCTTATTCCTTACAATCCGCCTGCTCCTCCTTCTCACCATCAGTACGAACACCATCATCATTTTCATTATCACTATCATTATAATTGTCATTGTTTTTATCACCACTATCAATTTCCATCACCATAGTCATCACGATTATAATCATCATTACCGTCAGCAGCAGGAGAGGCATCGCAACATTCCTAAATGATCATATACTAAGCGATAACGACATTACAATTAACATTATCGTCATGATCACCATCATCATCAGCATCATCATCATCAGCATCAGCATCAGCATCAGCATCATCATCAACATCATCGTCATTATCGATAACTGCATCTAATTTTTTTAACGTCCTCGGCAGCAGCACATATTGTTATAACCATTTTTATTATTATAACTACTACTACTACTACTATTTCTACTACTCTTCTTTTCTTTTTCTTCTTCTTCTTCCTCTTCTTCTTCTTCTTTTCTATTATTATTGTCAACAACAACATAATCATCAACAACAACAACAGTATCATCATTCTCCTATGCGTCAAGCATTTACAGAATTGATTGTTTCTCAGAAAAGAATTATCATACATATCATTATCAACAGCATTAATTAAATAAAATTTGTATAAATGTTATGTTTCAGTCATAATGGATGAAGTATCCGGACGTGGGGCTTCTTCATCAGGCACACAGTCAGATTCCCGTGGTCACATCAACTGTGACGAGTGTGCTGAATCGGGAAACATGGTTACTTCTTCTGGTTTTTGTGAGAATTGTTCAGACTTACTTTGCACATCATGAATAGGCCAACACAAGAAAGCGAGATCGTCAAAAAATCACGAAATTCTTGAGGAAAAAGATATGCCAACGATTAAGCCAAATACATCCGATGTGGAGAAATGCACCATGCACCCCGGGAGGCCGATTGAGGCTTATTGTCCTGATGATGACACATTTGGATGTTCGCTGTGTTTCACGGTCGGCCACAGATCCTGCCAGAATGTCGCTCTATTGTCTGCTTTGTCATGTGGGGTAGAAACAAGCAAAGAGTTTCTTGATGTCAAAAATGCAGCTGACAGATACAAGAAATTAGAGGAGGAATACAAGCAGGTCATCACGAAATATTTGTCAAAGAACGACGAATGGCACAGTAAAACCTTGGAGAGATTTAAACAATTCCGATCAGAGGTCCTTAACATCGTAGAAGTAATCGGCATTAAAGTACACGGGGAGGCAGACGCACTGAAGGAGGAAAATGAAAGCCAGTTGAATAAACTAGCACATCGAATTGCAACATGCACCGAAAAAAATAAACAATATGTGGTAAATATGGACGACAAGAAAGATCGCAAGGAAAAGGAACAATTATTCATTGATTTAAAGAAAAATGGCAGGCTTGTAATTGACTATGTTTATCAATTGGAAAAAAATTCCAAGGATATTGCCATTAGGAAATTTGAATTTGATCCTACCATTAAAGAGGTAGTAATCAAGAGCAACAAATAAATGTTGAAACACCAACATTTCTTTCTCAGCATCATACAGAACAAGGAGAGGATCGGAAGACCAATGTCCCCAAGGAGCTAGTATTTGCCACTACATGCAAGTCAACATCTCTGGTGAATATCAAATCTAAGGATGATCGTTCTACATGCTGGGTCACTAGTATAATGGAACGTTCAGAAACAAAACTAATCTTAGCCGATTTTAATAACAAATGCATTAAATTGTTTGACATGACCAGTAACTCCATCACACAGAGACGGGCCCTTCCAACACTTCCCTGGGATATCACTAAAGTTTCCGGGTATCGTGTGGCTGTTTCATTTCCAAACGCTAAACAGATCCAATTCTTCAAAGCTGACCAGATCCTGGAACCTTGTGGAAGTATTGACGTGAATTTTGCATGCCGTGGTCTACACCGTACTGGAGACAGGCTAGTCGTATCCAGTCCACCAAAGGTTCTAATACTTTGTATGACGGGCACAGTTCTCCAGACTGTTCAGTATGATCGATCAGGGATAGAGTTATTCCGGTGTCCATGGCACTTGACACTCAGTAATGACAACAAGCTGATCTATATAAGTGATTATAGCAACCATAAGCTCACATGTATGACTACTACCGGCGTGGTCCAGTGGGTTTACCTTGACGAGCAGTTGCAGTATCCACGTGGCGTGACTACCGGAGAGAACGGGTCTATCTACATTTGTAGCTGGGGCAACCACACCATCAACGTGGTGTCCCGTGAAGGTGCAAGACTCGCCATCATACAATGTCGCCAGTCTGGTGGCAAGTATCCTAGTGCTGTATGTTACACCAGCAATAACCGGACACTGTATGTGTCGGATGAAAATGATCCTCATCTCAATAGACTTAGCATGCAATAGCTTTTTTTAGCAGCCGTGGTCGCATGTTTATACAGCCTTTTACAATTGTACTTTCTTGGAATAGAGAACAGCACATTGCAAGAATTTTGTGAATATATATAAAACATGTATTCTATTGTGTTCCTTGTTTGCAGAAGAAACATAAGCACTATATACTGCTTGTTGACATTGACCGTTGGTCTTTACAGTGACTTAAGTGCGTTTAAGTACAACTATTAGACAATACTTAACGACAGTTATGATTAGCGAATAGCATGTGTAAATATAATTTATGCTGATTATTTTATGTACAGGATAACGTTGCTTGCTGCATTAATCATAAATTTATAAATGCAGTTATAATAATAATAATAATATAATATAATAATATAATAATAATAATAATAATAATAATAATAATAATATAATATAATAATATAAAAATAATAATAATAATAATATAATAATAATAATAATAAAGGTCATGATGAAATTAAGAAGCCCTAGAATATGATGATGATGATGATAATGACGATGATGATGATGATGATGATGATGATGATGATGATATATGATGATGAATTAAAGCACCATCATTAATAGATATCTTTATTCAAAAATGTCTTCGTATTATTCATAAAAGATTCATCCTAAGACAAGTAGCTGTTTATCACAAAGTGTCACTATTTTTCTCATTACAAATAAACAGATACCCGCTTATAAAAAAGTGTCCGTGTTTTCATCACTAGTCATAAAGCATCGCCTAACACAATTCGTAAAATTTTAAATAACAGATAAGTTGTTGATTCAAGGTGATTCAAAACATGCTTCATTTTTTAAATTACTAACTTCAAGCAAACAGCATCAGTGTAAAACACAAGACCATGCAGCATGCTTCTAAGCAGCCAAAACTGGTCTTAAACCCGTGTTCTGCTCGGCATGTTTCAAATAATGTTTTAAAACTCTCAACATTTTTAGGATATAATATCCACTTCCCATGTGTGGTTGACGCTTACCAATTTCTTTAGGATGAGCTTAGATTCGAGGTCAAACATTTTTAAACCTCGGATCGTGTTCTTATTTAGACAAGGAGGTTAGAAACAACAGCACAGTATAACTAAGGAAGGAACACTGCAACCAGACTAAAATATAATGTGCATCATCTTCGGCCGTTTCCCTTTTTTACAGAGAGTCAAAAAAGCCGAATGTAAAAAATTGCGGAGTCTGGGCCAAAAGTACATTTTGTTGCACCGAAAGTATGCAATTCCATGCCAGTAATACCGGTGAACATAAGACGAATATGTTAAGACAAAAACCATAAAATGATGAGATAATGTTGTCTAACTTACCTTAAAGTAAAGCGCAAGTAACATTTTTCTTAATTCGAAAAGAATCAACATTAAGTACGACCTATGCTGTACATTATTTTGACAGAATAGTTAACCGTCCTTGCTAAATCAAAATGACCACTATCTGAATCAGAATAACACTTCATTTAGAAGTTGGGGGTAGGTCGAATACATTAATTTTAAACCACACTATGTAATAAACAATAGAATTCTGAAATTAAAATTGAGAAAACAAACATTTTATATATGAAAAAATTATCCACCAAACAAACAAAACAACACAAACAACAAAACAAACAAACAACAAAACAAAAATTTTCTTCAAGATACTTTCGTGACTGTGATATAAGAAATTGGTATTCATTTGTGAGATGCAGAGACATGATTACCTGTAGTACTCGGTCATCATTATGATTCTTTACACCATATTTATATCAATTCATGTTGCCATGGGGAAAATACGCGTTTATCGTTTGCAGGATGTTTCATTGATCAATATGTTATTTGCTTTGTTATGCATGCGTAAAAGTTTGTCTGCGTGTAAGTGCACGGGTATTTGTGCATGTACGTGCGTATAATGTGTGTTGTTAAATGTGGTATTTAAATAAATTTTTAATTATACCTCAAATGTCGCAAAAATCGTGTAAAGTAAAGCTCTTAATGTTCATTCTTGCCGCGTCTATAATTAAGCGTGATGCGGTTTTCTGCTAAAAATATATACGGACGTCGGAATTACCGGATATTGATTTAATTTGATAGATATCACAAAAGTAAATGGTCATGGTGTGTTTTTTTCTAGTTTAAAAAAGCTAACGGTCTAGCGCGGCTCAGATAGGCAGTAACTATTTGTAATGAAGGGTGAGGTGTTATGCTTTACTTTTAGTGATAGTGGAGGATATTTTTCAGATAACAATAATATATGTGATTATTTAACAAAAAAGTAGGCACAAATTGTCGTATAAATTTAAGTTGTCAATCCCCTATTGTATGTAGTTCACACGAGTATGAGAACTAACTATTTTTTAATTCTGGACTCAGTTTTTTTATTAAATATACACACATGTAAATCTTTTATCAAATTATCAAAATGAATGTGTACTTATAAAAGGAAAAAAAAAGTAGTTGTCAAACAATTGTCCGTCAATGGTATTCTAATGTGTTTACTGTATTGCAACCAAAACAGCCGGTACTGCGTTGTGCCTACGACAGACTGACGTATACACAGACTAATTAGACCATTAGGGTAACATCGTTGGTTTTTACTGATATAAATCACTGATCAAAGTACAAAAAACCTATATTTACTTACAAATACACCTTTCTCGCTAATAGTCCATCAATTTTATTATAATTCTTTGTTTACCGTAATTCAGCCAGACGGTTGGTAACGGTCACCAGTCAGAGTAGTGCCTATGTTTGACTTATAACGTGACGTATAATATTACAGCATGCTCAGATCGGAGATATGATTGGCGGTCGAGGTTAATACGGTTAATACATATAATCAGAGCTCAGGTTTCGTCATTAATATTGTGGTTAAAACAATTTGCATTTATAGGGAAAACAATATAATTAAATGATGCAACTTGAACATCTGTAACCAAGTCGTGTTCAAGGTGGTATCCGACACTTTACCTACAATAAAATTTGTAAACAATTCTCACGCCTGTTTTGGGGTGTTTGCGCATATTTCTGCAGAAAATCATATATATTAAATAATTCAAATTCCCAATTCGCGTAATATACATTTAGCACAAGGATCACTTGAGACTTTTTCCCGTCAAGCCCGTTATGTAAATCATAATCATACTGAACTGTAATTTTATATATAGAAAAAAAAATGTTTTAAAAAGTAGAACATCTTGTGCCATTTCCATTTCATTTTGTCCGAATGCCACCGAGGACTCTCGAAAGTCATGACAATTACAACAGCCTACTCTAAAATTTCCACACATACCATCACGTGCTCCTCGCTTCAGCGTGAGGCCAAGTGGATATGGATAAGCTTTGTCGCCGAGAATACAAATTGTTGGACTCATGGAGAAAGTTGCTGAATGGAGAAAATGGCTTATTTTTGGCTGCTATATTTCAAAGTCGTCTAGAGAGCATTCTCGCAGACCCCCTGGCACGGCTAGCTGCTGCTCGTTTAATTAGGACCCCCACCATATAAAAGACAACATGAATCCACCTTCTATCATTCACAAGACGTCGCTCAGCCTGGCTATGATATAAATAATACTCCAATAACAGAACACGAAAAATAATTTGTTTTACGTTAAATATATTTATTCTCATTCACAACAAAACTGCCACATGTAATACTTTGCATTTTATATGCGAAGGATCTGTATCATTAATTAACTTCAAAATGTACATTGTAATCTATTTTCCCTTAATTTATAACTACCTGGGTATGTATAATACTTATATATATACACACACTTTATGTATTGTTTATTTCATCCCAGTTGAGACCCATGTTTACTCTGATCTCCATTACTAGCATCTAACTCTGCATGGGTTATAAACTATATCGAAACTACATATCGAACGACTGTATTAACATCCTTCATCGTCTAATTCTGAATGGCGGAGCATGCCGTTTAAACACTAGATAAAATCGGTTCGTATATAACAATATAGTTTTCCGTAATATACCAAATAGTAACCGAACACTGTGTTACCGTTTCGCTGTAATGACTTGATATTTAACACAAGCTGTTGTGTTGTACACATTTGATGTATATGTGCATAAACTTTTTTGTAAGTGGTGAAGTACTGCGGTATTAAATAAGGTAGTTCTATGGACAAAGAAGAGAGACTGGGACGGAAATCGTATTCAACCAGGAGGCAGTGACATTGTGACGACAGACCAGTAGGAATGATAATGGACAATTAGAACAAGGTACAGGTGAGAAATTCAATGCTTTGTATTTGCTTGTTTATCAATAACATTTTGCAAATGTTCAAAGCATAAATAGTAAACTTAAAGCCAAAACATTTTTATCCATGTAGACAATAACAACAACAACATCATCATTAACACATCAAGAAAAACGCCGTATCGGGAATGAAATGTCATGAACAATATATCTTTTCACAGTCTTCATGTCCATATTCATAGGATCAAAGTTTTTGCACGCTTATTTATGTAAAACTGTTCAATAGTGTTTATGTAGATTTTCCGAAAATGCATCTGAAAACGTACTCTAAAATTCCGTCTGTTGTTTATTTGAGATGTCCAAAACATTCATGAATACAATCACGGTATACTAAAAGATCCTCCTCCTCCTCCTCATCATCATCATAACCATCACCACCACCACTACCATCATCATCATCGTCATCATCATCATCATCATCATCATCATCATCATCATCATCATCATCATCATTATCATCATTTTCATGAGTATCATCCTCATCAACAACATCATCATAACCATCCTCCTCCTCCTTATCTTCCTCCTCATCATCATAACCATTATCAGAAGGACTTATTTCCGTATTAATAATGACATGCTTTTCCCGTAGTCCTACTTACTAGAAGAGCAGAAGTGTTCAAGTAAATTTTCCGAAAAGAGGCCTTGTGATTTGTTGAAATTTGATCTGATATTATAAACATCATCATCATTGCTAGAAAGGACATAAAGAAGGTTTTTAAAATCGTCAGCATTACAACAATGGATAGAATCATCAACATAACAGCAACATCAGCGACAGGTGCAGCAGAATGAAGATTTTCTTTCTTATAATCCTCCTCCTCCTCCTCATCGTCACCATAAATACGATCATCATCATCATAATCATCATCGTGTTAACAATCACCGTCATTATTATTACAATTATTTCCATCACCAGTCATTGAAATTATCACACGCCCGATCATGCGAGGCGACAAAAATTGAGATCAGGCGAGTAAGTTTTTCGGGCGAATAAGTTTGCAAAAGTTTGTCGCCCAACTCTCAAATTGATTTACCATAGATCTATTTTTGGAAGTGAACTTCTAAAAAATATCTAGCTGTAAAAGAGGTTCGTGCCATTTTGCAATGTTATTTGTAATACGTCATTAGGGCCACGTGCGCTTCTACGTCAATCGCAATTCGTATCTGGAAAGGAATTGCCGAGGTGATCGAATAGGACAGCATGCCATTACTCTGATGTTTTCGACTTTGCCATTCAATCTCCTAAAATGGCTTCACTTAAATGGACACCAGGGTTTCAACCAGGAGAAAGATAGAAGGCAAGGAGTGATGAATGTTACATTGTGTGATTTGTCCAAATTTTTATAAAGATAACAAGGGCAAAATAATCGTATCGTGTTTATTGTTATAGGGCACATATTCTAATTGTCCACTCGCCGTCGCCGCTATAGCTTCACGTTTTTTTTAAGAAACACCTGCCTGCTATCTATATTTAGCGTGACAAATACTCTGATTGGCAAACTAGAAAAACGTCATCGGCATATGCCTGGCAGGTCCATTTCAACAATTGTGGTCAACAAGCAAGTCTCTTAATTGCAGTATATTAAAGTTGCAAACATTATAAGTTAGTGTGATCGTGTGTTACAAAGATGCCACATTATGTTAATTACAAACGACATAGTTTATGACGCCATCCCATCTACGGAAGTCGCACACGGTATTTTTTTGCCTGAGCATTAAATCTCAGTGAGTCTGATTGTTGTTTTTACTACTCAGTGGAAAAAGACCGCTTTCACAAAGGCGTCATTTGATAAACGCTTCAGATTGAGTTTTTTCACATTTACTCAGTCGGTTTCAATCACATTGCTGATGGCCACATGGTCTTTGACAGCTGATAAAAACTATATATACTACAACAATTCTGCAGGTTCCTAAAAATGTTTGAAGAAACCTGTTAATGCATTCAAACGTTTATATATGCCCTTGAAGTAAACTTCTCACGCTTCAAGCGCCCTTTTCTGGAAAGATACCAAACCAGTGTAGATGTCTGAGGGTGGGGACATTAATTTAAGAAAGAGGCGAACAAAAAGTATGAAGCTAACCCTCAATGTTTGTTGGTTTGTGGTGTGCAGGGCGTGTTTGGCCCAAGCACGAAGAATGCAATTTGTATCTGGTTGTGGCCTGTTGTCGCTGGAAAACATAAAAGTTCATGACAAAACAAAGTGAAGACATGGTTCAAAACCCGTCTCCAGATAAGTGAATCACTGTTGGTGGGACGATAAACCCAATAAACAACAACAGTAACAACAACAATAATAATAATAATAATAATAGTGATACTACTACTACTACTACTACTACTACTACTACTAATAATAATAATAATAATAATAAGTATAATAATAATAATAATAATAATAATCGTCTCATTATCTTTATCACCATCAGTAGCAGCACATATTATTATTATTATTATTATTGTTAGTAGGAGTAGAAGTAGTAGTATATCTAGTAGTAGTCATAATAATAATAATATCATCATTATCATCATCATCAGCAGCAGCATCAGCATCAGCATCATTCTTTCTGCCTCACTTCTGCTTTTCCACAATATACTTTTTTTCTCTGAAAGATTTAACATTTATATCATTTACAATAATTTTACATACATTCTTTTTGTATGTCTATTATGTTTCAGTCAAAATGGATGAAGTATCCGGGCGTGGGGTATCTTCATCAAGCACAAAGCCACATCTCCAGGGTCACAACAACTGTGAAGAGTGTGCTGAATCGGGAAACATGGTTACTGCTTCCGGTTTTTGTGAGAATTGTACTGACTTTCTTTGCACATCATGCATAGAGCAGCACAAAAAAGCCAGATCCTTAAGAAATCACGAAATTCTTGAGGGTAGAGAAATGCCAACCATTAAGCCAAGAAAATCCGATGTGGAGAAATGCACCATGCACCCCGGGAGGCCAATTGAGGCTTATTGTCCTGATGATGACACATTTGGATGCTCGCTGTGTTTCACGGTTGGCCACAGATCCTGTCAGAATGTCGCTCTACTCTCTGATTTGTCACGTGGTGTAGAAACAAGCAAAGGGTTTCTAGATGTTCAAAATGCAGCTGACAGATACAAGAAATTGGAGGAGGGGGTCAAGCAGAGCATCAAGAAGTATTTGTCCAAGAACGATGAATGGCACAGTAAAACCTTGGAAAGGTTTCAAATTTTCAGATCAGAGGTCCTTAGCATCGTAGAAGAAATTGGCATAAAAGTACACGAGGAGGCAGACGCATTGAAGGAGGAAAATGAAAACCAGTTGAAAGAACAAGCCCATCAAATTGCAACATATACCGAACAAGTAAAACAGTATATGGTTAATATCGACGACAAGAAAGAAAGCAAGGAAAATGAACAAATATTCATTTACTTAAAGAAAAATGGCGGGTTTGTAATTGACTCTGTTAATCGCTTAGAGACAATCTATAGGAATATTGCTATCAAAATATTTGAATTTGAATTCGATCCTTCCATCAAAGATATATTAATCAGAACCAACAAAATAAATGTTGAGATACCATCACTTCTTTCTCAACCTAAAACAGAACCAGGCGAGGAAAGTAACACCAGTATTCACAGAGCTCTATCACCAGCCACAAGATGCAAATCAATATCTCTGGTGAACATCAAATCAAAGGATGATGATGAAAAATTCTGGGTCACTAGTATAATGGAACTTTCAGAAACAAAACTTGTCATGGCTGACTTTAATAATGGCTGCCTGAAAGTGTTTGACATGACCAGTAACTCCATCACACAGAGACGGTCCCTAACAGCAAAACCCTGGGATATCACTGAATTTCCCGGGTGTCGTGTGGCTGTCTCATTTCCAAACGCTAAACAGATCCAATTATTTAAAGCTGACCAGACCCTAGAACCT
Source organism: Sinonovacula constricta (assembly GCA_007844125.1). NCBI lineage: Eukaryota > Metazoa > Mollusca > Bivalvia > Cardiida > Solecurtidae > Sinonovacula > Sinonovacula constricta. The sequence goes on from CM017564.1 coordinate 753,230, forward strand.
TGTGGAAGTATTGACGTGCCTTCTGGTTGTTATGGTCTACACTGTGCTGGAGACAGGCTGATTGTAACTAACACCAGTCCAGCAAAGGTTCTGATACTTAGTATGACTGGAACTGTTCTCCAGACTATCCAGTATGATCCATCCAGGAAAGAGTTATTCCGGTGTCCCTGGCACTTGGCAGTCAGTAATGACAACCAGCTGATCTATGTAAGTGATCGTGACAACGATAACCTCACATGTGTGACTACTACCGGCGTGGTCCAATGGGTTTTCAGGGACGAGCAGTTGAAGCAACCACGTGGCGTGACTACCGGAGAGAACGGGTCTATCTTCCTCTGTAGCTGGAGAACCAACGCCATCCACGTGGTGTCCCGTGACGGTGCCAGACTAGCCATCATACAGAGTGATCAGTCCCGTATCCAGAAACCAGTTGCTGTTTATTATACCAGGAAAAACCGCACACTGTATGTGTCAAGTTACAATAATTGTCATATCCTGAGACTCAGTCTGCAATAGCTTATTTAGCAGCAATATGTTTGTGTTTGTGTGTGTATGTGTGTTTGTGTGTGTGTGTGTGTTTGTGTGTGTGTGTGTGTGTGTGTGTGTGTTATAATGTACATCTTTACAGTGACTGACTAAAGTGCTTCCATGTACAACTGGGAGATGATACATGCGCTAATCAAGATTTGTGAGGAACGTTTGTATATATACTTTTATGATATTATTTGTATCTTGTTTCTCACCGCATTATTCATAAATTTATCAATACAATTATTCAGGAAATAATAACAAAGTATAAGTATTTATTTTTTAATTGATTTATAAAGCTGTATTTATGCCCCGCTGCGAAATGCTGAACAGAAAAAGACAGATAAAGAGGACGAGTATTAAGAAGACACAGAGGAAGAACAATGAAGATAATGAAGACAATAAGTAGCCCTAGGATATGATGATTATGATGATGATGATCATGATGATCATGATGATAATGATGATGAAGAATGGTGATTAAATATTAAGGGAACATAATTAACAGATATCTGTTTATTAACAATCATAAAAGTTCCATCCTTAGACATGTTTCTATTGATTTATAGGTGCCAATGTTTAATAACTCAAATTAAACAGACATCCGAATATAAAAAAAAACTGTCACTGTTTTTATCACTAGTCGGTAATTATCGTTTTACACAATTTTAAAAGTTTATACAAAACAATACTTGTGTGTTAAAAACGTTTGTGATTCAACGAGATTCCAGACGTGCTGTATCTTGTAAGTAGTTATTTTTAAGCGGCCATATTTTGAAAACAACATCATTGTAAAACACGAAGCATTCAACCTAAGCTGCAAAACTGGCCTTAAAGGTGGTATTCGACAGTTTGGGTTAAAATATGTTTCTCAAATGACCATATAAGTCCTTGTTACCCGGGAAGTTTTTGCAAAAAGCTGCTCATTCGTGCCCTAGATCTGTGTGAACAGTGAAACATAAATGGCCACTCCTCATTGCAAACAGGTATTTTCTAGCTGTGCAACGCTGCAGAGATATCTAATTTTTACTATGAAAACTACGTTACAACTCAGTTTATTTTGTTATCAGCGTAATCCGCTCTGACCTCGGCATCTATTTTTAGCTGAGCTATCCTGCTTATTTATAAATTTGGAATGATTTACAGTGATTTTATAGCGATTTGAACTATCTACCCATCTATGCAGAATATTAACCCGTCGTTATTTATACTAAAACTTACAGAATTCTCTAATTCCCCCCAAAATGTGGTAAGGTATTGTTACATGATTTTGTACTGCCGGATATTTACTTTAAACCCCCTTTTATGGTCAACATATTACATATAATGTTTTGAAACTCTAAACATTTTAAAGATATATTCATTCCCCAAGTGTGCTTGATTCTAATCAAACTACAATAACAAAACAGCACAGCAACAAAAACAAACAACAACAAAAACACAACAAAACAACACAGGGTAAAACTGTCGTTACCAATCTTTGATATCTGCAAACTATTTGATACCACATTCAATATGTTTTACTTCCTCTTAATAAAAAACCCATATATTCTGCATATCGACATGATAAAGTCTCAAGCATCAAATTGTAATAACACAATCGTCATGCATAGATTTAGTTTTAAATATCTGTTTTATTACTGCTCGGTGGCCAAAACATGATTTAGTTACAGTTTACTAAATTTTAATTAGATTTATTTCTTCTACAAAAAATTTAGGGAAAGAGAAAAGTATCTGAAAAATACATAAAAATATAATAGGCTTGAACATTGATCAAATGAGTCTTTTGGTTTCGGCAAAACAAAGAAAAACAACAACAACAACAAAAATGGAAGAAAAAACAAACAACAACAATTACAAAAACATCATAGACAAAATCAAAACAACAACAATTACAAAAACACCATAGACAAATCAAAGAAAGAAAACAACAGAAACACACTCGCATTCACACCCACACTTACACCAAAAAATACAGCAACAACAAACAAAACAAAAGACACACACTAAAACAGAAAAGAGCAATAAACACTAGACAGTTAGCAAAAAAATCCATTGAGCAGATTATAAATAGAATAGTATCACTTCATAGATGGGATTGATATATTGCAATATCAATATTAAAAACCACAATCTTTCAAACTCTTTGGGAACCCTGTAAAAATATCATACACTACATCAACTTTACTGTCTTAACCAGATGTAAACTCGTTCCACTTATTTTATAATAATTGATGTATTTATTTGACTGGAGTATTTATTGTACCATATGTGTACAGTGCTACAGATAGGACGAACTAGCAAGTATTTAAACCTAACATAGATTAAAATAATCATTGAAAATAGACGATTTGTGCATTAAGGGGCATTGGACATCCTACTTTAGGCCTATATATTAAATAATTCAAATTCCCGATTCCACGTCTTCTACATTTAGCGAAGGAAGACATGATACTTTTTCAGTCAAGCCCGTTGCTTAAATCGTACGCATATATAACTATAATCGTAAATACAGACAAAATCAATTAAAAATGTTTTAAAAGTAGAGACCAACATTTTGGCCATTTCTACGACTCAGTTTTGTCCGGATGCTACAGAGGAGTATCGAAAGTCGTGATAATTAGAACAGCCCACTCCATTACTTCTGAAACGTACCATCACGTACCATCACGGGCGCCGCGCTTCACCGCTGACGCCAGTGAATATGGACTATGTTTATCATCCTGAATACAAACTGTATGGACTCATGGAGAAAGTTGCTGAAATTAAGGAAATTGCAATTTTGGCCACTACATCTCAGTTAAAAGTTTAAAAGTTTATATAGAGCATGAACGCATGAACGCAGAGCCCCTAGCACGGCTAGCGGCAGTTCGTTCAATTAGGACCCCCAGCCCTATAAAAGACACAACATGAATCCCCCTTCTATCATTCACAAGACGTCGCTCAGCCTGGCTTACAATATAATAATACTCCAATAATAGAACACGAAAGAAAAATGTGTTTTAAGTTAAATATATTTATTCTCAGGTAAAACAAAACGGTCACTAAATACCGTGCATTTTATATTTAGCGAAGGAACTGTATCAATAATTAACTTCAAAATGTACATTGTAATCTATTTGCCGCCCCTTAATTTATAACTACCTGGGTATGAACAGTACTTCTATATATATACACTTTATGTATTGTGTATTTTATCTCAGTTGAGATCCATGTTTACTGCGATCTTATTACTAGCACCTAAATCTGCATGGGTTAAAAACTATATTGAACATATCGAACGACGATATTTACGTCATTGATCACGTACATTTGAATGGCGGAACATGCCGTTTAAACACGAGATAAAATCGGTTCGTATAAAAATAATATTGTTTTCCTTAATTTACCGAATAGTAACGGATCTTTGTGTTACCCTTTCGCTGTAGTGACTTGATATTTAACACAAGCTGTTGTGTTGAACTATGTAATTGTGCATAAACTGTTTAGAAGTGCTGATGTACTGCAGTCTTAAAGAAGGTAGTTCTATCGACAAAGAACAGAGACTGGGACGGAAATCTTATTCAACCAGGAGGCAGTGACATGGTGACGACAGACCAGTAGAAATGATAATGGACAATTAGAACAAGGTACAGGGAGAAATTAAATGCTTTTTTATTTGCTTTGTTTAAACAATCAATAACATTTTGCAAATGTGAAAAGCATAAATAATGTATACCTATATAGTTAGAACATAAAGCTAGAACATTTTTTGCTCGAAATCAAGAGTCCATGTAGACAACAACAACAACATCATCTCCATTACAGAAAACAACACAGAAAAACGCGTTATCTGGAATGAAATGGCATGAACAATAAATCTTTTCACATACCATTCTACATGTTCATATTTATATGATCAAAATTATTGCAGGCTTATTTATGTAATACTGTTCACGCGTGTAAGCCCATTTTCTTGTATAACAGTCATTACGTACATTTATAATATAAAATAGGTAATTTAATTTTTCGAAAATGCCTCTGACAACATTCTCTAAAGTCCTGTCTATTGTGCATTTAAAAAGTCCGAAACATTTAAGTATACAATCGCGACATACTTCACGACCATCATCATCATCATCATCAACAACAACAACAACAACAACACAATCATCACCGTCATCCTCCTCATCATCATCATCAGCATTACCTTCATCAAAAGGACTTATTTTCGTATTAGTAATGACATGCTTTGCCCACAGATCCACGTACTGGAAAGAGTTGAAGTGTTCAAGAAGATCTTTTCTTGTGATTTCATGAAAATGGTCTGATATTATAGACATCATCATCATTGTTATAAAGGACACAAGCAACGTTATTATTATCATCAGCATTACAATAATTAATGTAGACAGCATCATCAACATAACAGCAACATCAGCGGCAGGTGCAGCCAATTGAATACCTTCATCCTTATAATCCTCCTCATCATCATCACATCAGCGTAAGAACGGTCATCATCATCATAACTATCATCGTGTTAATAATCACCGTCATTATTATTATTATTATTTCCATCACCAGGCATTGAATTTACCACACGCACAATCGTCCGAAGCGACAAAAATTAAGATTAGGCGAGTAAGTTTTCCAGGAGAGTAAGTTTGTCAAAGTTTGTCGCCCAACTGGCGACCGAAATCTCAAATTGATTTACCATAGATCTATTTTGATAGAACCTTCCAAAAATGTCTAGCTGTAAAAGAGGTTCGTGCCATTTTGTGATGCTATTTGTAATACGTCATTTGGCCACGTGCGCCACGTCAGTCGCAATTTCTCATTAATCGGTGTAAGCACGTACCTAGAAAGGAAATTGCCGAGATTATCGAATAAGACAGCGTGCCCTTACTCGGATGTTTTCGACTATGTCCTTCTATCTGCTAAAATGGCTTCGTTTAAATGGACAACAGTGGAACAACCAAAAAAAGAAATTGTGTGATTTGTCCACATTTTTATAACGATAACTAGGGCAAAATAATCGTAATCGTGTTAATTGTTAAAAAGCATCTATACTAATTGTCCTCTTGCCCTCGCCGCTAAAGCTTCAAGTTTTCTTGCCTGCATGCTATCTACATTTAGCGTGACACCGGGTCAAATACTCTGATTGGCAAACTAGAAAAATGTCATCGGCATATGCCTGGCTAGCCCCTTTCAACAATCGTGGTCAACAAACAAGTCTCTTAATTGCAATTTGGGTTTTCTACATAAAGGAAAAGACCCGCTTATCAAAGTCCCAAACAGAGTTTCACATTCGAGGCTAAATGTCTAGGAATCCTGGAATTGCCACAAAGAAAAGTATATTAAAGTTGTAAACGCTGTAAATTATTGTGATCGTGTGTTACAGGGATGCCAGATTATGTTTATTAGGAGCGAAATAGTTTATGACTTCATCGCGTCTACGGTAGCCGCACACGGTATTCATTTGACTGAGCATTAACGTTTAGTGGGTCTTATTGTTGGTTTTACTACTCAGTGAAAAAAAGACCGCCTTCAAAAAGGCGTCATTTGAAATACGGTACAGATTGTACTGAGTTTCCTCACATTTACTCAGTCGGTTTCAATCACATTGTTGATGGCCACATGGTCTTTGACAGCTGAAAAAACTATCTACATTGCAACAATTCTACAAGATGGTTCTTAAAAATGTATGAAGAAGACTGTTAAAAGTGTAAATACATTTTATCATTTAAATATGTCCTTGAAGTAAGCTTGTCGCGCTTCAAGTGCCCTTTTCTGGAAAAGATACCAAGCCCTTGTAGACGTCTTGGTTTGGGGGCGTTAATATAAGAAAGAGGCGAAGATAAAATAGGAAGCTAACTGTCATTGTTTGTTGGTTTGTCTTCTTTTATCTAAAAGTCATCTACTACACATTATATCTACTTAGTGTGCACTCTGCCATTTCGATGTTTGTAAAATCACTGGTGTCAAACTATATTATGGGAATGAGGATGAAGGTATGTAATGACAGAGCTTCAATAATCTGTTACAAACATTGCTGCAGTCAACGAATTCAGTCTTTGCCAAACTTTAGGGATTAAAAATATCACTTTAAAATTGTAATGGAAAATTAATTTTGAGATTCTCTCAAAATTTTGGGTGGGGGGACTTGTTAAATATTCACAATTTAAGCCATCTTTGTTTTGTTTTGTTTTTTGCCATGAAACATAAAATATTGTGCTTAAGCTGCTGATAAATGTAAAGATAACAATATTATTATTGTGATGCTGGCTCTTCAAATTGTAATTTAGAGACACAAAACGTTACCTACTTGATTTGAAAATAAAGATAATGTGTATCTAATTAGGCCTAACAGAGCTCATATATTTTCAGTAGTCATGAACAAAACCCAATACCAAATGGGTCTATTTATGGAAACAATTGCAAAAATTAGCTCCTTTAAATATGAAGTTCTGTCATTCTATCTTCTCATTTTCTAATAAAATATTTAACTTTAAGGCAGCAAAATTGTACCATTTCAAAATAGAATATTACCATAATTAATTTGTATGTCATGTTGTAACATTGTTAATTTCACATTTTTAGATTCATTGTCATAATCATTAGCCTTTTATTCATATATGTATTATTTAAGTGTAAATTCTATTTCATTAAACTTTTAAAACCCTTCTATTTACTCTGTTTTTGTCAATGCAGAAAATTAAATCTCTACAGTATGAAAATACAGAAAGCAGTACTTGCATATCTTCCAGAATTTAATAATATATCAAGTATTAAATTTATAATATCTTTTTATTTATGGTTTATAAAGTTACATATTGATTACATTAATGCACTGATATACCTTTCATGTTAACTATTGCTCTAAATGATCTATCTCACTAAGCAAAGCCTGTATGAAAGTTATATTTTTATCAGAGTTTCGTGATGCAAAATATATGAAATAAGAATGTTCTGGGGAGAAAATGAACTGCAACTTCATGATTTTTGTCCAACTTTAAGATGAAAATAAAAATAAACTTCTCTAGTTAATTTGCTGCGCCTTAAGATAACATTTTATTATCGATGACAAAAGCTATGATAAATCCAAACATACCTTTGAAATAATTATTTTATCTCCATAAACATTCAAGATTTCTGTACATTTTATCTGTAAACATTTACTCTTGTTTTATTGACATTCATGTTTAATCAGTTGTGTTAAGAGTTTTCGATTTTCTGCTTCCTTATTTAACAAGAAAATAGTGAAGAAGAAAGAATATTGTTATTGGTCTTGTTACAAATACTTGAAATTTTCGACCAAAACTATGTTTAATAATTTCTATTGCATTAATCTTTATTACATGATTAACCGTGACTATGATTTTGCAGTAAATATCAAGATAAAATGAAGCTTTCATTTGTAGATTTATGTATATTTATTAATTTCATATTTGCAGAAACATGGGTTTGTGTCGTTCTTAATATGTTATTGTTTACACAGATGTAGAAAAAAGAGTTAATTGTCTGAAGCGTGTTTATAATAGTTTAGAATAAGTTATTTCAGTATAAATTAAGGAAGAACTGGAGTAAATCCATACAAAAAGCATGATTTGTTATACTTTTAATAAAATAATTTTGGTACAGCTTTCTATGTTGAACTCTATACTTTAATAATATCCCAATTCTAATATTTTTTTAATCATTTTAATTTTTAGATGCATTCATACCACTTGTCTGTGATTAGAATATTTCATATATTTTTAAGAACATAGATTAACTCTAAACCTGCTAAACACATAAATTCTGCAGACTTTTACAAATAGTTAAGAGCCAGATCAGCCAGGATTAAAGATTTTAAAACTTTGAGATTGAACCCAAGCTCTAAAGCATCTGATTGGTCCAATTCAAATTTTATTTGAATCCAGCCAATCATATGATGTTTTTGTCACTGACACAAACTCGAACTTTTATAATCTTCAGCCCAGCTTTTAATAAAACGCTGATTATTTGCTGTATTTCACGGTGTTTCTTGTGTTGTATTATTTGTACTTTTCTTCATGCTGTTCATTATCCCTACATTTCACCCATCATCCGCTTCGATCATTAACATAGAAGGAATTTTACTTGAAATTGTTTTATAATAAATTTCATGTTATTGATTTGGATTTGTTTTTCTTCCTGCATTTTCAGTTAGGTATCGAATGTAAATACCCTTGGGGTACTGTATGCAATCTGAGTAATCTTATGAATTTGGATGCTCTATACCATCTAAGTTCATGTAATCTTATGGATTGTGTGCTCTATGCCATCTTATAATCTTATGAATCGGGTGTTCTATTCCATCCCAGTAATTTTATGAATGGGGTGCTCTATGCAATCTAATTAATCTTATAAAACAGGTGCTCTATGCCATCTGATTAATCTTATGAATCGCGTGTTCTATGCCATCTGAGTAATCTCGTGAATTGGATGTTCTTTGCCATCTGATTAATCTTATAAAACTGGTACTCAAAGCCATCTGATTAATCTTATGAATCCGGGTGTTCTGTGCCATCTGAGTAATCTCGTGAATAGGGTGTTCTATGGCATCTGATTAATCTCATGAATTGGGTGTTCTATCACATTCCAGTAATTTTAGGAACCGGGTGCTCTATGCCATCTGAGTAATCATATAAATGGAGTGTTCTATGCTCTCTGATTAATCTTATGAATCGGATGTTCTACGCCATCTGATTAATCTCATGAATGCGTTGCTGCATGCCCACTTATTTATTTTATTAATGGGGGTCTCTATACTTGACCGTTTAATCGACTACTCAGTGTTTACCACAATGTTAAAAGTGATTTCCAAAAAAAGCAATACTTCGTTTAGCATTAATGTTAAATGAATAAATGTAAGTAAAGGCAATTAAATAACATAATACCATTGCCTCACTTGTTATACAGTACACAATGTGTTTAATATTTTGGTTAAAATGTCCATTATTTCCAAATCTATAGATTAGCGCGATATGGATTTCATCTACTAATAGTCATCGACGTCAGAGCTGATTACCTGTATGATAGTGTAACGTGATTGTAAAAGTATGTTGTCACGTGGTTTTATTTGTTTTCAACTGAGCTTGGCTAAGATATGATAAAAAGTTTTTTATAACGATAAGTGGACTTTACTTTTCAAATGAATTGGGGGGAGGGGGCCACCAATAATCGCTGGATCTTTTCAGGTAGCAAAACTTTGCTTGCACGAGAGTAAAAATGGTCCATTCTCTCATACTTTCCTCAAAGGTTATCATAAACAGTTTTCAAAACAAACCCTCATATTAAAATTTCGTTATGGTTTTCGTTACGGTTGCCATCGAAACCGCAACTTTTCCTAAGGTCAAAAATGAGGTTATTATTAGTTTGAAAATATGGGGAATTACACACTTAATGGAAGGTATCCGACAGTTTAGACATTTTTTTTTTCATATCATGCAGCCAAACAAATTATGTTAGCTTGTAAAGATCCTACGATTGTAAAGATCATACGATTGCTATTTATTGGTCCATTACAACCATGTGAAAAGTAAAGCATAACATCCCGTTTGTCAATATAAAAATACATTTTGTCCGACCCACGCTGCACAGTTCGTGATATTTAAACGAAGAAAGCCATGTGACTATTTCATTCCGATAATCAGCACTGATTTATTTATTTTACATGATCATTCCGAGAATCAGCTCTGATGTCGATATATATTTTTCCTGAGATCTCCATCGTGCTAAGATTTTGAAAGAATGGACATATAGAGCAAGTTTCATGATTTGTACTGTCAAACAATTGACAAACTGTTGAAAATCGCCATTGCTTAGATTATATTATGAGTATGTAACATTTATGCCCAGATTCTTACATTTATAATTATTTTATATGTCGGCAAACATGCCAAATACCACATTTAAACAAATATATATGGATATTTATAAAATAACTTTAATTTTACAACCTCAAATGCACTTATGCAGCATATAGTTTATCTTCGTTGAGTCCTATCTGTACTCTTGACCTCTCTTCCACAGGGTATACATGCATGGGTTATAAACTATATCGAAACTGGATATCATATGACTGTATTGACATCATTGATCGTGTAACTTTGGGTGTCGGAACATGCCGATTAAAGTTGGGGTAATGTCTGAAGTTGTTTAAATATAAACAACGAAGTTTTCCGAAACATACCGAGTAGTAACGAAACCACAAACCACTTGTGTTACCGATTCGTAGATAGGACTTGAACAAAGGTGTTTGTAGCATACACAATTGGAATGATTGGTGTCAAAGTACTGCAGTCTTAAAGGGTAGCTGGAAAAGCACAGATCGGACTGAAATCCAATTTAATTTAATTGTGTTCAAGTTGAAATCAGTGACGTAGTGACGATAGAACGAGAAGGAATTATCATGGACAATTAGGACACGGAATAGGTGAGAACATTATTACTGAATTATTTACGTTTAACATTTTATTACAATCAATAACGTCTGAAAATGTTCGCAACATCAATACTTTAATTCTAAGTATTGCGTACGTACAACCAAGAAACATGTTCACCCGGAAACCCATGTTTCTATGTAGGAAAGAATAACAATGAAAACAACACACAAACAACGCCGTATCTGGAATGAAATGTTCTTAACTATATACCTATACATGTATCATTCGAGATGCCCATATTTATATGATCAACGTTATTAGAGGCTTATTTTGTTATGCTGATAAATTATCCGTTTAGTATAGTTAAGGTAGATTCTCGGAAAAAATAGTTGATTTGGTTTTCTGAAAATGCGTTTGAACATGCACTCTAAATTCGTGTCTGTTTTTATTTAAAAAATAATAAATACCATTCATTATCGTTTTAAACATCATGGTCATGATCATCGTCATCATCACCATCATCAGAAGAACTTATTTTCATATAATTAATCCGAGAATGCGTGCATAGGCTGCAACTGGCCACATTCTCTTCCCGTAAACGCGTTTACTGGTAGTGTAGAAATGTATATTTTTAGAACAAAAAGACCATGATATTTGAAATGCAAGTGATCTTATAGACATCACGCTCATCATCATCATCATTATAATCAATAAAAACAATATCATACTTTTCTGTCTCACCCTTTTTTTTCAGATTTTTTTTTCTCAGAAAAGCATTAACATTTAAATCAATATTAATAACTTTCATAAATTAACTTTGTAGAACTATTATGTTTCAGTAATAATGGATGAAGTATCCGGACGTGGTGTATCTTCATGTTGCACACAGCCAGATCCCCATGGTCACGACAGCTGTGACGAGTGTGCTGAATCGGGAAACATGGTCACTGCTTCTGGTTTTTGTGCGAATTGTACTGACTTTCTTTGTACATTATGCATTGAGCAGCATAAGAAAGCCAGATCGTCAAGAAATCACGAAATTCTTGAGGGTAAAGACATGCCAACCATTAAGCCAAGAAAATCCGATGTGGAGAAATGCACCATGCACCCCGGGAAGTCGATTGAGGCTTATTGTCCTGATGATGACACATTTGGATGCTCGCTGTGTTTCACGGTTGGCCACAGATCCTGTCAGAATGTCGCTCTTCTGTCTGATTTGGCACGTGGAGTAGAAACAAGCAAAGAATTTCTAGATGTCCAAAATTCAGCTGACAGATACAAGAAATTAGAGGAGGAGTACAAGCAAGTCATCACGAAATATTTGTCCAAGAACGATGAGTGGCACAGTAAAACCTTGGAGAGATTTCAACAATTTCGATCAGAGGTCCTTAGCATCGTAGAAGAAATCGGGATAAAAGTACACAAGGAGGCAGACGCATTGAAAGAGGAAAATAAAAGACAGCTGGATAAACTAGCACATCAAATTGCAACATATACCGAACAAGTAAAACAGTATATGGTAAATATGGACGACAAGAAAGATCGCAAGGAAAATGAACAATTATTCATTCATTTAAAGAAAAATGACAGGCTTGTTATTGACTCTGTTCCTCGCTTAGAGACAATCTATAGGGATATTGCTGTCAAAAAATTTGAATTTGAATTTGATTCTTCCATCAAAGAGTTATTAATGATGACCAACAAAATACATGTTGAGACAGCTTCACATCTTTCTCAACCTAGAACAGCATCAGACGAGGAAAGTAACACCAGTGTTCACAGAGCGCTATCACCAGCCACAAGAAGCAAATCAACATCTCGGTTGAATATCAAATCAAAAGTTGATCATGAAACATTATGGGTCACTAGTATAATGGAACTTTCAGAAACAACACTTATCATGGCTGACTGTAATAATGACTGCCTGAAAGTGTTTGACATGACAAGTAACTCCATCACACAGAGACGGACCCTAACAGCAAAACCCTGGGATACCACTAAATTTCCTGGCTGTCGTGTGGCTGTTTCATTTCCAGTCGCTAAGCAGATCCAATTCTTCAAAGCTGACCAGACCCTGGAACCTTGTGGAAGTATTGACGTGCCTTCTGGATGTTATGGTCTACACTGTGCTGGAGACATGCTGATTGTTTCTAAAACCTGTCCAGCAAAGGTTCTGATACTTAGTATGACTGGTACCGTTCTCCAGACTATCCAGTATGATCCATCAGGGAAAGCGTTATTCCAGTGTCCCTGGTACTTGACAGTCAGTAATGACAACAAGCTGATCTTTGTAAGTGATAACCATAGCCGTACACTCACATGTATGACTACTACCGGCGTGGTCAAATGGGTTTACCGGGACGAGCAGTTGAAGGGTCCACATGGCCTGACTACCGGAGAGAACGGGTCTATCTACCTCTGTAGCTGGAGCACCAACCCCATCCACGTGGTGTCTTGTGACGGCGCCAGACTCGCCATCATACAGAGTGAACAGTCCGGTGTCCAAAGTCCAACTGCTATGTATTACACCCGCAACAACCGGACACTGTATGTGTCGAAATACGATGATGATCATATCACAAGACTTAGTCTGTAATAGCATATTGAGCAGGCATATATATATTATATATATATAAACAACATATTTTGTTTGCAGAAGAAACGAATATTTCTTATAATGTACATCTATATTAAGCCAATTTCCTTCTTGTTGATATTGTCCGTTGGTCTTAACAGTGTCTGACTAAAGAGCTTCCATGTACAAATTGGAGATGATACATACGGTAATTAAGATTAGTGATTTACGTTTGTAAATATAATTTTATGATTTTTTTTTTCTATCTTATTTTCTGTTTCTCATCGCATTTTTAATAAATTTATCAATACAGTTATTCAGTTAACAATAACAAAGTATAAGTATTGATTATTGCATTGATTTGCAAAGCTTTATTCATGCACGGTTGCGAAATGCTGAAAAGATATAGAAGACGAATATGTAGAAGACACAGAAGAAGAATGTAGATAATGAAAAAATAAGTAGCCCTAGGATATAATGATGATGATTAGGATCATGATGCTGATTATCATGATAATCATGATAATGAATTAAGGCAACATCAATAACAGATATCTGTTTATTTAAAAAATGTCACTGCTTAAGTCATTAAAGTTCCATCCTAAGATATGTTTCTGTTGATTAATAGTTGTCAATGTTTTAATGACTCAAATTAAACAGACATTCGAATATAAAAAAAACTGTCACTGTTTTTATCACTAGTCGGTAATCATCGTTAAACACAATTTTAAAAGTTTACACAAAACAATAGTTGTGTGTTTAAAACGTTCTTGATTTAACAAGATTCCAGACGTGCTGTATCTTTTAAGTAGCTATTATTAAGCAGATATATTTTGAAGCAACATCATTGTTAAACACAGAAGCCTGAAACCTAAGCGGCAAAAACTGACGTTAAGGGTGGTATTCGAAAGTTTGGGTTAAAATATTTTTTTCTCAAATGACCATATAAGTCATTGTTACCCGGGAAGTTCTTGCAAAAAGCTGCTCATTGGTGCCCTAGATCTGTGTGAACAGTGAAACATAAATCCTCATTCCTCATTGCAAACAGGTATTTCCTATCTGAGCCACGCTGCAGAGATAGCTATTTTTAACTATGAAAACCACGTTACAACTAATGTTATATCATTAGCCGGGCAATCCGCTCTGACCTCGGTACATATTTTTAGCAGAGATCACTATCGTGCTTATTTATAAATTTGGAATGATTGACTGTTTACGGTGATTTTATCGCGATTTGTACTGTCTACCCATCTAGGCAGTGTTCAAACCCGTCTTTATTTATACTAAAGTATACAGAATGCTCTAATTCCCCAAAGCAGTGGTAATGTATTGTTACATGATTTTTATATAGGCAAACTGCCGGATATCTACTATAAACCCCCTTTTATGGTGAACATATAACATATAGTGTTTTGAAACTCTCAACATTTTTAAGATATATTCATTCCCCATGTGTGCTTTACGCTAATCAAACTACAATAACAAAACAGCACAGCAACAAAAATAAACAACAACAACAACAACACAAAAACATAACAAACTAAAGAACAAACAACAACAAAACAAGAACACATGGTCAAACTTTTGTTACTAATAATTGATATAGGCAGACTTTCGGATACCAAATTTAATATGCTTTACTTCCACTTAACAAAAAATACATATATTCTGCATATCGGCCTGTTAATGTCTTAAGCTTCAAATTTTAATCGTAATCGTAATGCATGGATTCAGTTTTAAATATTTGTTTTATTACTTCTCGGTGGCCAATACATGATTAGGTTATAGCTTTCTAAATTTTAATAAGATTAATTTCTTCTCAAAACAAATTTAAAGACAGACAAAAGTGACTGAAAAATACATAAAAATATAATAAGCATGAAAATTTATCAAATGAGTATTTCGGCTTAGGAAAAATAAAGAAAAACAACACCAAAAACAGAACAAAAACAAACAAGCAACAAAAATACTATAAACAAAAACAAAAAATAAAACAGAAACACACTCGCATTCACACACACATACACACCCAAAACAGCAGCAACATCAAACAAAACAAAAACACACACACAAAAGAGCAATAAACACATGAGAGTTATGGAAAACATCCATTGAACAGTTTAAAAATAGAATAGTATCACTTCATATATGGGATATAGATATATTGCAATATGAATATTAAAAATCACAATCTTTGAAACTCATTGGGAACCCAATAAAAATATTATACACTACACCAACTTTACTGTCTTTATAAGATGTAAGCTCGTCCCACTTCTTTTATTATTATTTATGTATTTATTGATTGACTTGAGTAACCTACCAAATGATAAACCATATCCGCATCGACACCACTATACATATTGACCTTTCCAAAAACATGTTTTATCTGACCCTACGTTTTGTTATAGACCTTTCCGAAAACATGATTTATCTGCCCCTACATTTTGCTCTTCAAATGAGATTTAACTTCCGGAAAACGCGCACCTGTTACTTCCAGGTAGTAAACTCAGTCAAATCTGAACGCCCACATAGTATTCTGTGGTAAAATGATAAATAGGGTGAGAATTTCCTTATATCGATTTTCTGTTATATCGATATCCTGTTTATGCCGCGGCAGTCCGCAGCAAAAAAAACAACAACAAAAAAAAAAAACAACAAAAACATTTCTGTCTCTTTGGAAAGGCATGCCCAGGTATCATGATCTTTTCTTTTCTTCGCATTTGCAGTAGGAATGTATGGCATTCCTTCGCATCTTACGTACACAAATTTATCCCCAGTGTTGGCGTGTTCTATGCTGTGGACATTGATTTACAGATGTTCCGCTATCTCGTTTGGCAGCGCGTGTGTATAGTCAATAGTCAGCATTTTATGTGTCGATATGCTATTGTTAATTTAACTTATGCATAAGATTCGCTAAAATTGCACTAAGAAAACTTCTCACATTAGTCTAAGAACTATGCCCAGTTAACACACAATGATTTCACGAAAGAAAAGTGACGTTAAAATCAATAAGCGAAACAATAAACATACCGGCAGATTAGCACTCTGTCTGTCACTTCTATCGCCTCCTCCTTGTTTGTCTGCTCCCTCCTCTTTATTCTGTCTTCTTAACCCATTTTGTATTCATATACATTATTCTTTTTGGACCGGAACTAACAGTTATGTATCAAAATTGGAATTATATTACTTGCCTCATGTTGTACAACGTTGTACCTGAGACGTAATAAATGTATTGTCCGTCTGTCTGTCAGCAATTTATTTCACACCTGTTTACATTTTTTTATTATCACTGATTACCCATTAAATATACTTTAAAAGTGACAGTCAATTAACAACAGTCACACGTTAGTTTTCATGACATTTTTATTTTTGTTTTGTGTGTGTGTGTATACACACATACACATAGATGCCTGTATAATTTTCACATGCAACTTTATTTAAATGTTTCCTTTATACTCGTTCTCCATGTTATTCTAATAATAACGTTCAATATATAACCTGTACATTCTGATCGTTGAATAAACTTGTATACAAAAAATCAATCTGTTCAAGAAAGGTTAACAATGAAAACAAATACTTCTTTAAAATTGTATAATAGTTTAAAAAGGCCATGGTTGTAAACTGACAACAAAGACAACTTTATTTAATAAAAGTATTACATTATAATATACACACTGTAGTGGCTATGTGTAGTAAACGGTATATTCTTACGACTATATCTGTTGCAATCATATACGCCTGGATGCCTTCGTTTTTTTTTATATCAGCAACACAGGACATACATGTTGATATGTACTCAGTCAGCAAGTATTTTCTAAAATTAAAAGGAATGGTTTTATTTAAGTTGACGTCCTACGTTGCCTTTGATTATTATAAACTTGGACTTTTCGTCTAATGCATCCGACCTTGTTCCAAAAGAATTTCTACCCAGAGCCGAAGCGTTCTGGAAGTTCGATCATTAAAGGGACGTAACTCTCTTTTCGTCAAGGCCAAAAATCAGCCTATTGAGAGTTTTCTCCCTTGTCCGTTATTACGCGGCTGTTTCAGCCATGCCAGCCCAGAAGAACTTATACGTTACCTCCAATGGCCATTGGTTACAATTGTCAAATTGTACAATAATTGATTCTGGCATTGCACTAATAAGGGTCGAGTCTGGTCATTTATTTCTATTTTATTGCATTTATTTAGTACATGGGAACGTTGATTTATAAAAAAAAGTTTTTCTCCAATCTAGCCAAAATACATTCAATGCACTACCATCACGATACAGTGTTTAACTGATCTAAATATGTAGACATGTGAATGTATTATACGTTTTCAATTGGGTATTTTACTACAATCAACATGTTTTCCTAAAACATGCGATTGTGCATGTCAATTAAAATGCATGCAATATCTTTTGAAAATACAATATCCATGTGACATCAGTACAATTAGATACTTTTCTAAACACTCATATTTCAGTCACAGTAAAAACGAGTCCATTGCCGACAAGTAAAGAAGACATAAAGTCATTGAAGTAATTACCACATTTGGTAGCGTAATGATAAGGCAATCGATCAGTTGTCATATGCCACTTAACCTATGGACCCACCGAAGTTTTATTGCCCTGCTTAATGTAGCAGCTCTTAGGGACGTCTATTCAAATTAGAGGACCAAGGTGGTCAAGGAATGGTAGTGAGCACAGATATTGCTACTTTGTAACAGAATAATTACTGCACAGGTTCATAAATATATAAGTATATCCCAATATATTCCTTAAACAATATTGTAAAGTAAAACATGCTTTGCTATTGGTAAGTGTAAGTGCAATTCTATGAATTCCTATGAAAAAGAAAAGCATGTTAAAACACTACAAATTATAATACTGTACATAATTTCAATCATGTTGAAAACATAACATCACCATCTATGTTATTTGAACCCGATAGGCATATCGTTGTGTTTCTTTTTCTGTCATATTTCATAGAATATCACAGACTTTTTAATCATACTTTTCACAACTACCACTTTTTAGATATTTCTTTTACTGCAAGACTCGTACAATATTTATCAATTTTTAAGCAAAAATAGAGATATTTTACTTAAAATGTTTTCTTATCTATTATTGCTTATACGTTTTCTCTTAAACAGTATATGTTACAATCTTTTGTTCAATGAAAATGGGAAACAGCTGTTCTATGACACAATTTCATTTGATATGTCATCTTGTAACCTTTGTTTTTGGAAACTATATTATCCTGTGTGTCCCCCATCCCCGCCCCCACACCACACTAACCTCCCTACTAACAAAATATCCCTACTTCCATTAACATCACCTCTAATCTAGAATTTCACTTGACGGATCTTAACATAGTAATATATAAAACAAATTGTACAGATCTTCATTTTGTACATGTATGTACATGAGTGTTAATAAAGTATTTTCTGTCTTTCTCTCTGTCTGCTAAGTGAAATTTCAAAAGTACCATGTTGATTAAAACTAAGTGCGGTTCATACACATTTTTCATTCGTTTATACTCATTTGTTATAATAAGTAATGATGTGGAATAATTTATGTTAGCATTTTTAATTAATGCACTATAACTCTTCCATTATTTAACAAGCTTTAACAACACAATTAAATACGTTTAATTACGTTTTCCTTGATTGTTTTAGCAGTAAATCAATACTATTAAAAAATTACCATTAAGATTTTCAATTTACTATAATGTGTTGTTTTTTTTCCATATATTTACATTTTTTTTATAAATTCGTTTTATTAATATATGGGAAATCCAATAACTCCTTTAAACATTTTATCCAGTGTACAAAATTGTCTTAACGTAATTTTGGTTTCTTTATACCCATCCAGATGGTAAATCAGTGTTTAATTGTGTTTGTTTTCCAAAACATATAACTTATTTAAATCCCAAGTTGACAAGATATTTAATAAATTCAGTAGGAAATGAAAACAGCTACAGCGATTTCATGGACACGATTAGAAAAATATAATCCTCAACGATAATTTTTTCTGTGACTTTTTTTCTTTACAATAAATATAACAAATGAAACAATTAAACAGAGAAAATTATTGCTCAATAACAAATGTTAATTATTTTTACTATTGATCATTGATATAAAAGCTATAAAAATGCATTTGCGAGCGGATCTCCTCGGCCATTCTGGTTCTCGCTAGAGAATAGGCTAGCGAAAATGGGCGAGGTTTTCCGAATTTCGGAAGTTCCGCGATTTACACGTTCTCAACATACAGGTCCTCATTCGGTAAATGGTGTTCTTTTTTTATATTTATATTATTGTATTTATTCTTTGTTTGTTACTTTTACGCAAACGAGGTAGTTTTTCTTTTTAAATTTCTAAACATTAATGTACATCTGACGGTAAGACCTCTTAATGAAGACATGTTTGTCCCTTTTTAGGATTGTACATATAAGTAGCCTTATATACCAGAATTAAATTATTCCAGTGATTTTAATGTTTACTTAATAATTTAAATCAGTCATCTCTACATTTAGTTTTTATTGTTGCGTCGCCCTTTGATGCTTCGCATCAATGCTTTACTTGTATAAAACTATAATCCTAAATATAGACAAAATAAATAAAAATGTTTTAAAAGTAGAGACCGCTCTACATTTTGTTCATTTCTACGCAACAGTCTTGTCCGGATGCCACCGAGGAGTTTCGAAAGTCATGGTAATTACAACAGCCCACTCCAAAGTTTTTCACACATACCATCAAGAGCGACGCTCTTCAGCGCTGAGGCGCGTGAATATGGATCATCTTTGTCGCCGAGAATACAAATTGTTTGGGCTCATGGAGAAAGATTATGAAATGAAGGAAATGGCTATTTTGGCTGCTATATTTCAGTAAAATTTGCCTAGATAGCAGGCAGAAGCCCCTAGCACGACTAGCTGCTGGTCGTTTAATTAGGACCCAACCCTTATAAAAGACACAACGTGACGCCCACTTCTATCACTTACAACGAAGTCGCTCAGCCTGGTTTATAATATAACAATACTCCGATAAAGAATCAAAGTTAAATATATTCTTATTTACAACAAAAGGGCCACATAAAATAGTATGCATTTCATATTTAGCGGAGGAGCTGTATCATTAACTAACTTCAAAATGTACATTGAAATCTATTTGCTCATTTATTTATAACTACCTGGGTATGTACAATACTTCTATATATATAGAACCCACATACACGTTATGTATTGTTTATTTTATCGCAGTTGAGATCCATGTTTACTCTGATCTCCGTTATTAGCACGTAAATCAGCATGGGTTATACACTCTATCGAAATTTCATATCGAACGTATGTATTCACGTCCTTGATCGCTTAAATTTGCATGGCGAAACATGCCGTATAAACACGAGATAAAATCGGTTCGTATATAAACAATGGAGTTTTTTCGTAATATACTGAATAGTTACTGAACTATGTGTTACCGTTTCGCTGTAAGGACTTGATATTGCTGTGTTGTACACATTTGATGTAAATGTACATAAACTGTTTTATAAGTGGCGAAGTACTACGGTCTTAAAGAAGGCAGTTCTATGGACAAAGAACAGAGACTGGAACGGAAATCGTATTTAACCAGGAGGCATTGACATGGTGACGACAGACCAGTAGGAATGATAATGGACAATAATAACAAGGTACAGGTGAGAGATTCAATGCTTTTTTCATTTGCTTTGTTTAAACAATCAATAACATTTTGCAAATGTTCAAAGCATAAATAATGTAAAACTATATAGTAAGAACGTAAAGCCAGAACAGTTTTGCCCAAAATCAAGATCCATGTAGACAACAACAACAATAACATCATCATCAAAGAAAACAACACAGATAAACGAGGTAATGGGAATGAAATGTCGTGAACAATATATCTTTTCACATTTATAGGATCAAAGTTATTGCAGTCTTATTTATGTAAAGCTGTTCACGTGAGTAAGTCCATTCAGGTGTATGACAGTGTTTATGTAGATTTTCCGAAAATAGGTCATTTGATTTTTCGAAAATGCATGTGACAACATATTCTAAAATTTTGTCTGTTGTGTATTTAAAAACTCCAAAACATTTATAAATACAATCGAGGCATAATAAAAGAACATCCTCATCCTCATCCTCATGCTCCTCCTCCTCATCGTCATCATCATAACCACCACCACCACCATCATCATCACCACCAACACCATCATGATCGCCATCCCCCTCCTCCCCATCATCATCTTTCCATCATCAGAAGGACATATTTCCGTATTAATATTGACATGCTTTGCCCGTAGACACACTTACTGGAAGAGTAGAAGTAAATTTTCTGAAAAGAGGATTGTGCTTTATTGAAAATGGATCTGATATTATAGACATCATCACCATCATTGTTATTATCGACACACAGAACGTTATTATTATCGCCAGCATTACAACAATGAACATCATCATCAACATAACAGCAACATCAGCGACAGGTGCAGCAGAATGAAGATTTTCATCCTTATAATCCGCCTCCTCCTCCTTCTCCTCAGCCTCATAATCATAATCGGGTTAATAATCACAGTCATTATTATTATTATTATAGTTATTTCCATCACGATTCATTGAAATAATCACATGACTAATCGCCCGAGGCAACAAAAATTGAGATCAGGGGAGTAGAATCCGAGCGAGTAAGTTGGTCAAAGCTTTTCAAATTGATTTACCATAGATCTTTTTTTAAACTGAACCTCCCAAAAATATCTACATGTAAAAGAGGTTCGTGCCATTTTGTGATGTCACTTGTAATACATCATTGGGCCACGTGCGCTTCTATGTCAATCGCAATTTCTCATTAATAAGCATGTATCTGGAAAGGAAATTGCCGAGGTGATCGAATAAGACAGCGTGTCGTTACTCGGATGTTTTCGACTATGTCATTCTATCTGCTAAAATGGTTTCACTTAAATGGATACCAGTGGCACAACCAGGAAAACGAAAGAGGGCTATGATGAGTGAGTAACCAGAGCAAAATAATTGTAAAGAAGGATCTATTCTAATTGTCCACTCGCCTTCGACGCTAAAGTTTAGAGCTCTTTTTAAGCCATGCCTGCCTGCTTTCTATATTTAGCGTGATACCGGGTCAAAAACCCTGATTGGCAAACTAGAAAAACGTCATCGACATATGCATGACAAGTCCCTTTCAACAATCATGGTCAACAAACAAGTCTCATAATTGCTATTTGAGTTTTCTACATAAAGGATAAGACCCGATTATCAAAGTCCCAAACAGAGTTTTACATTCGCGGCTAAATGTCTAGGAATCCTGGAATTGTCACAAAGAAAAGTATATTAAAGTTGTAAACGCTGTAACTATTTTGACCGTGTGTTACAGGGATGCCACATTATGTTTATTAGAAGCGACATAGTTTATTACGTCATCGCGTCTACGGTAGTCGCACACGGTATTCATTTGAATGAGCACTAAAGTTTAGTGGGTCTGATTGTTGTTTTTAATACTCAGTGGAAAAAGACCGCTTTCAAAAAGGCGTCATTTGATATACGCTACAGCTTGTACTGAGTTTCTTCATATTTACTCTGTCGGTTTAAATTACATTGTTGATGACCACATGGTCTTTGACAGCTGGAAAAACTATCAGCATTGCAACAAGATGGTTCTTAAAAATGTCTGAAGAAGACTGTTAAAAGTGTAAAAAACATTCAAACATTTAAATATTCCCTTGAAGTTAGCTTGTCGCTCTTTAAGTGCCCTTTTCTGGAAAAGATACCAAGCCCTTGTAGACGTCTTGGGGTGGGGAAGTTAATATAACAAAGAGGCGAAGAAAAAATATATGAAGCTAACTGTCAATGTTTGTTGGTTTGTCTTCTTTTATCTAAACACCATCTACTACATATTATATCTACTTAGTGTGCAATCTGCCATTTCGATGTTAGTAAAATCACTTGTGTCAAACTATATTATGGGAATGAGGATAAAGGTATGTCAACGAATTCAGCATAAATCTTTGCCAAATTTAAGGGATAACAAATAACACTTTAAAATTGTAGTGGAAAATTAATTTTGAGTTTCAAAATTCTTGGTGGGTGGGGGGACTTTTTAAATATTCACAATTAAAGCCATCTTTGTTTTGTTTTTTGCCATGTAGAAACAAAAAATATTGTGCTTAAGCTGATGATAAAAGTAAAGTTTACAATATATTTTTGGGATGTTGACTCTTCAAATTGTAAATTAGAGATACAAACTGTTACCTACTTGATTTAAAAAAAAGACGATGTGTATCTGATTAGGCCTAACAGAGCTCCGATATTGTCAGTAGTCATGAACACAACCCCAGGCCAAATGGGTCGATTTATGGAAACAATTAGGAAAAAGAAACTCCTTTTAGTGTGAAGTTCTTTCATTCTACCTTCTCATTTTTTGTAAAATATTTAACTTTAAGGCAGCAAAATTGTACCATTTCAAAGTAGAATATTACCATAATTAATTTGTATGTCATGTTGTAACATTGTTAATTTCACATTTTTAGATTTATTGTCATAATCATTAGCCTTTTATTCGTATATGTATTATTTTAGTGTAAAGTCTATTTCATTAAACTTTTAAAACCCTTCTATTTACTCTCTTTGTCAATGCAGAAAATTAAATATCAAAAGTATGAAATTACAGAAAGTAGTGCTTGCATATCTTCCAGAATTTAATAATATGTCAAGTATTGAATTTATAATTATTTTTAGGGTTTATAAAGTTACATATTAAAGACCATAAATGCAATGATATACTTTTTATGTTAAGTATTGCTCACAAAGGAAAGCCTGTATGAAAGTTATATTTTTATCCAAGTTTCATGATGCAAAATGTATGAAATAAGAATGTTCTAGGGGAGAAAATGAACTGCAACTTCATGATTTTTGTCAAACTTTAACATGACAATAAACTTCTCTAGTTAATTTGCTGGGCCTTACGAAACCCTTTATGATCAATGACAAAAGCAATGATTAATCCAAACATACCTTTGAAATAATTATTTTATGATGTGTCGCGAAAAACATTCAAGATTCCTGTACATTTCATCTGTAGACATGTACTCTTGATTTATTGGCATTCATGTTTAATCAGTTGTGTTTAGAGGTTCTATTTTCTGCTTCCATTTGTAACAAGAAAATAGAGAATAAGAAAAGATTGTTACTTTTGTTTTGTTACATTCACTAGAAATTTTCAACCAAAACAAAACAAAAATAATTTCTGTTGCATTTTTTACATAATTACCTGTGCATATGATTTTGCAGTAAAAGGTCTAAGATAAAATGAAGCTTTCATTTCTAGAGATATGTATATTTATTGATTTCATATTTGCAGAAACAAATAGGTTTGTGTCGTTCTAAATATGTCATTGTTTAGACATATGTAGAAAAAAGAGTGTATTGACTGTAGCGTGTTTATAATAGTTTATAATAAGTTATTTCAGTATAAGCAAAGGAAGAACCCAGAGTAAATCCATACAAAACGCATGATTTGTTATACTTTTAATGAAATAATTTTGGTACAGCTTACTTTGTTGAAAATGTTGAAAACGATGCTTTAATAGTATCTCAATTCTAATTTTTTTTTTTAAATCATTTTAATTCTTAGATACAATTATACCACTTGTCTGTGATTAGAACATTTCATATATTTTTAAAAACGTAGATGAACTCTAAGCCTTCTACACACATAAATTCTGCAGGCTTCTACAAATAGTAAAGAGTCAGCTCAGCCAGGGTAAAAGATTATAAAACTTTGAGATTGAACCCAAGCTCTAATGCATCTGGTTGGTCAAATTCAAAGTTTATTTGAATCCAGCCAATCATATGATGTTTTGTCACTGACACAAACTCGAACATTTTATAATCTCCAGCCCAGCTCCCAATTAAACGCTGATCCAGATCTAGACTTTTTGCTGTATTTTACGGTTTTCCATGTGTTGTATTATTTGTACTTTTCGTCATGCTTTTCATTATCCCTACATTTCATCCATCATCCTTATCGATCAATAACATAGGAGGAATTTTACTTGAAATTGTTTTATAATAAATTTCATGTTATTGATTTGGATTTGTGTTTTCTTCCTGCATTTTCCGTTTGTTATCGAATGTGAATACTCTTGGGGTACTGTATGCAATCTGAGTAATATTATGCTCTTTACTGTCTAAGTACATGTAATCTTATGAATTAGGCGTTCTATGCCATCCAAGTAATCTTATGAATCGGGAGTTCTATGCCTAATCTATCTGATTAAACTTATAAATGAAGTGTACAAAACCATCTGAGTAATTTTATGACCGGCCGCAATAGCTCAAGTGGTAGAGTGGCAGCTTGCGGATCGAGAGGTCGCAGGTTCAATCCCCGGCTTGGTTAAACCAAAGAACTTAAAGTTGGTAGTAGTGGCTTCCCCCCTAACGCTCGAGGCTAAGGGAACATCATTACGCCTGACTCGTCGGTGTCAGTATAATGGACCGGCCGGGTTCAGTCCTTGCGCACCTCTTAAGTGCCCCTGTGCTATAATGATAGAAATGTCGCTGTACTGTATCGGCAAAAATGCCGGCAATTCCCTAATATTATGAATGGAATATCTATGCCAGCATAAGTAATCTTATGGAGTGTTGTATGTCATCTAAGTAATGTTATGAATGAAGTGTTGTATGCCATCTGATTAATTTATGGGGTGTTGTATGCCATTTGATTAATCTTGTGAATTGTGGTGCTCTATGCTATATTATTAATCTTGTGAATTGGGATGCTCTATGCTATATTATTAACCTTATGAATGGGCTGTTCTATACTTGACCGTTTAATCGACTAAACATTGTTCGTCAAATTTTGGATTTTCTTTTTCAGAAAGCAGAACTGTTTTGCCACAATTTTAAAAGTGATTTAAAAAAATACTTTGTTTAGCATTAATGTTAAATGAATAGATGTATGTAAAGGCTGTTAAATAACATAATACCATTACCTCAATTATTATACAGTACATAATGTGTTGAATATATTGGTTAAAATGTCCATTATTTCCAAATCTATAGATTAGGGTCATAGGGATTTCAGCTACCAATAGGTATCGACGTCAGAGCTGATTACCTGTATGATAGTGTAACGTGATCTCAAAAGTATGTTGTCACGTGGTTTTCTTTGTTTTCAAACCGAGCTTAAACCAGATATGATAGAAGTTTTTTGTGACGATAAGTGGACTTTACTTTTCAAATGAATGTGGGGCATCTATAAATTATATTTTTTTGCTTGCACGAGAGTTAAAAAATGGTGGTCCAACCTGTACTCTCGTCAAAGGTTATCATAAGCATTTTTCAAAACAAACCCTCTTATCAAAATTGCATTTCGGTTGCCATCG
Organism: Sinonovacula constricta; assembly: GCA_007844125.1. Lineage (NCBI taxonomy): Eukaryota > Metazoa > Mollusca > Bivalvia > Cardiida > Solecurtidae > Sinonovacula > Sinonovacula constricta. The sequence goes on from CM017564.1 coordinate 780,111, forward strand.
AAACCGTAACTTTTCCTAAGGACAAATATGAGGTTATTATTAGTTTAATAGGGCGGTTTACACACACTTAATGGTAGGTATCCGACAGTTTAGACAATCTTTTACTATCATGAAGCCAAAAACATTATGCTAGCTTGTAAAGATCATGCGAATGATATTTGTTTGTGCATTACAACCATGTGAAATGTAAAGCATAGCATCCCGTTTGTCAATATAAAAAGTACATTTGTCCGACCCACGCTGCAAAGTTCGTAATATTTAAACTAAGAAAGCCACGTGCCTAAGTACTTTTGATATTACATCACATGATCATTCCGATAATCAGCTCTGATGTCGATATATATGTTTGCTGAAATCTGCATCGTGCTTAGATTTGGAAAGAATGGACATTTAGAGCAGGTTTCATGATTTGTACTGTCAGACAATTGACAAACTGTTTAAAATCGCCATTGCTTAGATAATATTATAAGTTTATGTAATAATTATGCCCAGATTCTTCCATTTATAATTATATGTATTTAATATAGGCAAACATACCGGATACCTCATTTAAACAAATATTTAAGTACCCATGCAAAAGGGTCTGGTAGGATGAGCGGTAACGGTACCTAGCAGCTCAGCTTATTACTACCGGAGTATTTAGTGAGTATTTTTCTGAGTGTCTGCGTGCACTTAATCAAACATTTACAGAAAGTTACTTGTACTTAATTTGTTTCTACATGTCAATGGATATTTTAAGTTATTTTAATTGTACAATCTCATATTCACTTCATGCAGCATATAGTTTATCTTCGTTGAGTCCTATCTGTACTCTTTGACTTCTCTTCCACAGGGTATACATGCACGGGTTATAAACTATATCGAAACTGGATATCATAAGACTGTATTTACATAATTGATCGTGTAACTTTCTGTGTCGGAACATGCCGATTAAAGCTGGGGAAAAGTCCGAAGTTGTTTAAATGTAAACAACGAAGTTTTCCGAACAATAACGAGTAGTTACGGAACCACAAACTACTTGTGTTATCGATTTGTAGAAACGACTTGAACAAAGGTGTTTGTAGCGAACACAATTGAAATGATTGTGAATTGACTGGTATATTGGTGTCAATGTACTGCAGTCTTAAAGGATAGCTGGAAAAGCGCAGATCGGACTGAAATCCAATTTATTTTAATTGTGTTCAAGTTGGAATCAGTGACGTAGTGACGATAGGACGAGAAGGAATTATCATGGACAGTTAGAACACGGAATAGGTGAGAACATTATTAATGAATTATTTACGTTTAACATTTTATTACAATCAATAACGTCTGAAAATGTTCGCAACATCAATAATTTAATTCTAAGTATTACGTACTTACAACCGAAAAACTTGTTCACCTGGAAACCCTTGTTTCTATGTGGAAAAGAATAACAATAAAAACAACACAAATATCTGGAGTTAATTGTAAATTCTAATGTACCCTTGCATGTAGCATTCTAGATGTCCATATTTATATGACCAACGTTATTGGAGGCTTTTTTTGTTATACTGATTATGTTACCATATTTACCTTTCGTTAAGTATAGTTAAGTTAGATTCTCGGAAAATTAGTTCATTTGGTTTTCTGAAAATGCGTCTGAACATGCACTCGTGTCTGTTTTTATTAAAAAAATAACAAATAACATTCATAATCGTTTTTAACATCATGGTCAAGGTCATCGTCATAATCACCATCATCAGAAGAATTTATTTTCATATAACTAATCCGAGAATGCATGCATAGGCTGCAACTGGCCACATTCTCTTCCCGTAAAAAATACCATAAGATTTGAAATGTAAGTGATATTATAGACATCACGCTCATCATTATCATCATCATCATCATCATCATCATCATCATCATCATCATCATCATTATCAATAACAACAATGTCATATTTTTCAGAAAAGCATTAATATTTAAATCTCTATCAATTAACGTTTTATAACTGTTATGTTTCAGTCATAATGGATGAAATATCCGGACGTGGGGCATCTTCATCAGGCACAGAGCCAGATCCCCATGTTCACAACAACTGTGACGAGTGTGTTGAATCGGGAAACATGGTCACTGCTTCTGTTTTTTGTGAGAATTGTACTGACTTTCTTTGCACATCATGCATTAAGCAGCACAAGAAATCCAGATCTTCAAGAAATCACGACATTCTTGAGGGTAAAGACATGCCAACTATTAAGCCAAACAAATCCGATGTGGAGAAATGCACCATGCACCCTGTGAGGCCGATTGAGGCTTATTGTCCTGATGATGATACATTTGGATGCTCGATGTGTTTCACGGTTGGCCATAGATCCTGTCAGAATATCCCTCTGCTGTCTGATTTGTCACGTGGTGTAGAAACAAGCAAAGAGTTTCTAGATGTCCAAAATGCAGCTGACAGATACAAGAAATTAGAGGAGGAGTACAAGCAGGTCATCACGAAATATTTGTCCAAGAACGATGAATGGCACAGTAAAACCTTGGAGAGATTTCAACAATTCCGATCAGACGTCCTTAGTGTCGTAGAAGAAATCGGGATAAAAGTACACAAAGAGGCAGACGCATTGAAAGAGGAAAATAAAAGCCAGCTGAATAAACTAGCACATCAAATTGCAACATATACGGAACAAGTTAAACAGTATATGGTAAATATGGACGACAAGAAAGATCGCAAGGAAAATGTACAATTATTCATTGATTTGAAGAAAAATGGCAGGCTTGTTATTGACTCTGTTCCTCGCTTAGAGACAATCTATAGGGATATTGCTGTCACAAAAATTGAATTTGAATTTGATCCTTCCATCAAAGATATATTAATCAGGACCAGCAAAATAAATGTTGAGACATCATCACTTCTTTCTCAACATAGAACAGAATTAGATGAGGAAAGTAACAGCAGTGTTCACAGAGCTCTTTCACCAGCCACAAGATGCAAATCAACATCTCGGTTGAATATCAAATCAAAAGATGACCATAAGACATTATGGGTCACTAGTATAATGGAACTTTCAGAAACAAAACTTATCCTGGCTGACTTTAATAATGACTCGCTGAAAGTGTTTGACATGACCAGTAACACCATCACACGGAGACGGACCCTAACCGCAAATCCCTGGGATATCACTAACGTCCCCGGGTGTCGTGTGGCTGTCTCATTTCCATACGCTAAACAGATCCAATTCTTCAAAGCTGACCAGACCCTGGAACCTTCTGGAAATATTGACGTGCCTTCTGGATGTCATGGTCTACACTGTACTGGAGACAAGCTGATTGTATCTAACACCACTCCACCAAAGGTTCTGATACTTAGTATGACAGGGACCGTTCTCCAGACTATCCAGCATGATCCATCAGGAAAAGAGTTATTCGGGTGTCCCTATTACTTGACAGTCAGTAATGACAACCACCTGATCTATGTAAGTGATTATGACAACCATAACCTCACATGTATGACTACTACCGGCGTGGTCCAGTGGGTTTACTGGGACAAACAGTTGAAGATTCCATATGGCGTGACTACGGGCGAGAACGGGTCTATCTACGTCTGTAGCTGGAACACCAACACCATCCACGTGGTGTCCCTAGAAGGTGCCAGACTCGCCATTATACCGAGTGAACAGTCCGGTGTCCAAATTCCAACTGCTGTGTATTACACCCGAAACAACCGGACACTGTATGTGTCGAAATACGATGATGATCATATCACAAGACTCAGTCTGCAATAATATCACAAGACTTAGTCTGTAATAGCTTATTGAGCAGGTATATATATATAAACAACATACCTTGTTTGCAGAAGAAACGAATATTTCTTATAATGTACATCTATATTAAGCCAATTTTACTTTTTGTTGACATTGACCGTTGGTCTTTACAGTGACTGACTAAAGTGCTTCCATGTACAACGGGGAGATGATACATACGGTTATTAAGATTAGTGAGTAACGTATGTAAATATAATGTTATGATATTTTTTGTATCTTATTTTCTGTTTCTCATCGCATTATTAATAAATGTATCAATATAATTATTCAGGAAACATTAACAAAGTATAAGTATTGATTATTTCATTGAATTGCAAAGCTTTATTCATGCACTACTGCGAAATGCTGAAAGGATATAGAAGACGAATAAGTAGAAGACACATAAGAAGAATGAAAATAATGAAGAAAATAAGTAGCCCTAGGATAAATGATGATGATGAAGATCATGATGCTGATTGTCTTGATGATCATGATGATGAATTAAGGCAACATCAATAACAGATATCTGTTTATTTAAAAAGAACTGTCACTGCTTAAGTCATTAAAGTTCCAACCTAAGACATGTTTCTGTTGATTAATAGTTGACAATGTTTTTATGACTCAAATTAAACAGACATTCGGATATAACAAAACTGTCACTGTTTTTATCACTAGTCGGTAATCATCGTTAAACACAATTTTAAAAGTTTATACAAAACAATAGTTGTGTGTTTAAAACGTTTGTGATTTAACGAGATTCCAGACGTGCTGTATCTTGTAAGTAGTTATTATTAAGCAGATATATTTTGAAGCAACATCATTGTTAAACACAGAAGCCTGAAACCTAAGAGGCAAAAACTGACGTTAAGGGTGGTATTCGACAGTTTGGGTTAAAATATTTTTTTCTCAAATGACCATATAAGTCATTGTTACCCGGGAAGTTCTTGCAAAAAGCTGCTCATTGGTGCCCTAGATCTGTGTGAACAGACATAAATCTCCATTCCTCATTGCAAACAGGTATTTGCTATCTGAGCCACGCTGCAGAGATAGCTATCTTTATCAATGAAAACCACGTTACAGCTAATTTTATATCGTTAGCCGGGTAATCCGCTCTGACGTCGGTATCTATGTTCAGCAGAGATCACTATCGTGCTTATTTATAAATTTGGAATGATTGACTGTTTAAAGTGATTTATCGCGATGTGTACTATCTCCACATCTGTGCAGTGTTCAAACCGGTCTTTTATTTATACTAAAGTATACAGAATGCTCTAATTCCCCAAAGCAGTGGTAATGTATTGTTACCTGATTTTGATAGAGGCAAACTGCCGGATATCTACTTTAAACCCCCTTTTATGCTGAACATATTACAAATAATGTTTTGCAATTCTCAACATTTTTAAGATATATTCATTCCCTATGTGTGCTTAACGCTAATCAAACTACAATAACAAAACAGCACAGCAACAAAAATAAACAAAAACAACAACAACAACACAAAAATACAACAAACTAAAGAACAAACAACAACAAAACAAGAAAACATGATCAAACTTTTGTTACTAATACTTGATGTAGGCAGACTATCGGATACCACATTCAATATACTTTACTTCCGCTGAATAAAAATACATATATTCTGCATATCGGCCTGTTATTGTCTTAAGATTTAAATTTTAATCGTAATCGTAATGCATGGATACAGTTTTAAATATTTGTTTTATTACTGCTCGGTGGCCAATACATGACTTAGTTATAGCTTTCTAAATTTAAATTAGATTAATTTCTTCTCAAAACAAATTAAAACACAGACAAAAGTGTCTGAAAAATACATAAACATATCATAAGCATTAAAATTTATCAAATGAGCCTTTCGGCTAAGAAAAAAACAAACACAAAACAACAACAAAAACAGAACCAAAACAAACAATAACAAAAACACTATAAACAAAAACAAAGAATAAAACAGAAACACACTCCCATTTACAAACACATACACCCCCAAAAACCAGCAGCAACAACGAACAAAACAAAACACACAACAGCAATAAACACATGATAGGTAAGGAAAAACATCCATTGAGCAGTTTAAAAATAGAATAGTATCACTTCATATATGGGATATAGATATAATGTAATATCAATATAAAAATCACAATCTTTAAAACTCTTTTGGAACCCTATAAAAATATTGTACACTTCACCAACTTTACTGTCTTTATCAGATACAAACTCATTCCACTTTTTTATTATTGTTTATGTATTTATATATTGGCTTGAGTAACCTACCAAATGATAAACCATGTCCGCATCCACACCATATATATATATATATATATATATATATATATATATATATATATATATATATATATATATATATATATATATATATATATATATATATATATATATATATATATATATATAGACCTTTCCGAAAACATGATTTATCTGCCCCTACATTTTGCTCTTCAATTGAGATTTAACTTCCGGAAAACGCGCACCTGTTACTTCCGAGTAGTAAACTAAGTAAAATCTGAACGACCGCATAGTATTCTGAGGTAAAATGATTAATGGGGTGAGACTTTCCTTATATCGATTTCCTGTTATATCGATTTCCTGTTTATGCCGAGGCAGTCAGCAGCAAAATACAAAAAAACAAAAACAAAAACATTTCTGTCTCTTTGGAAAGGCTTACCCAGATATCATGACCTGCTTTTTTCTTCACATTTGCAGTAGGAATGGAAGGCATTCATTCGCATCTTACGTACACACAGTTATCTTCAATGCTGGCGTGTTCTATGCTGTGGACATGTTGCTTTACCGATGTTCCGCTACCTCGTTTGGCAGCGCGTGTGTATAGTCAATAGTCGGCATTTTATGTGTATCGATATGCTATTGTTAATTTTACTTATGCATAAGATTCGCTAAAATTGCACTAAGAAAATTTCTAACATTAACTGAAATAATTGTGAAGCTTTAGAGAATCAAACATCGGCCGTGTTAAAATGGGCTAAAGGGTTGACAAAAAGACGCCTGCATTTTCTTTGATCCTTCTGAAGTTTGTGGCGACCAAGAACTATGCCAAATTAATACACAATGATTTCAAGAAAGAAAAGTGATGTTAAAATCAATTAGCGAAACAATGAACATACCGGCAGATTAGCACTCTGCCTTTCACTTCTATCGTCTCCTCCCTGTTTGTCTGCTCCCTCCTCTTTAATCTGTCTTTTTTTTAACCCATTTTGTATTCATATACATTATTCTTTTTGGACCGGAATTAACAGGTATGTATCAATATTGGAATAATATAACTTGCCTCATGTTGTACAACGTTGTACCTGAGACGTAATAAATGTATTGTCTGTCTGTCTGTCAGCAATTTATTTCACACCTGTTTACTTTTTATTATCAACGATTACCCACTAATAATACTTTAAATGTGACAGTCAATTAACAACAGTCGCACTTTAGTTTTCGTTTTGTGTGTGCACACACATAGTTGCCTGTAAAAATACCGTTACATGCAACTTTATTTAAATGTTTCCTTTATATTCGTTCGCATGTTATTTTAATAATAACGTTTAATATATAACCTGTACATTCTGGTCGTTAATTAAACTTATTATACAAAATATTAATCTGTTCAAGAAAGGTTAACAATGACAACAATTACTTCTTTAAAATTTTATAATAGTTTAAAAAGACCATGGTTGTAAACTGACAACAAAGACAACTTTATTTAATAATTGTGTTACATTATAATATACACACTGTAGTGTCTATATGTTGTAAACGGCATATTCGTACGACTATGTTACATCTATTGCAATCATATACGCCTGGATGCCTTCGGATTTTTTTATATCAACAACACAGGAAATACATGCTGATATCTACTCAGTCAGTCATTATTTTCTCAAATTAAAAGGAAAGGTTTTATTTATGTTGACGTCCTACGTTACCACTGATTATTATAAACTTGGACGTTTCGTCTGATGCGTCCGACATCTTTCCAAAATTATTTCTCTCCAGAGCCGAAGCGTTCCGGAAGTTAGACAATTATTAAAGGGACGTAAGTAACTATTCAGCAAGTCCAGAAATCAGGCTATTGAGAGTTATGTCCCTTGTCCGATATTACGCGGCTGTTTCAGCCATGCCAGCCCAGAAGAACGTATATTTTACACCCCATGGCCAATGGTTACAATTGTCAAATTGTACAATAATTGAATCTGGCATTGCGCTAATAAGGGTCGAGTCTGGTCATTTATTTCTATTTTACTGCATTTTATTAGAACATGGGAACTTTGATTTATAAAAAAGTACTTCCTCCAATCTAGCCAAAATACATTCAATGCACTACTATCAAGATACAGTGTTTAAATGAACTAATTAGGTAGACATGTGAATGTATTATACGTTTTCAATTGGGTATTTTATTACAATCAACATGTTTTCCTAAAACATGCGACCGTGCGTGTCATTTAAAATACATGATTTTTTTTTTGCAAATACAATATCCATGTGACATCAGTTTAATTAGAGATATTTCCAAAAACTCTTATTTCAGTCACAGTAAAACAAGTCCATTGCCGACAAGTGAAGAAGCCATAAAATCATTGAGATAATGACCGCATTGGTAGCGTAATGATAAGGCAATCGATCAGTTGCCATATGCCACTTAACTTTTGGACCCATTGAAGTTTCATTGCCTTGATTAAAGTAGCAGCTCTAAGGGACGTCTATTTAAATTAGAGGACCAAATTTGTCAAGGAATGGTAGTGTGCACAGATCTTGCTACTTTGTAAAAGAATAATTACTGCACAGGTTCATAAATATATAAGTATATGCCAAAATAGATTCCTTAAACAATATTTTAAAGTAAAACATGCTTTGCTATTGGTAAGTGTAAGTGCAATTCTATGAATTCCTATGAAAAAGAAAAGCATGTTAAAACACTTCAAATTATGATAATGTACATAATTTCAATCATGTTGAAAACATAACATCATCATCTCTGTTATTTGAACCGGATAGGCATATCGTTGTGTTTCTTTTTCTGTCATATTTCATAGAATATCCCAGACTTTTTTAATAATAATACTTTTCACAACTGCCACCTTTAAGATATTTCTTTTACTGCAAGACTCGTACAATATTTATCAATTTTTTAGCAAATATAGAGATATTTTACTTATAAGGTGTTTTTTTAAATCTATTATTGCTTATAAGTTTTCTCTTGAACTGTATATGTTGCAATGTTTTGTTCAATGAAAATGTGACAGCTGTCCTATGACACAATTTCATTTGCTATGTCATCTTGTAACCTTTGTTTGAAGAAACTATATTATCCTGTGTGTCCCCCCATCCACGCCCACACACCCCACTAACCTCCCTACTAACAAAATAACCCTACTTCTATTAACATCACCTCTATTCTAGATTTTCACTTGTTTGACCGTACTTAACATAGTAATATATAAATCAAATTGTACAGATCCTCATTTTGTACATGTATGTACATGAGTGTTAATATTTTTTTTCTGTCTGTCTCTCTGTCTATAAGTTGAAATTTCAAAAGTACCATTTTGATTAAAAATAAGTGCGGTTTATACACATTCTTCATTTGTTGATACTCATTTGTAATAATGAGTAATAATGTGTAATAATTTGTTTTTTAATGAATGTACTATAACTCTTCCATTACTTAACAAGCTTAAACAACACAATTAAATACGTTTAATTACTTTTTCCATGGTTGTTTTAGCAGTTAATTAATACTATTCACAATTTACCATGAAGATCTTCAATTCGTTATAATGTGTTTGTTTTTTCTCCATATATTTACATTATTTTATAAATTCGTTTTTTCAATATATGAAATCCAATAACTCTTTCATAAATTTTCTTCAGTATACAAAATTGTCTTAATGTAATTATGGATTCTTCATACCCAGCCAGTTGCTAAATCATTTTTTTAAATCTCTAGTTGACAAGATATTTACTAAATTCAGTAGGAAATAAAACAGCTACAGCAACATCATGGACACAATTAGAAAAAATATAAACCTCAACCATAAATTTTTCTGTGACTTTTTTCTTCTTTGCTTTAACAATCAATATAACAAATAAAACATTGAAATAGACAGAATTATTGATCAATAACAAATGTTTATTATTTTTGAATATTGATTAGGATCATTGATCAGTTATTGGCGACGCTATGAAAATGCACTTGCGAGCGGATCTCCTCGGCAATTCTCGTTCTCGCTAGAGAAAAGGCGAGCGATAATGGGCGAGGTGTTCCGAATTTCGGAAGTTCCGCGATTTACACGTTCTCAACATACGGGTTCTAATTCGGTAAATGGTGTTTTTTTTATATTTATATTATTTGCATTTATTTTTGGCTTGTAAGATCCACTCAAACGAGGTATTTTTTACTTTTTAAATTTCTAAACATTAATGTACATCTGACGGTTATACCTGTTAATGAAGACATGTTTGTCCCCTTTTTAGGATTGTACATATACGTAGCCTTATATACAAGAATACAATTATTCCAGTGATTTTAATGTTTACCTAATAATTTAAATCAGACATCTCTAAATTTCTAATAAATATCAGTTTTCTTTGTTGCGTCGGATGCCACCGAGGAGTTTCGAAAGTCGTGGTAATTACAACAGCCCACTCCAAAGTTTCTCACACATACCATCAACAGGGCCGCTCTTCAGTGAATATGGGTCATCTTTGTCGCCGAGAATACAAACTGTTTGGACTCATTGAAAAAGTTGCTAAAATGAAGGAAATGGCTATTTTGGGCTGCTACATTTCAGTAAAATTTGCCTACATAACATGCACGCATAGCCCCTAGCACGACTAGCTGCTGCTCGTTTAATTAGGTCCCAACCCATATAAAACACATCATGAAGGCCCCTTCTACCATTCACAACGACGTCGCTCAGCCTGGTTTATAATAAAATAATACTAGAACACGGAAAAGAATTTGTTTTACGTTAAATATATTTATTCTCAGGTAAAACAAAACGGCCACTTGAAATAATGTGCATTTTATATTTAGCAAAGGAACTGTATCATTAATTAACTTCAAAATGTACATTGTAATCAATTTTCTCTTAATTTATAACTACCTTGGTATATACAATACTTCTATATATACACGTTATGTTTTATTTATTTCATCGCAGGTGAGATCCGGCGATATAAACAATAAACAACAATAAACAATATAGTTTTCCGTATAATGTATACCTATATAGTAAGAACTTAAAGCTAGAACATTTTTTGCTCGAAATAAACATTCCATGTAGACAACAACAACATCATCACCATTAAAGAAAACAACACACAAAAACACGTTATCGGGAATGAAATGTCATGAACAATACATCTTTTCACATACCATTCTACATGTTCATATTTATATGATCAAAATTATTTCAGGCTTATTTATATAACACTGTTCACGTGAGTAAGCCCATTCACTTGTATAACAGTGTTTACGTAGATTTTCCGAAAATAGGTCATTTGATTTTTCGAAAATGCCTTGACAACATTCTCTAAAATCCTGTCTGCAGTGCATTTAAAAAATCCGAAACATTTAGGAATACAATCGAGGCATACTACACGACCATGATGATGATGATGATGATGATGATGATGATGATGATGATGATGACGATGATGATGATAACGTTGATGATGATCATCATCATCATCATCAACAACAACAACAACAACAACACAATCATCACCGTCATCCTCCTCCTCATCATCATCAGCATTACCATCATCAAAATGACTTATTTTCGTATTGGTAATGACATGCTTTTCGCGTAGACCAACTTACTGGAAGAGTTGAAGTGTTCAAGAAGATCTGTTCTAGTGATTTCTTGAAAATGGATCTAATATAATAGACATCACCATTATCATTGCTATAAAGGACACAAGCAACGTTATCATCAACATAACAATAATTAATGTATACAGCATCATCAACATAACAGCAACATCAGCGGCAGGTGCAGCAGAATGAATACCTTAATCCTTATAATCCTCTTTCTTCTCCTCATCATCAACGTAAGTACGATCATAATCATCATAATCATCATCGTGTTAATAATCACCGTCATTATTACTTCCATCACCAGGCATTGAAATTACCACACGCACAATCGCCCGAAGCGACAAAAATAAAGATCAGGCGAGTAAGTTTTCCAGGCGAGTAAGTTTTCCAAAGTTTGTCGCCCAACTGGAGACCGATATCTCAAGTTGATTTACCATAGATCTATTTTTGGAAAGAGAACCTCCGAAAAATATGTAGCTGTAAAAGACGTTCGTGCCATTTTATAATTTTATTTATAATACGTCATTGGGCCACGTGCCCTTTTATGTCAATCGCAACTACTCATTAATCAGTGTAAGCACGTATTTGGAAAGGAAATTGCTGAGGTGATCGAATAGGACAGTGTGCCCTTACTCGGATGTTTTCGACTATGCCCTTCTATCTGCTAAAATGGCTTCATTTAAATGGACATCAGTGGTACAACCAGGAAAAGGAAAGAAGGCTAGGAGTGATGAATGTTACATTGTATGATTTGTCCACATTTTTATAACGAAAACCAGGGCAAAATAATCGTACTCGTGTTAATTGTTCAAAGGCACCTATTCTAATTGTCCACTCGCCCTCGCTGCTAATGTTTCAAGCTTTTTTAAAGCAATGCCTGGCTGCTTTCTATATTTAGCGTGACACCGGGTCAAATACACTGATTGGCAAACTAGAAAAAACGACATCGACATATGCCTGGCAAGTCCCTTTCAACATTCGTGGTCACCAAGCAAGTCTCTTAATTGCTATTTGGGTTTTCTACATAAAGGTTAAGACCCGCTTATCAAAGTCCCAAACAGAGTTTCACATTCGCGGCTAAATGTCTAGGAATCCTGGAATTGTCACAAAGAAAAGTATATTAGTAAATGCTGTAAATTATTGTTATCGTGTGTTACAGGGATGCCACATTATGTTTATTAGAAGCGACATAGTTTATGACGTCATCGCATCTACGGTTGTCGCACACGATATTCATTTGACTGAGCATTAAAGTTTAGTGGGTCGGAATGTCTTTTTTACTTCTCAGAGGAAAAAGCCCTCTTTGAAAAAGGCGTCATTTGTTATACGCTACAGATTGTAGTGAGTTTCTTCACATTTACTCAGTCGGTTTCAATCACATTGGTGACAGCTGAAAAATCTATCTACATTGCAACAATTCTACAAGATGTTTCTTAAAAATGTATGAAGAAGATTGTTAAAAGTGTAAATACATTCAAACATTTAAATACGCTCTTGAAGTAAGCTTGTCGCACTTCAAGTGCCCTTTTTTGGAAAAGATACCAAACCCTTGTAGATGTCTGTGGGTCGGGGCGTTAATATAATCAAGAGGCGAAGAAAAAAATATGAAGCTAACAGTCAATGTTTGTTGGTTTGTCTTTTTTCATCTAAACATCATCTACTACATATTATATCTACTTAGTGTGCAATCTGCCATTTCGATGTTTGTAAAATCACTGGTGTCAAACTATATTATGGGAATGAGGATAAAGGTTTGTAATGACAGAGCTTCATTAATCTGTTACAAATATTGCTGCAGTCAACAAATTTAGCACAAATCTTCGCCAAACTTTAGGAATTAAAAATATTACTTTAAAATTGTAGTGAAAAATTCATTTCGAGTTTCTTTCAAAATTCTGGCTGGGGGGACTTTTTAAATATTCAAAATTAATGTCATCTTTGTTTTGTTTTGCTTTTTGTCATGTAGAATTATAAAATAATGTGCTTAAGCTGCTGATAAATGTAAAATTTACAATATAGTATTGTGATGTTGGCTCTTCAAATTGTAATTTAGAGACACAAAACGTTACCTATTTGATTTGAAATTAAGATGATGCATATCTTATTAGGCCTAACAGAGCTCTGATACTCATGAACACAACCCTAGGCCAAATGGGTCGATTTATGGAAACAATTAGGAAAAAGTAACACCTGTATTTGGGAAGTTCTTTCATTCTATCTTCTCATTTTCTTGTAAAATAATAAACTTTAAGGCAGCAAAATTTTACCATTTCAAAATAGAATATTACCATAATTAATTTGTATGTCATGTTGTAACATTGTTAATTTCACATTTTAATAAAACTAAACTTCTCTAGTTTATTTGCTGCGCCTAAAGAAACACTTTATGATCAATGATAAAAGCAATGATTAATCCAAAAATTCCTTTGAAATAAATATTTTATGATGTATCTCGAAAAGCATTCAAGATTCCTGTACATTTTGTCTGTAAACAGGTACTCTTGTTTTTATTGACATTTATGTTTAATCAGTTGTGTTAAGAGTTTCTACGGTCTGCTTCCATGTTAAACAAGAAAATAGAGAAGAAGAAAGAAGATTGTTATTGGTTTTGTTGCATTCACTAAAAATTTTCAACCAAAACTATGTTTAATAATTTCTGTTGCATTATTCTTTATTACATGATTAACTGTGCATATGATTTTGCAGTAAAAAATCAAGATAAAATGAAGCTTTCATTTCTAGAGTTATGCATATTTATTAATTTCAAATTTGCAGAAAAATAGGTTTATGTAGTTCTAAATATGTTATTGCTTACACAGATGTAGAAAAAAGAGTTAATTGTCTGTAGCGTGTTTATAATTGTTTAGAATAAGTTATTTCGGTATAAATAAATAAAGAACCCAGAGTAAATTCATACAAAACGCATGATTTGTTATACTTTTAATAAAATAATTTTGATACAGCTTTCTATGTTGGAAAATATGCTTTAATAAAATCCCAATTCTAATATTTGTTTCAATCATTTTAAGTTTTAGATGCATTCATACCACTTGTCTGTGATTAGGATATTTCATATATCTTTAAGAACATAGATTAACTCTAAACCTGCTAAACACATACATTCTGCAGACTTTTACAAATAGTTAAGAGCCAGATCAGCCAGGATTAAAGATTATAAAACTTTGAGATTGAACCCAAGCTCTAAAGCATCTGATTGGTCCAATTAAGATTTTATTTGAATCCAGCCAATCAAATGATGTTTTTTTGTCACTGACACAAACTCGAACTTTTATAATCTCCAGTCCAGCTCTTAATTAAACGCGGATTATTTGCTGTATTTCGCGGTGTTTCTTGTGTTGTATTATTTGTACTTTTCTTTATGCTGTTCATTATCACTACAATTCACCCATCATCCGTATGGATCATTAACATAGAAGGAATTTCATTTGAAATTGTTTTATAATACATTTCATGTTATTGATTTGGATTTGTTTTTCTTCCTGTATTTTCAGTTTTGTATCGAATGTGAATACCCTTGGGGTACTGTATGCAATTTGAGTAATCTTATGAATTGGGTGCTCTATGCCATCTGGTTAATCTTATGAATCGGTTGTTCTATTCCATCCCAGTAATTTTATGAATGGGGTGCTCAATGCCATCTGAGAAAGCCACGTGACTATTTCATTCCGATAATCAGCTCTGTTAGATTTTTGCTGACATCTCCATCGTGCTAAGATTTAGAAAGAATGGACATTTAGAGCTGGTTTCATGATGTGTACTGTCAAACAATTGACAAACTGTAGAAAATCGTTACTGCTTGGATACTATTATGAGTTTATGTAACATTTATGCCCAGATTCTTCCATTTATTATTACATGTATTTTATATAGGCAAACATGCCGGATTCCACATTTAAACAAATATTTAAGTACCCATGTAAAAAGTCTGGTGGGATGAACGGTAATTTTTCTGAGTGTGTGCGTGCACTTAATCAAACATTTACAGTAATTTACTTGTACTGTTGTTTCTACATGTCCCTGGATATTTTAAGTATTTTATCTTCGTTGAGCCCTATCTGCACTCTTTGACTTCTCTATCACATGGTATACATGCACGGGTTATAAACTATATCGAAACTGGCTATCATATGACTGTATTGACATCATTGATAACACCACTATGTGTGTCGGAACATGCCGATTAAAGCTGGGGTAAAGTCGGAAGTTGTTTAAATGTAAACAGCGTAGTTTTCCGAACAATACCGAATAGTTACGGAACCACAAACTACTGTGTTATCAATTCGTAGATAGGACTTGAATAAATGTGTTTGTAGCGTACACAATTGAAATGATTGTGAATTGACTGGTATATTGGTGTCAATGTACTGCAGTGTTAAAGGGTAGCTGGAAAAGCACAGATTGGTCTGAAATCCAATTTCTTTTAATTGTGTTGGAATCAGTGACGTAGTGACGATAGAACGAGAAGGAATTATCATGGACAGTTAGAACACGGAATAGGTGAGAACATTATTACTGTATTGTTTACGTTTAACATTTTATTACAATCAAAACCGTCTGAAAATGTTCGCAACATTAATATTTTAATTCCAAGTATTACGTACTTACAACCAAAAAAACGTGTTCACCCGGAAACCCATGTTTCTATGTAGAAAAGAATAACAATGAAAACAACACACAAATATCTGGAGTGAAATGTTCTGAACTATGTACCCTTACATGTAGCATTCTAGATGTCCATATTTATATGACCAACGTTATCGGAGGCTTATTTTGTTATACTGATTATGTAACCTTTTTTACCTGTCGTTTAGTTCAGTTAAGGTAGATTCTCGGAAAATAGATCATTTGGTTTTCTGAAAATGCGTCTAAACATACACTGTAAATTCATGTCTGTTTTTATTTAAAAATAACAAAACTTTTAAGAAAACAATAGCGGCATATTTAACATCATGATCATCGTCACCATCATCAGAAGTACTTATTATATATAATTAATGAAATTATTTTCCCGTAAACGCGTTTACTGGTAGTGTAGAATTGTAACAACATCATTCTTTTCTGTCTCAACGATTATCAAAATATTTCTTTTCTCAGAATAGAATTAACATTCATATAATAATTTATAACATTACTTTAATTAACTTTGTTCTGTTTCAGTCATAATGGATGAAGTATACGGGCGTAGGGCATCTTCATCAGGCTCACAGCCAGATCTCCATGGTCACAACAACTGTGACGAGTGTGCTGAATCGGGAAACATGGTCATTGCTGCCGGTTTTTGTGAGAATTGTTCTGACTTTCTTTGCACATTATGCATTGAGCAGCACAAGAAAGCCAGATCGTTTAGACATCACAAAATTCTTGAGGGTAAAGCCATGCCAACGAATAAGCCAAGAAAATCCGATGTGGAGAAATGCACCATGCACCCCACATTTGGATGCTCGCTGTGTTTCACGGTTGGCAACAGATCTTGTCAGAATGTCACTCTACTGTCTGATTTGTCACGTGGAGTAGAAACAAGCAAAGAGTTTTTAGAGGTCCAAAATGCAGCTGACAGATACAAGAAATTAGAGGAGGAGTACAAGCAGGTCATTACGAAATATTTGTCCAAGAACGATGAATGGCACAGTAAAACCTTGGAGAGATTTCAACAATTCCGATCAGAGGTCCATAATATCGTAGAAGAAATCGGCATAAAAGTACACGAGGAGGCAGCCGCATTGAAGGAGGAAAATGAAAGTAAGTTGAAAGAACTATCACATCAAATTGCAACATATGCCGAACAAGTAAAACAGTATATGGTAAATATCGACGACAAGAAAGATCGCAATGAAAATGAACAATTATTCATTTATTTAAAGAAAACTGGCAGGCTTGTAATTGACTCAGTTAATCGCTTAGAGACATTCTATAGGGGTATTGCTGTAAAGAAATTTGAATTTGAATTTGATTCTTCCATTAAAGAGATATTAATCAGGGACAACAAAATAAATGTTAAAACACCATCACTTCTTTCTCAACTTGAAACAGAATCAGATGAGGAGAGGAACACTTGTGTTCACAGAGCTCTTTCTCCGGCCAGAAGATGTCAATCAACATCTCTGTTGAACATCAAATCAAATGACGATTATGAGGCATTGTGGGTCACTAGTATATTGGAACTTTCAGAAACAAAACTCATCATGGCTGACTTTAATAATGACTGCCTGAAAGTCTTTGACATGACCAGTAACTCTATCACACAGAGACGGCCCCTAACAGCAAAACCCTTGGATATCACTAAAGTTCCAGGATGTCGTGTGGCTGTTTCATTTCCAAACGCTAAACAGATCCAATTCTTCAAAGCTGACCAGACCCTGGAACCTTCTGGAAATATTGACGTGCCTTCTGGATGTTATGGTCTACACTGTGCTGGAGACAAGCTGATTGTATCTAACACCAGTACACCAAAGGTTTTGATACTTAGTTTGACCGGCACGGTCCTCCAGACTATCCAGTTTGATCCATCAGGGAAAGAGTTATTCCGGTGTCCCTGGCACTTGGCAGTCAGTAATGACAACAAGCTGATCTATGTAAGTGATTGGGACAACCATAACCTCACATGTATGACTACTACCGGCGTGATCCAGTGGGTTTACCGGGACGAGCTTTTGAAGATTCCATATGGCGTGACTACCGGAGAGAACGGGTCTATCTACCTCTGTAGCTGGATCACCAACACCATCCACGTGGTGTCCCGTGACGGTACCAGACTCACCATCATACAGAGTGATCAGTCCAGTATCTTGTATCCAACTGCTGTGTGTTACACCCGCAACAACCGGACACTGTATGTGTCGAAATACGTTGATGATCATATCACAAGACTCAGTCTGCAATAAGATCATATCATAATATCACAAGACTTAGTCTGTAACAGCTTATTGAGCATATATATAAATATATATATATATATATATATATATATATATATATATATATATATATATATATATATTTATATATATATATATATATATATATATATATATATATATATATATATATATATATATAAACAATATACCTTGTTTGCAGAAGAAACGAATACTTCTTATAATGTACATCTATATTAAGCCAATTTTACTTCTTGTTGACATTGACCGTTGGTCTTTACAGTGATTGACTAAAGTGCTTCCATGTACAACTGGGATGTGGTACATAGGTAATGGAGATTAGTGAGTAACGTTTGTAAATATACTTTTATGATAATTTTGTATCTTATTTTCTGTTTCTCATCGCATTATTCATAAATGTATCAATATAGTTATTCAGGAAACAATAACAAAGCATAAGTATTGAATATTTCATTGATTTACAAAGCTTTATTTATGCACGGATGCGAAATGCTGAAAAGATATAGAAGACGAATATGTAGAAGACACAGAAGAAGAATGAAGATAATGAAGAAAATAAGTAGCCCTATGATATAATGATGATGATGAAGATAATGATGCTGATTATCATGATGATCATGATGATGAATTAAGGCATCATCATTAACAGATATCTTTTTATTTAAAGAAAAAACTGTCACTGCTTAAGACATTAAAATTCCATCCTGAGACATGTTTCTGTTGATTAATATTTGTCAATGCTTTTGTGACTCAAAGTAAACAATAAACATACCGGCAGATTAGCACTCTGCCTTTCACTTCTATCGGCTCCTCCCTGTTTTTCTGCTCCCTCCTCTTTAGTCTGTCTTTTTTAACCCATTTTGTATTCATATACATTATTCTTTTTGGACCGGAACTATTAGTTACGTATCAATATTGGAAATATGTTACTTGCCTTATGTTGTACAACGTTGTACCTGAGACGTAATAAATGTATTGTCTGTCTGTCTGTCTTTCAGCAATTTATTTCACACCTGTTTACTTTTTTTATTATCAATGATTACCCATTAAAATACTTTAAATGTGACAGTCAATTAACAACAGTCACACTTTAGTTTTCGTGACATTTTTATTTTCGTTTTGTGTGTGTGTACACACACACACAGTTCCCTGTAAAATACAGTTTTAACATGCAACTTTATTTAAATGTTACCTTTATACTCGTTCTCCATATATGTTTAATATATAACCTGTACATTATGATCGTTTAATAAACTTGTATACAAAATATCAATCTGTTCAAGAAGGGTTAACAATGTCAACAAATACTTTTTTAAATTATATAATAGTTTAAAAAGACCATGGTTGTAAACTGACAACAAAGACAACTTTATTTAATAATAGTGTTACATCATAATATACAGACTGTAGTGTTTATGTTTAGTAAACGGTATATTCGTACAACTATGTTACATCTTTTGCAATCATGAATGCCTTCGGGTTATTTATTATATCAGCGACACAGGACATATTGATATGTATATGACATTATATGCTGATATGTACTCCGTCAGCCAGTATTTTATCAAATTAAAAGAATGGTTTCATTTAAGTTAACGTCCTACGTTGCCATTGATTATCATAAACTTGAACTTTTCGTCTGATGCGTCCGCTATCTTTCTAAAAAAAATTTTACCCAGAGCCGAAGCGTTCCGAAAGTTCGACAATTATTAAGGGACGTAACTCACTTTTCGGCAAGACCAGAAATCATCTCTCTTTTCCGATATTACGCGGCTGTTTCAGCCATGTCAGCCCAGAAGAACTTCGTTACGTTACCTCCCATGGCCAATGGTTACAATTGTCGAATTATACAATAATTGAATCTGGCATTGCGCCAATAAGGGTCGAGTCTAGTCATTTATTTCTATTTTACTGCATTTGATTAGAACATGGGAACGTTGATTTATAAAAAAGTATTTCCTCCAATCTAGCCAAAATACATTCAATGCACTACCATCACGATACAGTGTTTAAATGAACTAATTAGGTAGACATGTGAATGTATTATATGTTTTCAATTGGGTATTTTATTACAATCAACATGTTTTCCTAAAACATGCGATTGTGCGTGTCATTTAAAATACATGAAATATTTTTTTTTGCAAATACAATACTCGTATGACATCAGTATAATAAGACATATTTTATTTCTTATTTCAGTCACAGTAAAAGCGAGACCATTGCCGACAATTAAAGAAGCCATAAAATCTTTGAAGTAATAACCGCATTTGTAGCGTAATGATAAGGCAATCGATCAGTTGCAATATGCCATTTAACTTATGGACCCACCAAAGTTTTATTGCCCTGATTAATGTAGCAGCACTTCTATTCATCTATTCAAATTAGAGGACCAAATTGGTCAAGGAATGGTAGTGAGCACAGATCTTGCTACTTTGTAACAGAATAATTACTGCACAGGTTCATAAATATATAAGTATATGCCAAAATAGATTCCTTAAACAATATTGTAAAGTAAAACATGCTTTGCTATTGGTAAATGTAAGTGCAATTCTATGAACTCCTATGAAAAAGAAAAGCATGTTAAAACACTACAAATTATAATGCTGTACATAATTCCAATCATGTTGAACACATAACATCACCATCTCTGTTATTTAAACCCGATAGGCATATCGTTTTGTTTCTTTATCTGCCATATTTCATAGAATATCACAGACTTTTTAATCATACTTTTCCCAACTACCATCTTTTAGATCTTTCTTTTACTGCAAGACTCGTACAATGTTTATCAATTTTTCTCTTATACAGTATATGTTGCAATCTTTTGATCAATGAAAATGTGAAATAGCTTTTCTATGACACAATTTCATTTGCTATGTCATCTTGTCACCTTTGTTTTTAGAAACTATATTATCGTGTGTGTCCCCCCCACCATCCACGCCCCCCCCCCCCCCCCCAACCCTGCACTAATCTCCCTACTAACAAAATATCGCTACTTTATTAACATCACCTCTATTCTAGAATTTCACTTGTTTGACCGAACTTAACATAGTAATATATAAAACAAATTGTACAGATCCTCATTTTGTACATGTCTGTACATGAGTGTTTATAAAGTGTTGTCTGTCTGTTTGTCGACTAAGTCAAATTTCAAAAGTACCATGTTGATTAAAACTAAGTGCGGTTCATACACATTCTTCATTCGTTGATACGCATTTGTTATAATAAGTTATAATGTAGAATAATTTACGTTAGTATTTTTTAATTAATGCAGTATAACTCTTCCATTATTTAACAAGCTTCAACAAACACAATTAAATACGTTAAATTACTCTTTTGCCCGATTGTTTTAGCAGTTTATTAATACTATTCATAAATTATCTTTAATATCTTCAATTTTTTTAATGTTTTTTTATAAATATATATATTTACATTTTTTTATAAATTCCTCTTGGTAAATGTGAGAATGCTATAAATTTTCTACAGTGTACAAAACTGTCTTAACGTAATTATGGTTTCTTTATACTAAGACAGTTGGTAAATCAATTGTTCAATTGTGTATGTTTTCCAAGACATGTAATTTATTTAAATCCCAAGTTGATAAGATATTAACTTAATTCAGTATGAAATAAAACAGCTACAGCATCTTCATGGACACTATTATAAAAATATAAACCTGAACGATATTTTTTTCTGTGAGTTTTTTCTGTACAATGAATATAACAAATGAAACATTTAAACAAACAAAATCATTGATCAATAATAAATGTTAATTATTTTTATTATTGATTAGGATCATTGATCAGTTATTGGCGACGCTATAAACATGCACTTGCGAGCGGATCTCCTCGGCAATTCTCGTTCTCGCTAGAGAAAAGGCGAGCGAAAATGGGCGAGGTGGTCAGAATGTTGGAAGTTCCGCGATTTACACGTTCTCAATATATCGGTCCTAATTCGGTAAATGGTGTTCTGTTTATATTTATATTATTTGTATTTATTCTTGGCTTGTAAGTTCGACTCATACGAGGCATTTTTACTTTTTAAATTTCTAAACATTAATGTACATTTGACGGTTATACCTGTTAATGAAGACATGTTTGTCCCTTTTTTAGGATTGTACATATAAGTAGCCATATATATTAGAATTAAATTTTTCCAGTGATTTTAATGTTAACTTTATAATTTAAATCAGTCATATCTAAATTTCTAATAAATACTAGTTTACATTGTTGCGTCGCCCTTTGATGCTTCGCATCAATGCTTTTTTCTACAAAACTATAAACCTAAATACAGATAAAATAAATAAAAATGTTTTAAAAGTAGAGACCACTCGCAAAATCTTTACCATTTCTACGCAACAGTCTTGTCCGGATACCACCTAGGAGTTTCGAAAGTCGTGGTAATTACAACAGCCCACTCCAAAGTTTCTAACACATACCATCAAGGACGCCGCTCTTAATCTTTTTCGCCGAAAATACAAACTGTTTGGACTCATGGAGAAAGTTGCTGAAATGAAGGAAATGATTATTTTTGGCTGCTACATTTCAGTTAAATTTGCCTAGATAGCAGAGACGGAGAGCCCCTAGCACGACTAGCTGCTGCTCGTTTAATTAGGACCCCAACCCCTATAAAAGACACAACATGAATCCCCCTTCTATCATTCACAAGACGTCGCTCAGCCTGGCTTATAATTTAATAATACTCCGATAATAGAACACGAAAAAGAATGTATTTATTCTCATGTACAACAAAACGGCCAAGTGAAATCCTGTGCATTTTATATTTAGCGAAGGAACTGTATCATTAGTTAACTTCAAAATGTAAATTGTAATCTATTTGCTCTTAATTTATAACTACCTTGGTATGTACAGTACTTCTATATACAGAACTCACATACACATTATGTATTGTTTTTTTATCCCACTTGAGATCCATGCTTACTCTGATCTCCATTACTAGCACCTAAATCTGCATGGGTAAAACTATATTGAACATATCGAATGACTGTATTCACTTCCTTAATCACGTAAATTTGAATGGCGGAACATGCCGTTTAAACACGTGATAAAATCGGTTCGTATATAAACAATAGATTTTCCGTAATTTACCGAATAGTTACGGAACTCTGTGTTACTGTTTCGCTGTTATGACTTGATATTTAACACAAGCTGTTGTGTTGTAGACATTTGATGTATATGTGCATAAACTGTTTTATAAGTGGTGAAGTACTGCGGTTTTAAAGAAGGTAGTTCTATGGACAAAGAATAGAGACTGGGACGGAAATCTTATTCAAAACGGAGGCAGTGACATTGTGACGACAGACCAGTAGGAATGATAATGGAAAATTTGAACAAGGTACAGGTGAGAAATTCAATGCTTTTTATTTGCTTTGTTTAAACAATCAATAACATTTTGCAAATGTTCAAAGCATAAATAATGTATACCTATATAGTAAGAACTTATATAGCCAGAACATTTTTTACGCGAAATCAGGATTCCATGTAGAGAACAACAACACCACCAACAACAACATCATCATCAAAGAAAACAACACAGAAAAACGCTGTATCGGGAATAAAATATCAGGAACAATATATCTTTTCACATTACAGTCTTCATATCCATATATATAGGATCAAAGTTATTACAGGCTTATTGATGTAATCTTGCTTACGTAACTCCATTCACTTGTATAGCAGTGTTTATGTAGATTTTCCGAAAATAGGACATTTAATTTTTCGAAAATAGGACATTTGATTTTTCGAAAATGCATCTGACAACATACTTTCTCCTGAGTTGTGTATTTAAAAAGTCCAAAACATTTAAGAGTACAATCGCGGCTTACTAAAAGATCATCATCATCATCATCATCATCATCATCATCATCATCATCATCATCATCATCATTAACAACACCATCATCACCGTCATCCTCCTCTTCCTCCTCCTCATCATTATTATTATCCTCAGAAGGACATATTTCCGTATTAATAATGACATACTTTTCCCGTCGACCCACTTACTTGAAGAGTAGAATTAGATTTTCTGAAAAGAGGCCCTGCGATTTGTTTAACATGGATCTGTTATTATAGACATCATCATCATCATTGTTATAAATGACAAAAACAACTTAATTATTATCGTCAGGATTACAACAATGGACAATATCATCGACATAACAGCAACATCAGCGGCAGGTGCAGCAGAATGAAGATCTTCATCTTTATAATCTTCCTCCTCCTCCTCCTCCTCCTCATCATCATCATCTTCGTCATCATAGGTTCGATCGTCATCATCATAATCATCATCGCGTTAATAATCACCGTCATTATTATTATAATTCTTTCCATCACCATTCATTGAAATATTCACACGCCCAATCGCCCAAGGCGACAAAAATTGAGATCCGGGGAGTAAATCTTCCGAGCGAGTTAGTTATTCGCCCAACTGGCGACCGATATCTCAAATTGATCTAACACAGATCTATTTTTGGAAAGTGAACCTCTCAAAAATATCTACATGTAAAGTGGTTCGTGCCATTTTCTGACGTTATTTGTAATATATCATTGGGCCACGTGCACTCCTATGTCAATCGGTGTAAGCATGTATTTGGAAAGGAAATTGCCGAGGTGATCGAATAAGACAGCGTGCCATTACTCGGATAGTTTTCGACTATGCCATTCCATGTCCTAAAATGGCTTCACTTAAATGGACACCAGTGGTAAAGCTAGAAAAAAGATAGAAGGCTCGGAGTGATGAATGCTACATTATGTGATTTGTCGAACTTTTTTTTAAGATAACAAGGGCAAAATAATCGTATCGTGTTAATTGTTAAAAGACACCTATTCTTATTGTCCATCGCCCTCGCCGCTATAGCTTCAAGTTTTTTAACAGAATACCTGCCTGTTATCTATATTTAGAAAGACAAATACTCTGATTGGCAAACTAGGAAAACGCCATCGGCATATGCCTGGCAAGTCCCGTTCAACAATCGTGGTCAACAAGTTAGTTTCTTAATTGCAGTATATTAAAGTTGCCAAGAATAAAAGTTAGTGTGATCGTGTGTTACAAGATGCCAGATTATGTTAACTACAAGCGACATACTTTATGACGTCATCGCGTCTTCGGTAGTCGCACACGGTATTTATTTGCCTGATCATTAAAATTCAGTGAGTCTGATTGTTGTTTTTACTACTCAGCGGAAAATGACCGCTTTCACAAAGTCATTTGATAAACGTTACGGATTGTACTGATTTTCTTCACATTTACTCAGTCGGTTTCAATCACACTGTTGATGGCCACATGGACTTTGACAGCTGGAAAAAACTATCTATATTGCAACAATTCTACAGATGGTTCATAAAAATGTTTGAAGGAACCTGTTAATACATTCAAACGTTTATATATGCCCTTGAAGTAGAACCTGTCGCGCTTCAAGAACCCCTTTCTGGAAATGATGCCAGACCCTTGTAGATGTCTGTGAGTGGGGATATTAATTTAAGCAAGAGGCGAAGAAAAGATACGAAGCTAACCGTCAATGTTTGTTGGTTTGTGGTGTGCATGGCGTGTTTGGCTATTTGTAATTTGTATCTGGATGTGGCCTGTTTCCGCTGGAAAACATAAAACTTAACGACAAAACAAAGTGAAGATATGGTAAAAAACTTGTTTTGTTTATTGGAGAGAATACATTTTAAAAGTGGCGCATTTGTGTTTTAAATGGGGAAATTTGAGGCATGTAAAATGTGTTTCGGGCCTGTACAATTTCTAATTTTATGGGCGAATGGCGTGTATTTTATACTAATTTCAAAGACTGGATCATCGACTTCACTATTGTCATCATTATCGACATCATGATCGTAATTTACCATCAGCAGCAGGAGAGGCATCGCAACATTTCTACTTACTGTCATGATCGTATGCGGAATAATAATAATAATAATAATAATAATAATAAAAATAATAATAATAATAATAATAAAATAATAATAGTAATAATTGTAATAATAATAATAATAATAATTGACCGGGCCTTGTAACTTTTCGGTAGAGCGTTGGTTCCCAGTACGGTGGCAGTCCCACGGTTCTGGTTGGCTCGGTGTCGGGATAATGTGACTAGGTGTTCATGGCATGCTACATACAGTAATGGAAGCATTTTATATGTTTTTAGTGGACACCGTCTCCAGATAAATGAAATACTGTTGGCGGGACGATAAACACAAAAAAAAAACAATAATAATTATTATCATCGTTGTAATTATTAACTGTATCTCATTTGCAGTACCTCACTATCATTTGCAGCACATACTATTATTATTGTTAGTAATTGTAGAAGTAGTAGTAGCAGCATAAGCAGCAGTATATATAGTAGTAGTCATAATATTATTAATAATATCATTATCATCATCAACAACAACACCATCATTCTTTTCTGCCTTACTTCTGCTATTACAGATTTTTTTTTCTCAGAAAAGAATAAACATTTATATAATTAACAATAAAATAATATACATTAACAATGTATAACTGTTATGTTTCAGTCATAATGGATGAAGTATCCGGATGTGGGGCATCTTCATTAGGCACACAGCCAGATCCCCATGGTCACAACAACTGTGACGAGTGTGCTGAATCGGGAAACATGGTTACTGCTTACGGTTTTTGTGAGAATTTTTCTGACTTTCTTTGCACATCATGCATTGAGCAGCACAAAAAAAGCCAGATCGTCAAGAAATCACGAAATTCTTGATGGTAGAGACATGCCAACCATTAAGAAAAGAAAATACAATGTGGAGAAATGCACTATGCACCCCGGGAGGCCGATTGAGGCTTATTGTCCTGATGATGACACATTTGGATGCTCGCTGTGTTTCGCGGTTGGCCACAGATCCTGTCAGAATATCTCTCTACTGTCTGATTTGTCACGTGGTGTAGAAAAAAGCAAAGACTTTCTAGATGTCCAAAATGCAGCTGACGGATACAAGAATTTAGAAGAGGAGTACAAGCAGGTTATCACGAAATATTTGTTCAAGAACGATGAATGGCACAGTAAAACCTTGGAGAGATTTCAACAATTCCGATCAGAGGTCCTTAGTATCGTAGAAGAAATCGGCATTAAAGTACACGAGATGGCAGACGCATTGAAAGAGGAAAAAAAAAGCCAGCTGAATAAACTAGCACATCAAATTGCAACATATACGGAACAAGTTAAACAGTATATGGTAAATATGGACGACAAGAAAGATCGCAAGGAAAATGAACAATTATTCATTGATTTAAAGAAAAATGGCAGGCTTGTAATTGACTCTGTTCCTCGATTAGAGACAATCTATAGGGATATTGCTATCAAAACATTTGAATTTGAATTTGATCCTTCCATCAAAGATATATTAATCAAGACCAACAAAATAAATGTTGAGACACAATCACTTCTTTTTCAACATAGGACAAAATCAGACGAGGAAAGGAACGCCAGTGTTCACAGAGCTCTATCACCAGCCACAAGATGCAAATCAATATCTCTGGTGAACATCAAATCAAAGGAGGATGATAAAACATTCTTGGTCAAAAGCATAATAGAACTTTCAGAAACAAAACTTGTCATGGCTGACTATAATAATGCCTGCCTGAAAGACATGACCAGTAACTCCATCACACAGAGACGGTCCCTAACAGCAAAACCCTGGGATATCACTAAAGTTCCCGCGTGTCGTTTGGCTGTTTCATTTCCAAACGCTAATCAGATCCAATTATTCAAAGCAGACCCTGGAACCTTGTGGAAGTATTGACGTACCTTCTGAATGTCGTGGTCTACACTGTACTGGAGACAGACTGATTGTATCTAACACCAGCCCAGCAAGTGTTCTGATACTTAGTATGACTGGTACTGTTCTGCAGACTATCCAGTATGATCCATCAGGGAAAGAGTTATTTCAGTATCCCTATTACTTGACAGTCAGTAATGACAACAAGTTGATTTATGTAAGTGATCATGACAACCATGACCTCACACGTATGACTACTACCGGCGTGGTCCAGTGGGTTTACCGGGACGAGCAGTTGAAGGGTCCATATGGCGTGACTACCGGAGAGAACGGGTCTATCTACCTCTGTAGCAGGAGAACCAACACCATCCACGTGGTGGCCCATGACGGTGCCAGACTCGCCATCATACAGAGTGATCAGTCCAGTATCCGGCATCCGTATGCTGTTTATTATACCAGCAACAACCGGACACTGTATGTGTCGAACTACAAGGATGATCATATCAGAAGACTCAGTCTGCAATAGTTTATTGATCGAAAATATATTCGAGTTCCGTGATTGCAGAAAAAACTTTTTTTCTTTTTTATAATATATGTGCATATATACAAATACATTATACTGTTTGATGACATTGACCGTTGATCTTTAAAGTGATTGGATAAAGTGTTTCTATGTATAGCTAGGAGATGATATTTGCGCTAAAGTTTAGTGAATAACGTTCCTTTTTATAATTTTCTGCAGCTGTTTTGAATTAAGGAAATTGATGCTTACCGCATTGTTCATAATTTATATTAATAGATTTAGAAATGCAATTATTTATTTGTCTAAAACAGGACAGTATACCATATTTAGTATTTATTATTTATGTGTTATACAAAGCTATACTCATTCACTGCTGCTCAATGCTGAAAAGAAGAATGAAAATACGGCAAATATAAAGAAGATACAGTAGAAGAAGAAAAATGAAGATGAAGATAATAAGTGGCCTTAATATATGATTATTATAGTGTTATTGATGATGATGACAATGATAATAATGATGGTGATGATGACGACGATGATGATGATGATGATGATGATGATGATGATGGTGATGACGATGTGGTTATGATGATAATGATATTGATGATGATGATGATGATGATGATGATGATGATGATGATGATGATGAGCAAAAGCAACATCATTACCAGATTATTAAAAAAACTGTCACTGCTGTAGACTCTAAAGTTCTATCCAAAGGCAGGTATCTGTTGATTAAAAATTGCCATTTTTTAACATATCTTTAAAGTGTATAACTGTTTTTTATCACTAGTCATCAATCATCGCTTTTCACAACGGGTAAAAGTGTATACAACACAATTGCTGTGCAGTTAAAATGTTATGGATTCAACGAAAATAAAAACGTGCTGCAATTGAAGTTGTTATTTTTAATCAAGCAACATTGTAAAACACAAGAACATACAATATAAGCCGCCCAAACTGGCTTGAAACCCGTTTTCCAGTCATTATATTACATATAAGGTTTTGAAACTCTTAACATTGTTAATATATATTAAAGATACCCATTAGTTCGGTCGCACTAAATTAGTTGAAAACTCAAATTTAATGTTTTATGCCATTATATAATAATAAAAGCATCAACTTTAACATTCATATTACCAACAAGCCAAAAAATGTCTCCAACCGGGTAATAATCTTTTACACAAATCGACAATATAAACAACAATCGACAATATAAACAACAAACGAAGTTATACGGGAAATACCGATAGTTTACGGCATATGTCGAAGCTTGGCCGAGAACCAACTACTTTACATACGAAGCCACGCCCGCCATGTTGAATTTTTTTTTGACAAGATGCCGTTTTCGACGGTGAGTATTGTTATTCTATATGCACATTTTCTAGTGAACATGTATGATTGCTGTATGTTATTGATTCATTCGCTATTGAGCTCCCTAATTTAGGGAGCACATTTGATGGTTTGCACTGAATTAGCCTGTTTCCTTGACACTAGTTGACAGTACAGTTGTTGTTTTTTACCGTTCAACTTTCACTTTTCGCTCGCTTACGGCTCCAGAGTATCGGAGAGATTATAGTTTATTTTAACGCAACCGATTTACTTTTTCTTTCAACATGTGTATATTTTACTTTTTTAAATTCATTATACTCCCATAGTTGACAATTTAAACAACATTTTAGTATAAACGGACATTTGTCTTTCGTACCCATGTATTTTCGTAATCAAATTTAAACTGCCGTTTTTGGTCGTTTTATAACCTACATTCTAGCAGGCCATTCTTTAAACAAAGCAAATTTGATAACGACAACATTTATATTTATTTTAACATGGTATTTACTTCATATTAGGATGCATTATATTTATAGATTAGCAGTCACCTTGTTACCATAGACGGTTTTAGACCACCCCACTGCTGGACCAAGCCATGGGAACAGCCCTAGAGAGAAAGGGAGGGACAGATTACCTCTTGTAATGCATGACAACCAGCCAAGCACCAGCTAACTAGTTGTGTAATTTGTGTTTTGAGTAAGTTTTAGAACTACATGTAGAATATGTACTACTAGACATTTATGGTCCACAACAACTTTATTATTAGATCAGTTCATAAGCTCACCATGAGGCTAGCCACTTACTTTATTTTCATTATCCACATTTTTTTTAATTTGAAAAATCACTACACCACACTGAAATGCTGCTTTATAATGACAAGTAGTCTATTAATTAGTGGTAATATAATCTGTGCCCATATGCTGACTTAAAATGAAACTAGTGCTGGTGCAACCAGTTTTAAAATTGATAGCTGATCAGTTTACTCATATTTGGAATGTGAGCAAGTGAATGTGTTGTCAGCTATAACTCCAGTGTCCTTGGTGGCTCACTGCGTGTTTTTAGTCCTGGTTGTAATGAAAACATTCATGTGGAAGGGTCTGTCAGCTGACCCAATCTGGGGTCCTCCTTCACAGTCATAACTGAACATCACTATAGTAACTTAGTTACCATAATATTGTTGCCATGTTATATCTATTGAAAAAAATAAACAAAAGGTGTTAAAACACAATAATGGATTACAATATCACCACCACTGAAAACATATTATTGATATGTGACTATGCTACCTTTCATGATGTCTTCAGGTTGGGAGAATCAATATGTTGAAACTGTTTTCAAACTATTTTTTTTAGAGGCTTGATGATCTTATAAATATTATTTGATCCATGTTTGAAGCATGCAGCTATGTCAACTTAATGTGTCATTCATAAATTGTACAATTATGTGCCAGACTGTTATGATGTATTTGAAATACATGTATGATGCATGGCTCACAAAAAAGTCTAAATGTGAATATTACTGTCACTTAACTGTGTTCAAGCCACTACAGAAATGTTTTTCATGATAAAGAGTATAAATTTTAGTATGGAAACCAAAGCGTTAAGATAATTTACACCAGAAAATCAATTATTACCCATGTGAATATTTTTATACTTTTAAAATTATGACAAATTCGAAAGGATTGACTTGCCAGCTTAGGGGAAAGATTTTTTTAAAGGGGAATATATCTGATCAAATCCAATTGCAAATGAATTGTTGCAGCCCTACATAGAAGAGCTTGCAACTGATATCAAGATCACAAAATTTCTTTTCAATTTTGACCTTTTAATTTGTTAAAGTTTTGTGTTATTTGCAGTTTTAAATTTGTAAAGATGTTTTTTGTGGTTTTTCCCGCAAATAACCCATACTGCAAAATTTTCAATAAAAAACAAAACAAGTCACATATAATCACATATTTAGCAAATTTATTTAAATTGCAGTTATGTGGCCAACGGTCATCAGAAGGAGAGATCATTGAAACACAGACCACCAATCAGCCAATAAATATGGTAAGGATTACATACCAGATACATGTATTGTTTTCAGATTTAATTTCTTTTAAAGCAACTTGGTCACAATTGGTGAAATTAGCATTTTCAGCTCACCTAAGCATACACTCAAGATAAGCTATTGTGATTGCACACCACCACCATCAAACATTCATAAAAATTCTTTAAATGACATTTCTTCTGAAACTGCTAGCCCACCAAACTTCCTCAGTCAGGCGCTTCAGCAGACAGAGGGAATGGAAAGTTGTTAAAAGAATATTGATCTGTCAAAAGACATGGCAGCCAGGGTGTATGTCATTTTCCTTATATGACTAAGCAAATGTTGCTTCTGTGCAGTTACATATAGTATGATTATTCTAGACCGGATCTGGTAGCGTAATCATTAGAGCATAGGCACCAGGTACTGAAGATGTTAAGATGTGCTCGTGGGTACTCCTTGGAATGTCCATCCTATAAAGCAACATGGTCCCTTGGCCAGTCAATCCAGATATATTGGTCAGAGATGCCTGTCTTTCAAGCATGGACAAAACAATGGTTTATGTTGGGCAACATCATGACAGTAACCTAAAAAATAATGGTAATTACTTACGAAATTTGCTACTTTGCCCTACTTTTTTGTAAAATCATGCCCTACTTCTGTCTTACTTTTTGTGAAGAGGCAGTAGAAAGGCTGCATTACGTGAGGAGTGTACACACATGATAGTGAAGTATCATTAGGGGACACTAGTGTAAAAAAAACTATATTGTCATAAAACTTATTTTCTTTAAATATAGCAGATATGTATGTTGTTATTTTTCCATTGAGAGTGTTTGATTTGATTTGATTGGTTTATTGTTTTAGTGATTTTGAGACAACGGTCAGAAGAAGGGATGTTGTTGACAGAAGAAGGCATGTTGCTTATGGAATGATCATTCAGGAATGACAGTAACTTTTCCCTGGCAGGGATTTCTCAGGAGTGCAATATTATGAACAAAAACCCTGTCAACACAGAAGACTGACTTCTTGGAATGAAAACACTGTTATTTGTAAAAAAAATAAGGGACATGTGTGTCCCTTCTACCATAGGCAAGGAAACTGATCTAATGTGCCTGTTAAATCACATCTGTATATAACATTATACCATCTAAAGAATATTGTTAGCCTGTGTTTGGGTATCTGTGGATTTAAGTCACTATATTAATTTTGAATTATTTTACATGTCATTTAAAGTATTCAGTTACTTTTACCTTTTAGAAAACAAAACAAAATGTCATTGTTAATTTACTTTGTTAGACAATTACTATTAGTATGCTAACTTGTATTATTTACCTTTATACAAAAATAGTTATTAGACCAGCTTAATGACTGTGTAGTACTAAGAATGTTACATTTTTCATAAATATGTCAGCAAGGGATTAAAAATTGTAACTTATCTGTTCATACTTACTTATTATTTATTTTTGTATTATTAATTTTATTATTTATTTAATGAAGACTATTAGAGGGACACAAATATGCAGTAAATCACTTTAGTTACGATTTGATAAACATAAAAAAAAATTGAGAAAGTACAGACCTGTACTGCAAGTAATAAAAGATTGTTTACTATGTTTGTACAAAGAATCTAGTGCAATGTTTTTGTTTAAATTTATTTCATAATAATATTGGGTTACTATATAAACGCTTATTTCATGTTTATGTGTAAACATGTATTTTCTCAAAATGTTTTGATTTTCTCGTGTTAGGGTTTACAAATGCTTATAGTACCTATATTGGAAATTACAAAGTCAAGTGATCCACATTACTTTTTAATTTCCTATATAGGTACTATAAACATCCAGGCAAGACATCATCCTGAAACCGGACCTGGTAGCGCAATCGGTAGAGCGACATAGGGGGTATGGGAAGCCCCGGGTGTGATCCCGGGCCGCGACATACCAAAGTCGTTAAAAATGGTAGTGGTATAGCTCCCTTGCTAACGCTCAAGCAAATATAAGGGTAGTTCCATGACTGGTTGGCCCAGTGTCAGGATAATGTGACTGGGTGTGGTATCATGCCAGGTGTTCACGGCATGCTATACACAGTGAAGGCAGCACTATATCTGCTTCAAGTGGACACCGTCTCCAGATAACTGAAACACTGTTGGTGGGACAATAAACCCAATAAACAAACAAACATCATCCTGACTTATGTTACAACGCATTTGTAATTTAAACTTTCGTGCGTCTTGAAATAACATGGAATAACTCTGTACAGCACCAAAAACATTATTCAGTTATCAATAATACTATTAAAAGCTGGATAGCAATGTAGTGTCAGTATAAAAAAATTACAGGTAATTAAGACAAAATGCCAGACTCACTTGCTTTAAACCAATATGTTTACATGCTTATAGGTAAAAAGGGAGCAATAAAGACAATTTTACAGCTGTAAACATTCTTCTTTTCTATTTTCTAAACCACTATGGCAAATCAAATTCTTACATGCACATACAATATACATGTAGTCATGATGAGGGTCAGGGCTTTAAATAAGGTTGTTAAAGGGGATTAAAATGAGTGTAAGTAGACAAAAGACATTTTGTCTTCATGTTAACGTTCTGTGTCTTGTACTTGTTCATATTTAGATTTCATGAATTTTTTTATGTAATTTGCTTAATATTTATTTGATTTTCAAATTTATGTAAGATAATAAATAGTATCTGTATGAGTATTTGAGATAGACATGTCAGACAGAAGATTGAAAACTTAAGTGAGAATTTTAATATGTTTGTTTTTTAATAACATTGCAAGTAAGTGAATATCAGGGGAATTGATTGTAGGCTTAACTAAATTGCAGTTTTAATCTTATTTTCATGTTTTAGGTTGTGCTTATTGAAAAATAAATAACACAAAGTATTATTGTTATTGTTTTATTTTTTACAAAAGATGATTTTGATAGTAAAATAATGTGTGTGAAATCAATGTCCATTTGATTTGACAAGTTATTAGCACACGTTCAGGTTATCATTGAACTCCTCTTGTAGGACATGAACCAGTTTATTTTTTGTGGCGACCTTTTCATCCACATCAAACTTCCTTCTCATTATTTTGCCTTCAGCAGTCACCAGTAGAGAATATAGAAACAGTTTGCTGTTTTCTCTACGTTGATATACAACCCACAATCATCGCACCAGTAACTTCTGTCTCTTTGGAGTCTGCAAAGTAAAGAAAAGAAACAACATATTTTACATTTTGGTTCATTAAGTTAATGAGAAAAATAATAACAACTAGGCCTATTGTTCTTATAAATCTACATTTAAATAAAATATGTGCAATTGTTGGGAGACAACACAACTTCCATGTAAAGACAATAAATAATATTTTTTAATTAATTATGTTATGAAGTTGTCACTCAATAGAATGCAAACCCATGCCATGCGGGATAAAGTCATGTACTTGACCTGGGGTGCCCCTTAATCACAACAAAATTTAAAGAAACAATGTAAAATATTTTTTTTTTAAATTTAATCACCATGTACAGTAATGTGCCAAAATATAAGGGAATGAAATGAAAAGCAAGCTGGCTATATTGGTAGCTGTAAAAAAAAAAACGTGTGCCAGATTTAGACTATAATTTTAGTCAAACTTTTTTTTATTTAAGTACAAAATATGTCAATATAGTCTTCAGACCATTCTTTGAGGCTATAAGACAGATGTACTGTTTTTGTTCTCTAGTTGACAAGATGGAATCATTATTAACATTAACTTAAAATTCATTTGGGTTGCAGTACACCGGTGGCTCTACCATGACATTTGTCTTGGGTCTTACTGCACCACTGTAGCTGGACATCATTATCATGAGCACATCCGTGTCTTTGTGATGCATTTCAAAGTCAGCAAAAAAATATGAGCTGTGCAGTTAGTTGCTTTTAGTGGCATTTTTTAATGAAAGACTAGACTTGGGAGCCCAGTGGCAGCAAGCACTTGATCTCATTTCTATGTTTCTAAATTTAATCGTCATACAGTCTGAGTGATAGAAACAAAATTCATCCTTACCTTTCCTGATTGGTCATTGAGCATTGCATTCTCCGGCACTAATTTATCTCGCATATTGGATCAGGTCATCTTTAGCATCAGGCTTTCATTTCCTGTGAACACATATGAAAATTATATTAAAGCTTTGCACTTATTATGAGAATGACAATATTTTTATTTATTGAATTTGTTTATTTAATATTGTGTTTACACACTCATTTATAATGTAAAGGAGCAGGAAAAAGTGAACCTCCTCAAGATTTGAACTATAGACCTCCCCAACTCTAGCGGATCACAATACCAACTGAGCTAAAGAGGTTCAGTGAATAAACTACCAGTGAACAAGTTATGCAGGGGGGTGGGGATGTCCCACCAACCGGGTAAAAGAGTAAAATTGTTAAAGCACATACATGTAAGCTTAAAAGATATTAAGCTTTTAAAGTAAATTTTGTCTGCAGACTGCTTAGGTCGAAGATAGGGTCCCTTACTGTATATACACATCTAGTATTTACTGCGCTTAAGTTGAATTGACCTTGATTAAAACCCCACCCACCAAAATTTTCTGGATCCGCCCCTGCATTGAAACCACTACACTTCTCTTCTTGCTAAAAGATGTTCACCCTGAATCACATCCCAGGTTCTACAACATACCACTGTTTAATATCACGCATTACTTGAGCTTGCATGCATGTGTTTTCACAACTCTTTTACCTAGTTAGTGAAGGGGGATGCACCCCCCCCCTCCCCGACCGATCTGTTTCTTTTGGTTTGATAACCGTGGGACCTGCTTATTGTAAACAACTTTTACCAAGTGGCAGTAATAAGGTAACTTGAAGTTCAAACAACATAAATAATTAGCATTTCAAATTTGCTTACTGTACAGGATCCTTTATATTTTATGAAAGATTTACGTCACAGATGTGAGCAATCATCGGCATGCAATGAATACACGTTTTATAATGGTCCAACAACAAACAAACGCGTACCATTAGGAAAAATCGTGTGCATACAGAAAGATTTTAACAAGTTTTCAGAAACTGAGAAAGCGAAAGTAGAAACTAGAATATTGACCTACTTGTTGTATGCTGATAGCGTCTAGCGGGGCCAGCTGCATAAAATCCTTTTCCTGGTTTCGTCCTACGACTGATTCAAGTTCTGTTGAATTTTCCTGTCTTATTTTTTATCCTAGCACATTTTTCTATCGACACTATCTCTTCAATTCAGTCAAACAAGCTTTTCGATTCAGCATGGCCATGTTTATACATTCGCCATCGCGCTAGCGATGAACTGCGCATGCGTTATGAATGATCGTGTGGCGAGAATATCAGGATTTTCACGGGCTAGTCAATCGTACGCGATTATGATTCGTACAATGTCGGAAGACTTCCACCACAAACAAATATTGGGATATATATCGATGGCAATCGGGGTCTAATTTACGTTCTACTATGCTCAAATTTTGAACATCTTCAAATGGAAGGCTATATTTTCGCATGTAATAGGTTTGATCTGCTTTTATTTAGGCGATTTTGAACTAATGGGTGGCTTTAAATCCAATCCCCATGTGTTCTGACGCTAGATATCCCCTAGGATGATCTCAATCTCAAGGTCAAACTTTATTTAAGACACGGGGTACGCTACAACAGCACAGTATCACCAAGTGAGGAAAGGGCAACCGAACTAAAATGTAATTTGCATCGTCTTCAATCCTTTCCGTTTTCCTGAAAGTAAAAAATCCGATTGTAAAAATTATAGCCATAAATAACATATCTGTTGTAACGATGGTATGCTATTACATGGCAGTAATATCGGACAACAGAAAACAAATACGTTAAAAAATCATAAAATGGGGACATTATGTTGTCTTAAGTCACCAATAAGTAAAGCGTCTTATTCATTATTCGGTTGCCATGCATTCTTTATACAACTTAACATTAGGTAAGAACAACGCTGTACCTTTTTTTGAAAGGAAATATGAATAAGAATATATGACAAAGTCCTATGAGTATTGCAACATATACCAAACTCCGAAAAGGCACAGAACAAAGGTATTTCACATGCAAGCCAAGCGAAAAGTAAGAACAAATTTGTGATGAGTCATTTAAGGAAAAGAGCAAACCCGACAGTTACCGCCTTGGAACGGTCAGTCGGCAATATGAACCGACTGGGGTGCTTAAACCGGTTTTACAGAGCTCTAACCTCGCACTTCCTGACGAGTTTCTCAAATGCAAGCAACGAAAAGAAAAAACGATCTATTCAAAAACAAAATGTCCATGCGCGGATATTTTCTATACGTTATGACGAAAGTAGTGACGTCATCGAAAAATAATGTCCACATAGTGTTCAGAAAAGGAATATGGTATTATTTCGATTTGAAAAACAACACAAAAATGGTTGACCACAAATAAGCTTAACTTGCTAAATCAGATTAATAACTGTCAGAATCAGAATAAGACTTCAATGAGAAGTTTGCAATTTGCAGATATTTTAATTAAAACAACACTATGTAATAAACTTAAACAATGTGAAACGTGGAGAGTCCTCGGACGATCGTATTCTATTACAGTTAAGAAAACACCCAATTTATTTGTGTATGACGTGCGATGTTAGCAATTAGAATTCGGGAGAAGCAAACATGTGCGCATTTTAAACATTGAATGAAAAAGAAACCAACAACAAAACTATTTGTTTTCAAGATAGGTTCGTGAGTGTGATATAAGAAATTAGGTAAAGCTGTAAGATGCAGGGACATGAACAGCTGTAATTCTCAATCATCATTATATTAATTTACTCCACATCTATATCATTTCATATTGCCATGGGGAAAATATGATCTTTTAATGTCCGCATCATGTTGCATTGAACACTCTGTATGTGTCAGGTTATGTATGCGTAGAAGATTGTGTGTGAGTGTACGTGTATGTGCGCGAACGTGCGTATGTACCTGTGTGTTAAATGTGGTATCAGGCAGTTTGCCTTTATCAAATGCGCACAACAATAACTAATCCCTGTTTAAGATAATGACCGAATTTTTACACAGCTCGACCTTAAAAAAACATTTTAACACAACCTCAATTGTAATATTGCAATAATCGTGAAAAAGCTCTTAATGTTTGTTCTTTCGAAGTCTATAAATAAGCATGATGAGAATTTCTGATAAACTATAGATCGACGTCATCAAAATTATTCAACGTGATCTATATTAAACGTAAGTGGTCCGGGTTTTTTTCAAGTTTAAATTATCTAACTGCAGCGTGCCCCAGATAAGAAATACCTATTTCTATTAACGTGTAAGATGTTATGCTTTACTTTTTTGAAAACATAAAGGCAATCAGTAAACTACATTTTGAGAATTTGAGAAAAACAAGCAACAGGTTGGCCCTAGCTGTCGGATATCATCGTTATGTTGTCTATTTCTATAATACGCAAGTTTACGCGAGTATTAGACCTTCAATTAATTTATGGATATTAATGTTTAAACATGCCATACATGTTTGCCTCCTCTTTGGGGTATTTACACATACTTTCTACAGAAAATCATACTTTAGTCAAAGCATTTTAATTTAAAAATCAGGACATCTCGTCAAAAATATTGAACATTATTTTTTTTACAAATTCATAAAAAGCATCTACTCGGATATCTGCTAAAACAGACATCGACGTCAAAGCGGATGATCCGGATGATGTTATACTTTGATATCAAATATAAGTGGTAACGTGATTTTCTTAGTTTCGAAATAGATAACTATGCGACGTGGCTCAGACAGGATATACATGTTTGTAATGACGATTGGGGTTTTATGCCTCACTCTTCACGTGGGTGTTGGACGTCAATAAAAAGCATTTTGCGGTATCAAATCAGGTAACAATCATTGATTTGGTTGTTTGAGCAAATACAACTGCTTCAAATTGTCGGGTACCTCCTTTAATGTTGTATATTATTTTGACTATGGTTATGCTTTAAAACAGCGATATAACGCTTCTCTAAAAAAACATATTTGATGTTTAATAGTGTAAATGCACAACCTGACGGCCAGTCAGCGAAGAAATAAGCGTTCACTTTATTGCAATAGTTCTTAACAAATAATAGATCGTATCCGGCAGTTTGTTCTAAATAGATGTGAAAAGTGAACACTCCTCTCGTAATTTCAAACATGTATTTCCCATATGAACCACGCTCATATATTATACGTGATCAACTCCTTTCTCGAGAACTCGATATCTCCATTCGGGTAAACCATTCTATATCTATATTAAGCAGAAATCCATATCGTGCTTATTTGTAGATTGAAGATGTTGAGTGATTTTATTTCATGATTTGTACTGAGTAACAATTGGTGGAGGATTCAAAGGGGTCTTCTTTAGACTGAAGCATGGGTTTATAAAGAAATTATGCCCCAAATCTCCAGCACAACAACAACAACAATACCACAACAAAAACAACAATAAAATACACAACACAACAACAACAACAAACACACACACAAAAGAACAGACTAAACCAACAACAACACAGTGACAACATTTTGGTATTTGTATTTGAGATAAGCAAACCATCTTTGCCACCTTCAGTATGTTTTACTTCCGCTGAATAAAAATATATATATTCTGCATATCGATCTGGTTTTAAGCTTCAAATTTTAAAAACACAATCGTTATGCATCGATTAAGTTGGAAATATTTGTTTTATGACTGTTCGGTGGCCAATACATTCATTAGTTATAGCTTTAAAAAATTTAATAAGATTTTTGTCTTCTCAAAACAAATTACAGACATAAGTGTCTCAAAAAATAAAAAAAAGTTTAAGCTTGTAAATTTATTAAAAATGAGCTTTTCTGCTTAGACAAAACCAAACAAGCAAAACAACAACAACAAAAACACAAAAAAACCACACACACACAAATACAACAAACACAACTAAACAACCCCTACTTGCTTAATAGTTATGACAGAAATGTATTGTTACCATGTCAACAGAACACCTTAGCTGCTCAGAAGTTATGATAGAAAACAATTGTTACCATGTAAACGGAACACCCTACTAGCTCAGTAGTTATGATAGAAAAGTACTATCACTACATCAACTGAACATCCTAGCTTCTTAGTAGTTATATCAGAAAGGTGTTATTACCATGTCAGCTGAACACCTTAGCTGCTTAATAGTTATGACATGTCGATGTAACAAATCTCTAAAGTGCCACCTGTGCACCTGCTATTTTCTTTATCACTATCAGGTGCTTTAGTAAAATGGCGCTAGTGGTATTATTGTCCCATAAGTGTATAGTGCTACAGAGAGGACGAGCTAACAAGTATTTAAACCTAAAATAGCTTAAAATAACTCATTGAAAATAAACGTTTTGTGTACAAATGGACATTAGGCATCGTACTTTAGGCCACTAGCAACATCTTGGCCATTTGTACGAAACAGGCTTGTCCAGATGCCATCGAGGAGTTTCGAAAGTCGTGCTAATTACAACAGCCCACTCCAAAATTTCTAATACATACCATTAAGGGCGCCGCGCTCCAGTGAATATGAATCATCTTTGTCATAGCACGATAGCACGTTAAATTAGGAATCCACCCCTATAAAACGCAACATGAACAGCCCTTATATCATTTACAAGGACATCGCCCAGCCTTGCTTATAATATAATAATACTCCGATAATAGAACACCAAAAATAATTTGTTTTACGTTAAATCTGTATCATGGACAACAAAACGGCCACATGAAATATTGTGCA
Source organism: Sinonovacula constricta (assembly GCA_007844125.1). Lineage (NCBI taxonomy): Eukaryota > Metazoa > Mollusca > Bivalvia > Cardiida > Solecurtidae > Sinonovacula > Sinonovacula constricta. The sequence continues at coordinate 822,062 of CM017564.1, forward strand.
TTTTATATTTAGCGAAGGAACAGTATAATTAATAATCTTCAAAATGTACATTGTAATCTGATTGCCCTTAATTTATAAGTACCTGGGTATGTACAATACTTCTATATATACACTTTATGTATTGTTTCTTTTATCGCAGTTGAGAGCCATGTTTACTCTGATCTCCATTACTAGCACCTAACTCTGCATGGGTTATAAACTATATCGAAACTTCATATCGAATAACTGTATTCACGTCATTGATCGCGTAAATTTGAATGGCGAAACATGCCGTTTAAACACGAGATAAAATCGGTTCGTATATAAACAATAGAGTTTTCCGTAATATACCGAATAGTAACCGAACTCTGTGTTACCGTTTCGCTGTAAGGACTTGGTATTTAACACACGCAGTTGTGTTGAACACAATTGATGAAATTGTGCATAAACTGTTTTGTAAGTGTTATGTACTACAGTCTTAAAGAAGGTAGTTCTATGGACAAAGAACAGGGACTGGGACGAAAATCTTATTCAACCCGGAGGCAGTGACATGGTGACGACAGACCAGTAGGAATGATAAGGGACAATTAGAACACGGTACAGGTGAGAAATTCAATGCTTTTTTATTTGCTTTGTTTAAACAAATATTAACAGTTTGCAAATGTTCAAAGCATAAGTAGTGTATACCTATATAGTAAAAGCTTAAAGCTAGAACAGGTTTGCTCGAAATCAAGATTCCATGTAGAGAACAACAACATCATCACCATCAAAGAAAACAACACAGAAAAACGCGTTATCGCGAATGAAATGTCATGAACAATATATATTTTCACATACCATTCTACATGTTCATATTTATATGATCAAAATTATTGCAGGCTTATTTATAAAATACTGTTCAGGTGAGTAAGCCCATTAACTTGTATAACAGTGACAACATACTCTAAAATCCTGTCTGTTGTGTATTTAAAAAGTCCGAAACATTTAATAATACAAGCGCGGCATACCAAAAGACTATCATTATCATCATCATGATCATCATGATCATCATGATCATCATCAACAACAACAACACCATCATCACCGTCATCTTCCTCCTCCTCCTTACCATCATCAGAAGGACTTACTTTCATATTAATAATGACATGCTTTTCACGTAGACCCACTTACTAGAAGAGTTGAAGTGTTCTTTTTTGTGATTTTCTGAAAATGGATTTGATATTATAGACATCATCATCAGCATTGTTATAAAGGACACCAACAACGTTATTATTATCGTCAGCATTACAATAATAAATGTAGACAGCATCATCAACATAACAGCAACATCAGCGGCAGGTGCAGCAGAATGAAGATCTTCATCCTTATCATCCTCCTCCTCCTTATCATCATCATTAGTACGATCATCATAATCATCATCGTGTTAATAATCACCTTCATTACTATTATTATTATTTCCATCCCCAGGCATTGAAATTACCACACGCCCGAGGCGACAAAAATTGAGATCAGGCGAGTAAGTTTTCCGGGCGAGTAAGTTTGCCAGAGTTTGTCGCCCAACTGGCGACCGATATATCAAATTAATTTACCATAGATCGATTTTTGGAAAGAGAACATCCCAAAAAATATCTAGCTCTAAAAGAGGTTCGTGCTACTTTGTGATTTCGTGATTTGTAAAACGTCATTTGGCCACGTGCTCTTTTATGTAAATCGCAATTTCTCAATTATCCGTGTAAGCACGTATCTGGAAAGGAAATTGCCGAGGTGATGGAATAAGACAGCGTGCCCTTACTCGGATCTTTTTGAATATGTCCTTCTATCTGCTAAAATGGCTTCACTTAAAAGGACACCCGGGGAACAACAAGGAAAAGGAAAGAAGGCAACGAGTGATGAATGTTGCATTGCGTGATTTGTCCAAATGTTTATCAAGATAACCAGGGCAAACTTAATCGTAATCGTGTTTATTGTTTAAAAGCACGTATTTTAATTGTCCTCTCGCCCTCGCCGCTATAGCTTAAAGTTGTTCTTGTTATAGAAATACCCGCCTGCTATCTTTATTTAAGCGTGACGCCGGGTCAAATACTCTGATTGGTAAACTAGGAAAACGTCATCGGCATATGCCTGGCAGGTCTCTTTAAACAATTGTGGTTAACAAGCAAGTCCCTTAATGGCAGTATATTAAAGTTGCCAACACTATAAGTAAGTGTGATCGTGTGTTACAAATATGCCGCTTTATGTTAATTAAAAGCGACATTCTTTATGATGTCATCGCGTCTATGGTAATTGTGTTATTTGTCCACATTTTTATAACGATAACCAGGGCATAATAATCGTAATCGTGTTAATTGTAAAAAAGCATCTATTCTAATTGTGCACGCGCCCTCGCCGCTAAAGTTTCAAGCTTTTTAAAGCAATGTCTGCCTGCTTTCTATATTTAGCGTGACACCGGGTCAAATACCCTGATTGGCAAACTAGAAAAACGTCATCGGCATATGTCTGGAAAGTGCTTTTACCAATCGTGGTCACCAAGCAATAATCCAAATTATAATTTGGGTTTTCTACATAGAGGATAAGACACTCTAATCAAAGTCCCAAACAGAGTTTCACATTCGGCTAAATGTCTAGGATTCCTAGAATTACTACTAAGAAAAGTACATTAAAATGCAAACACTATAAGTTATTGTGATCGTGTGTTAACAAAGGTGCCACATCATGTTTAGGCCTAAACAGAGGTTTGTTTCTGGTTATCCGACCGACCGTATATTTTACCAGCCGAGTCAAAAGTTTTTATGTCATTAAAATCGGCATCCAGTGTTTTCGTCCGAATACAGCGTGTTCCATCGTAATATACGATGCGATAGTTCTTACGCACCGAGGCGGGATTCGTCTGCAACAACTGGACGATTGGTTAAATGTCATATTGATCGGATGTATACGTCTAATTGAGACCGTCGCCGGTGCGAAGTTGAATTGTTCATATAAACAAGGCTGTCGTGATGTAGCAAAATGACAAGCTCGCTGCCAATCGGCTAATTGCGTCCTCGGGACAATCATGATGTATCTGGTGCAATGATACTTACTGAAATCCCGATCGTTTTGTTCGGCTGAAATCGGAAGAAGAAAATGCCTAAAATGTAGTTCGCACAAATCTTAAACAATGCCATCGTTTGAAAGCTGCTTGTCTGCTGCGCTTGATAAATCAAAATTGGATGATTTAAATTTGAAGCCGCCACAAATTGAAGTTTTACAGGTATCGTACTGAAGTAACCTGTCATCCGAGCTGCCATCTTTTTTTGACGTCTGTTGCAAAAGAAGTTCCATTTAAGGAAATGGACGAGGTGATCCGACTACCTACATACATCCGAGAGTTGATTCGTGAATTATCCGGTGTTTTCCGATTGGCTCGCGTCTCGCAGTTCGTTTGAAAATGTGTACTTAACGGTACAAAGTATTTTATATGTAAATGCATGGTCAGTCTCTATCAAACACGTTTCTTGGTGAATAGAAAGTCACTTCTGATACCAACTCCTATAGTTAAAATAGTAAAATTTTAAAGCATAGGACAGGAACATACTAATTGGGCATGTCAACTGGTATTAGTGTTGTTGTTTAACAAAAGGAAAATAAAACCACTTACCGACCCATATTTTTTCTGGGCATGTCACCAGAAACAAACCTCTTACATGCAACATAGTTTATGACGTCATCGCGTCTACGGTAGTCGCACACGGTATTTATTTGACTGAGCATTAATATATGATTGTTAATGGGGTGCTCTATACTTGAACGTTTAATCGACTACTCAGTGTTCGTTAAATTTTGAATTTTCCTTTTCAAAAAACTGTTTTACCACAATGTTGAAAATGATTTCCAAAGAAGCAATACTTTGTTAAGCATTAATGTTAAATGAATAAATGAAAGTAAAGGCTGTTAAATAACATAATAACATTACCTCATTTATTATACATTACACAATGTGTTTAATATTTTGGTTAAAATGTCCATTATTTCCAGATCTATAGATTTGCGCGATAGGGATTTCAGCTACCAATAGGCATCGACGTCAGAGCTGATTACCTGTATGATAGTGTAACGTGATTGTAAAAGTGGTTTTATTTGTTTAAAACTGAGCTTGGCTCAGATATGATAAGAAGTTTTTTATGACGATAAGTGTACTTTACTTTTCAAATAAATGAGGTGTGGTGGGGGGGTGTTGGGCACCAAAAATCGCTGGATCTTTTCAGGTAACAATATTATTTTTGCTTGTGATAGGGCTAATAAATGGTCCAACATGTCATAGACTATCTTCAAAGGTTATGATAAGCATTTTTCAAAACAAACTCTCGTATCAAAATTGCGTTACGGTTGTCATCGAAACCGTAACTTTTCCTAAGGACAAAAAAAGGTTATTAGTTTAATATGGGGTTTTACACACCCTTAATGGTAGGTGTCTGACAGTTTAGACATTTTTTCCTATCATGCAGCCAAAAATTGTTAGCTTGAAAAGATCCTGTGAAAGCTATTTGTTGGTACATTATTTTTGTCAATATAAAAAGTACATTTGTCCGACCCACGCTGCACAGTTCGTAATATTTAAACTAAGAAAGTCACGTATCTACTTACTTTTGATATTACATTACATGATCATTCCGATAATCAGCTCTGATGTCGATATATATTTTTGCTGAAATCTGCATCGTGCTTAGATTTGGAAAGAATGGACATTTAGAGCAAGTTTCATGATTTGTACTGTCAAACAAATGACAAACTGTTGAAAGTCGTTAATGCTTAGATTATATCATGAGTTTATGTAACAATTATGCCCAGACTCTTCCATTTATTATTACATGTATTTTATATAGGCAAACACGCTGGATACCACATTTAAACAAATATTTAAGTACCCATGCAAAAAAAGTCTGGTGGGATGAACGGTAATGGTTCCTAGCAGCTCAGCTTATTACTACCGGAGTATTTAGAAATCCTAACAATTGTCATATAATACAAAAGGACAGAAGTTGCTTGTTCGAGTTTCAACACGTTTTCCACTCATTTTAAAGTAAATGAATCCTCTGAATACTTAGAATTTTAGATTAGGAGATGAAGCTTTTACAACTCAGCAATCAAACACTGTGTGTGTGTGCGTGCGTGCGTGCGATACTCAAACAATTAGAGTTATTTACTTGTACTTAATTTGTTTCTACATGTCCCTGGATACTTTAAGTTATTTTAATTGTACAACCTCATATACACCTATGCAGCATATAGTTTATCTTCGTCGAGTCCAATCTGTACGCTTTGACTTCTCTTTCACAGGGTGTACATGCACGGGTTATAAACTATATCGAAACTGGATATCATATGACTGTATTTACATCGTTGATCGTGTAATTTTGGGTGTCGGAACATGCCGATTAAAGCTTGGGTAAAGTCGGAAGTTGTTTAAATGTAAACAACGAAAGTTTCAGAAACATACCGAGGAGTGACAAAACCACAAACTAATTGTGTTATCGATTCGTAGATAGGACTTGAACAAATGTGTTTGTAGCGTACACAATTGAAAAGATTGTGAGTTGACTGTATATTGGTGTCAATGTACTGCAGTCTTAAAGGGTAGCTGGAAAAGCACAGATCGGACTGAAATACAATTTAATTTAATTGTGTCCAAGTTTGGAATCAGTGACGATAGAACGAGAAGGAATTATCATGGACAGTTAGAACACGGAATAGGTGAGAACATTATTACTGAATTATTTATAACATTTTGTAACAATCAATAACATCTGAAAATGTTCGGAACATCATTACTTTAACTCTAAGTATTACGTACTTACAACTCAAATACGTGTTCACCGGAAACCCATGTTTCTATGTAGAAAACAATAACAATGGAAACAACACACAAACAACGCTGTATCTGGAGTGAAATGTTCTTAACTATATACCCTTACATATATCATTCGAGATGTCCATATTTATATGATCAACGTTATTGGAGGCTTATTTTGCTATACTGATAAATTAACCACATTTACCTGTCGTTTAGTATAGTTAAGGAAGATTTTCGAAAAAAAAAGTTGATTTGGTTTTCTGAAAATGCGTTTGAACATGCACTCTAAATTCGTTCCTGTTTTTATTTAAAAATACGATAACATTCATTATCGTTTTAAACATCATGGTCATGATCATCGTTATCATCACCATCATCATCAGAACTTATTTTCATATAATTAATCCGAGAATGCGTGCATAGGCTGCAACTGGCCACATTCTCTTCCCGTAAACGCGTTTACTGGTAGTGTAGAAGTGTATATTTTCAGAAAAAAAGACCATGAGATTTGAAATGCAAGTGATATTATAGACATCACGCTCATCATTATCATCATCATCATCATCATCATCATCATCATCATCATCATCATCATCATCAATAACAACAATATCATTCTTTTCTGTCTCACCCTTTTTCGGAATATATTTTTTTCCTCAGAAAAACATTAACATTTAAATCATTATCAATAACTTTCATAAATTAGCTTTGTATAACTTTTATGTTTCAGTCATAATGGATGAAATATCCGGACGTGGGGCATCTTCATCAGGCACACAGCCAGATTCCCATGGTCACAACAACTGTGACGAGTGTGCTGAATCGGGAAACATGGTCACTGCCTCTGGTTTTTGTGAAAATTGTACTGACTTTCTTTGCGCATCATGCATTGAGCAGCACAAAAAAGTCAGATCTTTAAGAAATCACAAAATTCTTGAAGGGAGAGACATGCCAGCGATTAAGGCAAGAAAATCCGATGTGGAGAAATGCACCATGCACCCCGGGAAGTCGATTGAGGCTTATTGTCCTGATGATGACACATTTGGATGCTTAATGTGTTTCACGGTTGGCCACAGATCCTGTCAGAATGTCGCTATACTGTCTGACTTGTCACGTGGAGTGGAAACAAGCAAAGAGTTTCTAGATGTCCAAAATGAAGCTGACAGATACAAGAAATTGGAGGAAGAGTACAAGCAGGTCATCACGAAATATTTGTCCAAGAACGATGAATGGCACAGTAAAACCTTGGAGAGATTTCAACAATTCCGATCAGAGGTCCTTAGCATCGTAGAAGAAATCGGCATAAAAGTACACGAGGAGGCAGACGCATTGAAAGAGGAAAATAAAAGCCAGCTGAATAAACTAGCACATCAAATTACAACATATTCGGAACAAGTTAAACAGTATATGGTAAATATGGACGACAAGAAAGATCGCAAGGAAAATGAACAATTATTCATTGATTTAAAGAAAAATGGCCGGCTTGTTATTGACTCTGTTCCTCGCTTAGAGACAATCTATAGGGATGTTGCTGTCAAAAAAATTGAATTTGAATTTGATCCTTCCATCAAAGAGATTTTAATCAGGACCAACAAAATAAATGTTGAGACAGCTTCACTTCTTTCTCAATCGAGAACAGCATCAGACGAGGAAGGTAACACCAGTGTTCACAGAGCGCTATCACTAGCCACAAGATGCAAATCAACATCTCGGTTGAATATCAAATCAAAAGATGATCATAAGACATTAGGGGTCACTAGCATAATGGAACTTTCAGAAACAAAACTTATTATCGCTGACTATAATAATGACTGCCTGAAAGTGTTTGACATGACCAGTAACACCATCACACAGAGACGGACCCTAACAGCAAAACCCTGGGATATCACTAACGTTCCCGGGTGTCGTGTGGCTGTTTCATTTCCATTCGCTAAACAGATCCAATTCTTCAAAGCTGACCAGACCCTAGAACCTTGTGGAAGTATTGACGTACCTTCTGGTTGTCGTGGTCTACACTGTACTGGAGACAGGTTGATTGTATCTAACACCAGTCCAGCAAACGTTCTGATACTTAGTATGACTGGCCAGCTTCTCCAGACTATTCAGTATGATCCATCAGGGAAAGAGTTATTCAAGTATCCCTGGCACTTAACAATCAGTAATGACAACAAGCTGATCTATGTAAGTGATTGTAACAACGATAACCTCACATGTATGACTACTACCGGCGTAGTCCAGTGGGTTTACCGGGACGAGAATTTGAAGGGTTCATATGGCGTGACTACCGGAGAGAACGGGTCTATCTACCTCTGTAGCTGGAGCACCAACACCATCCACGTTGTGTCCCGTGACAGCGCCAGAATCGTTATTGTACAGAGTGAACAGTTCAGTATCCTGAAACCAACTGCTGTGTATTACACCCGCAACAACCGGACATTGTATGTGTCGAAATACGATGATGATCATATCACAAGACTCAGTCTGCAATAATATCACAAGACTCAGTCTGTAATAGCTTATTGTGAAGGCATATATATTATCCAAGGCGGTAACTGTCGGGTTTGCTCTTTTCCTTAAATGACACATCACAAATTTGTTCTTACTTTTCGCATTGGCTTGCATGTGAAATACCTTTGTTCTGTGCCTTTTCGGAGTTTGGTATATGTTGCAACACTCATAGGACTTTGTCATATATTCTTTTTCATGATCACAACAATGTTACTTGTGCAGTGTGGCGGTCGTAAAAAATCTCCCCGTGCATGTAATCTATGTTGTCATTTAATTCATCCTATAGGGATTGTTACGTGTATTTCCTTTGATGGACATTGCACTTTGGTTCTTCAATTCCATCTTCACATGAACAGGATGCTACAACCATTTATTCGCCTCTGGTCATGTTTGTTCATGATTCAGAAAGTTAATTTTATTTGTGGTCAACCATTTTTGTGTTGTTTTTCAAATCGAAATACTACCATATTCCTTTTCTGAACACTATGTGGACATTATTTTTCGATGACGTCACTACTTTCGTCATAACGTAAAGAAAATATCAGCGCATGCACATTTTGTTTTCAAATAGATCGTTTTTCTTTTCGTTGTTTGCATTTGAGAAACTCGTCAGGAAGTGCGAGGTTAGAGCTCTGTAAAACCGGTTTAAGCACCCCAGTCGGTCCATATTGCGCTTTTCAGAGTTTGGTATATGTTGCAACACTCATAGGACTTTGTCATCTATTTTTTTTTTTTTTTGCAGAAGAAACGAATATTTCTTATTATGTACATCTATATTGAGCCAATTTTACTTCTTGTTGACATTGACCGTTGGTCTTTACAGTGACTGACTAAAATGCTTCCATGTACACCTGGGAGATGATAAATACGGTAATTAAGATTAGTGAGTAACGTTTGTAAATATAATTTTATGATATATTTTGTATCTTGAACAGTGTTTCTCACTGCATTATTCATAAATTTATCAATACAATTATTCAAGAAGCAATTACAAAGTATAGTATTTATTTTTAAATTGATTTGAATATTCATGCCCCGCTGCGAAATGCTGAACAGAAGAAGACCGATAAAGATGACGAGTATTAAAAAGAAACAGAAGAAGAACAATGAAGATAATGAAGACAATAAGTAGCCCTAGGATATGATGATTATGATGATGATGATGATGATGATGATGATGATCATGATCATGGTGATAATGATGAGTATATATTAAGGCAACATCATTAACAGATATCTCTTTATTAAAAATCATAAAAATTCCACCCTAAGACATGTTTCTATTGATTTATAGGTGTCAATGTTTAATAACTCAAATTAAACTGACATCCGAATATAAACAACTGTCATGGCTTTTATCACCAGTCGGTAATCATCGTTTTACACAATTTTAAAAGTTTATACAAAACAATAGTTGTGTGTTTAAAACGTTCGTGATTCAACGAGATTCCAGACGTGCTGTATCTTGTAAGTAATTATTATTAAGCGGCCATATTTTGAAAACAACATCATTGTAAAACTGAGAAGCATTCAGTCTAATTGGCAAAACTGGCCTTAAAGGTGGTATTCGACAGTTTTTTTTTCTCAAATGAACATATAAGTCCTTGTTACCCGGGAAGTTCTTGAAAAAGCTGCTCATTGTTGCCCTAGATATGTGTGTGAACAGAGAAACAAAAATCGCCATTCCTAATTGCAAACAGCTATTTCCTGTCTGAGCCACGCTGCAGAGATAGTTATTTTTAACTGTGAAAACCACGTTACAACTCACTTTATATCGTTATCCGGGTAATACGCTCTGACATCAAGATCTATTTTTAGCCGAGATCACTATCGTGCTTATTTAAAAATTTTGATTGATTGACTGTTTATTGTGATGTTATAGCGATGTGTACTGTCTACCCATCTAGGCAGTGTTCGAACCCGTCTTTATTTATACTAAAGTATACAGAATGTTCTAATTCCCCAAAGCAGTGGTAATGTATTGTTACATGATTTTGATATAGGCAAACTGCCCGATATCTACTTTAAACCCCCTTCATGGACAACATATTATATATAATGTTTTCAAACTCTCAACATTTTAAAGATATATTCATTCCCCATGTGTGCTTTACGCTAATCAAACTACAATAACAAAACAGCACAGCAACACAAATAAACAACAACACAAAAGCACAACAAACTAAAGAACAAACAACAACAAAACAAGAACACATTGTCAAACTTTTGTTACTAATACTTGATATAGGCAAACTATCGGATACCACATTCAATATGTTTTACTTCCGCTGAATAAAAATACATATATTCTGCATATCGGCCTGTTAATGTCTTAAGCTTCAAATTTTAATCGTAATCGTAATGCATGAATTCAGTTTTAAATATTTGTTTAATTACTTCTCGGTGGCCAATACATGATTAAGTTATAGCTTTCTAAATTTTAATAAGATTAATTTCTTCTCAAACAAATTTAAAGACAGACACAAGTATCTGAAAATACATAATATAATAAGCATGAAAATTGATCAAATGAGCCTTTCGGTTTAGGCAAAACAAAGAAAAACAACAACAAAAAGAGAACAAAAAACAACAAACAACAACAAAAACACTATAAACAAAAACAAAGAATAAAACAAAAACACACTCGCATTCACAGACACATACACCCCCAAAAACAGCAGCAACAACGAACTAAACAAAAACACACACACACACAAAACAACAGCAATAAACATATGATAGTAAGGAAAAAACATCCATTGAGCAGATTAAAAATTAAATAGTATCAATTAATATATGGGATATAGATGTATTGCAATATCAATATTAAAAATCACAATCTTTGAAACTCATTGGGAACTCTATAAAATAGTATACACTTTACCAACTTTTCTGTCTTTATCAGATGAAAACCCGTTCCACTTATTTAATTATTATTTATGTACACACACACACACATAGTTGCCTGTACAGTTTTAACATGCAACTTTATTTAAATGTTTCCTTTATACTCGTTCTCCATGTTATTCTAATAATAACGTTTAATATATAACCTGTGCATTCTGATCGTTGAATAAATTTGTATACTAAATATCAATAACTGTCTAAGAAGGGTTAACAATGACAACAAATACTATTTTAAATTTTATAATAGTTTAAAAAGGCCATGGTTGTAAACTGACAACAAAAACAACTTTATTTAATAATAGTGTTACATTATAATATACACACTGTAGTGTCTATGTTTAGTTAACGGGATATTCGTACGACTATGTTACATCTATTGCAATCATATACGCCTAGATGCCTTCGGTTTTTTTCTTATATGTACTCAGTCAGCCAGTATTTTCTCAAATTAAAAGAATGATTTTATTTAAGTTGACGTCCTACGTTGCCATTGTTTATTATAAACTTGGACTTTTCGACTGATGCGTCCACCATCTTTCCAAAATAATTTCTACCCATAGCCATAGCGTTCCGGAAGTTCGACAATTATTAAAGGGACGTAACTCACTTTAGGCAAGGCCAGAAATCAGCCTATTGAGAGTTATCTCCCTTGTCCGATATTACGCGTCTGTTTCAGCCATGCCAGCCCAGAAGAACTTATACGTTACCTCCAATGGCCAATGGTTACAATTGTCGAATTATACAATAATTGAATCTGGCATTGCGCTAATAAGGGTCGAGTCTGGTCATTTATTTCTATTTTATTGCATTTATTTAGAACATGGGAACGTTGATTTATAAACAAAGTATTTCCTCCAATCTAACCAAAATACATTCAATGCACTACCATCACGATACAGTGTTTAAATGAACTAATTATGTAGATATATGAATGTATTATACGTTTTCAATTGGGCATTTTATTACAATCAACATGTTTTCCTAAAACATGCGATTGTGCGTGTCATTTAAAATACATGAAATATTTCTTTGCAAATACAATATCCATGTGACATCAGTATAATAAGACATATTTCCAAACACTCTTATTTCAGTCATAGTTGCCATATGCCACTTAACTTATGGACCCATTGAAGTTTTATTGCCCTGATTTTGTAGCAGCACTTAGGGAGGTCTATACAAATTAAAGGACCAAATTGGTCAAGGAATGGTAGTGAGCACAGATCTTGCTACTTTGTAACAGAATAATTACTGCACAGGTTCATAAATATATAAGTATATGCCAAAATAGATTCCTTAAACAATATTGTAAGGTAAAACATGCTTTGCTATTGGTAAGTTTAAGTGCAATTCTATGAATTCCTATGAAAATGAAAAGCATGTAAGAACCCTACAAATTATAGTACTGCATATTATTTCAATCATGTTGAACACGTAACATCACCCTCTCTGTTATTTAAACCCGATAGGCATATCGTTTTGTTTCTTTTTCTGTCATATTTAATGTAATATTACAGACTTTTTTAATCGTACTTTTCACAACTACCACCTTTAAGATATTTCTTTTAATGCAACACTCGTACAATGTTTATCAATTTTTTAGCAAACATAGAGATATTTTACTTATCAGGTTTTTTTTTATCTATTATTGCTTATAAGCTTTCTCTTGAACAGTATATGTTGCAATGTTTTGTTCAATGAAAATGTGACAGCTGTTCTATGACACAATTTCATTTGATATGTCATCTTGTAACCTTTGTTATTAGAAACTATATTATCCTGTGTGTCCCCACCATCCCCCTACCCCGCACTAAACTCCCTACTAACAACATACCCCTACTTCATTTAACATCACCTCTATTCTAGAATTTCACTTGTTTGACCGAACTTAACATAGTAATATATAAAACAAATTGTACAGATCCTCATTTTGTACATGTCTGTACATGAGTGTTTATAAAGTGTTGTCTGTCTGTCTGTCTACTAAGTGAAATTTCAAAAGTACCATGTTGATTAAAACTAAGTTCGGTTTATACACATTCTTCACTCGTTGATACGCATTTGTTATAATAAGTAATGATGTGGAATAATTTATGTTAGTATTTTTAATTAATGCACTGTAACTCCTCCATTACTTAACAGGCTTAAACAACACAATTAAATACGTTATATTACTTTTTCGATGGTTGTTTTTAGCAGTTAATTAATACTATTCACAATTTACCATTAAGATCTTCAATTTATTATAATGTGTTGTTTTTTTCCCTATATATTTACAATTTTTATAAATTCGTTTTTTTTTTAAATGGGAAATCCAATAAATTTTCTCCAGTGTACAAAACATATAATTTATTTAAATCCCAATTTGACAAGATATTCACTAAATTCAGTAGAAAATAAAACATCTACAGCAACAATATGAACACAATGAGAAAAATATAAACCTCAACGATATTTTTTTTCTGTGACTTTTTTCTTCTTTGCTTTAACAATAAATATAACAAATGAAACATGTACACAGACACAATTATCGATCAATTACAAAGTCAATTATTTTTATTATTGATTAGGATCATTGATCAGTTATTGGCGACGCTATAAAAATGCACTTGCGAGCGGATCTCCTCGGCAATCCTCATTCTCGCTAGAGAAGAGGCGAGCGAAAATGGGCGAGGTTTTCCGAGTTTCGGAAGTTCCGCGATTTACACATTCTCAACATACGGGTCTAAATTCGGTCAATGGTGTTCTTTCTATATTTATATTAATTGCATTTATTCTTGGCTTGTAAGTTCCAATTAACGAGGTATTTTTACTTTTTATATTTCTAAACATTAATGTACATCTGACGGTTATACCTGTTAATGAAGACATGTTTGTCACCTTTTTAGGATTGTACATATACGTAGCCTTAAATACCAGAATTAAATTATTCCAGTGATTTTGATGTTTACTTAATAATTTAAATCGGTCATCTCTAAATTTCTAATAAATAATAGTGTGTGTTTTTTTTGCGACGGCCTTTGATGCTTCGTATCAATGCTTTTTTGTACAAAACTATAATCATAAATAGAGACAAAATCAATAAAAATGTTTAAAAAATAGAGACCACTCGCAACATCTTGGTCATTTCTTCGCAACAGTGTTGTCCGGATGCCGCCGAGGAGTTTCGAAAGTCGTGGTAATTACAACAGCCCACTCCAAAGTTTCTCACACATACCATCAAGAGCGCCGCTCTTCAGCGCTGACGCCCGTGAATATGGATCATCTTTGTCGCCGAGAATGCAAACTGTTTGGACTCATTGAAAAAGTAGCTAAAATGAGGGAAATGGCTTTTTTGGCTGCTACATTTCAGTTAATTTTGCCTAGAAAGCATGCACGCATTGCCCCTAGCACGACTAGCTGCTGCTCGTTTAATTAGGACCCCAACCCCTATAAAAAACACAACATGAAGCCCCATTCTATCATTCACAACGACGTCGCTAAAGCCTGGATTATAATATGACAATACTCTGATAATAGATTACGGAACAAATTTGTTTTACGTTAAATATATTTATTCTCATGTACAACACAACGGTCATGAAATACTGTGCATTTTATATTTAGCGAAGGAACTGTATCAATAATTAACTTCAAAATGTAGATAGTAATCTATTTTCCCCTAATTTATAACTACCTGGGTATATACAATACTTCTATATATAAACGTTTTGTAGTGTTTATTACATCGCAGTTGAAATCCATGTTTTCTCTGACCTTACTTACTAGCACCTAAATCTGCATGGGTTAAAAACTATATTGAACATATCGAACGACTGTATTCACGTACTTGATCACGTAAATTTGAATGGCGGAACATGCCGTTTAAACACGAGATAAAATCGGTTCGTATATAAGCAATATAGTTTTCCGTAATATACCGAATAGTTACGGAACTCTGTGTTACCGTTTCGCTGTGATGACTTGATATTTAACACAAGCTGTTGTGTTGTACCCATTTGATGTATATGTGCATAAACTGTTTATAAGTGGTGAAGTAATGCGGTTTTAAAGAAGGTAGTTCTATGGACAAAGAACCGAGACTGGGACGGAAATCCTATTCAACCCGGAGGCAGTGACATGGTGACGACAGACCAGTAGGAATGATTATGGACAATTAGAACAAGTTACAGGTGAGAAATTCAATGGTTTTTTTTATTGCTTTGTTTAAACAATAAATAACATTTTGCAAATATTCAAAGCATAAATAGTGTATACCTATGTAGTAAGAACTTAAAGCTATAACATTTTTGCTCGAAATCAAGATTCCTTGTAGACAACAACAACATAATCTCCATTAAAGAAATCAACACAGAAAAACGCGTTATCGAGAATGACATGTCATGAACAATAAATCTTTTCACATAACATTTTACATGTTCATATGTATATGATCAAAATTATTGCAGGCTTATTTATATAATACTGTTCACGTGAGTAAGCCCATTCACTTGTATAACAGTGATTACGTAAATTTTCCGAACATAGGTCATAACTTTTAAGAATGCAATCGTGGCATACTACTCGACCATGATGATGATGATGATGAGGAGGAGGAGGAGGAGGATCATCATCATCAACAACAACAACAACAACAACAACACAATCATCACCGTCATCCTCTTCCTCCTTATGATCATCATCGTCATCATCGGCATTACCATCATCAAAAGGACTTATTTTCGTATTAGTAATGACATGCTTTTTCCCGGAGACCCAAGAAGATACTTTCTTGTGATTTCTTGCAAAATGGATCTGATATTATAGACATCACCATCATCATTGTTATAAAGGAAACAAGCAACGTTATTATTATCGTCAGCATTACAATAATTAATGTAGACAGCATCATCAACATAACAGCAACATCAGCGGCAGGTGCAATAGAATGAATACCTTCATCCTTTTAATCCTCCTCCTCCTCATCATCACCATCGTAAGTACCATCATCATAATCATCATCGTGTTAATAATCACCGTCATTATTATTATTTCCATCACCTGGCATAGATCTATTTTTTGGAAAGTGTAAGATATCTAGCTGTATAAAAGGTTCGTGTTATTTTGTGATGTTATTTGTAACAGGTTATTGGGCCACGTGCGCTTCTATGTTAATCGTAATTTCTCATTAATCAGTGTAAGCACGTATCTTGAAAAGATATTGCCGAGGTGATCGAATAAGACAGCTTGCCCTTACTCGGATGTTTTCGACTATGGCCTACTATCTGCTAAAATGGCTTCATTTAAATGGACACCGGTGGAACAACCAGGAAAAAGAAAGAAGGCTAGGTGTGATGAATGTTACATTGTGTGATTTCAATCACATTGTTGATGACCACACGGTCTTGTACAACTGAAAAAACTATCTACATTGCAATAATTCTACAAGATGGTTCTTAAAATCTATGAAGAAGACTGTTAAAAGTGTAATACATTCAAACATGTAAATATTCCATTGAAGTAAGCTTGTCGCGCTTCAAGTGCCCCTGGAAAAGATACTAAGCCCTTGTAGATGTCTGGGGTCGGGACGTTAATATAAGAAAGAGGCGAAGAAAAAAATATGAAGCTAACTGTCAATGTTTGTTGGTTTGTCTTCTTTTATTTAAACACCATCTACAAAATATTATATCTACTTAGTGTGCAATCTGCCATTTCGATGTTTGTAAAATCACTGGTGTCAAACTCTATTTTGGGAATGAGGATAAAGGTATGTAATGACAGAGCTTCATTAATATGTTACAAATATTGTTGCAGTCAACAAATTCAGCACAAGTCTTTGCCAAACTTTAGAGATTAATAATAACACTTTAAAATTGTAGTGGGAAATTAATTTTGAGTTTCTTTCAAAATTCTGGGGAGGGGTGGGGGGACTTTTTAAATATTCACAATTAAAGCCATCATTGTTTTGTTTTTTGCCATGTAAAAACATAAAATATTGTAGCTGCTGATAAATGTAAAGTTTACAATATATTATTGTGATGTTGGCTCTTCAAATTGTAATTTAGAGACACAAAACGTTACCTACTTGCTTTGAAAATAAAGATAATGTCTATCTATACTATCTAATTAGGCTTAACAGAGCTCTGACATTGTCATATTTTATGAACACAACACAAGGCCAAATGGGTCGATTTATGGAAACGATTAGGAAAAAGTAACTCCTTTAAGTGTTAAGTTCTTTCATTCTACCTTCTCATTTTCTCGTAAAATATTAAACTTTAAGGCAGCAAAATTGTACTATTTCAAAATAGAATACTACCATAATTAATTTGTATGTCATGTTGTAACATTGTTAATTTCACATTTTTAGATTCATTGCCATAATCATTAGCCTTTTATTCATATATGTATTATTTTAGTGTAAATTCTATTTCATTAAACTTTTAAAACCCTTCTATTTACTCTCTTTTTGTCAGTGCAGAAAATTAAATCTCAAAGTATGGAATAACAGAAAGTAGTGCTTGCGTATCTTCCAGAATTTAATAATATATCAAGTATTGAATTTATAATTTTTTTGTGTGGTTTATAAAGTTACATATTAAAGACCATAAATGCACTGACATACTTTTCATGTTAAATATTGCTCTAAATGAGCTATCCCACTTAGGAAAGCCTGTATGAAAGTTATATATTTGATCAGAGTTTCATCATGCAAAAGGTATGAAATAAGAATGTGAAAAGGAGAAAATGAACTGTAACTTCGTGATTTTTGTCCAACTTTAACATGAAAATAAAAAAAAAACAACTTCTCAAGTTAATTGCTTTGCCTTAATAAACCCTTTGTGATCAATGACAAAAGCAATGGTTAATCCAAACATACTTTTAAAATATTTTTTTTATGATGTATCTCGAAAAACATTCAAAAATAGATTTATGTACATTTTAACTGTAAACTTGTACTCCCGTTTTATAGACATTCATGTTTAATCAGTTGTGTTAAGAGTTTCGATTTTCTGCTTCCTTATTCAACAAGAAAATAGTGAAGAAGAAAAATATTGTTACTTGTGTTTTGTTACATTCACTAGAAATTTTCAACCCGAACTATGTTTAATAATTTCTGTTGCATTAATCTTTATTACATGATTAACTGTGCATATGAATTTGCAGTAAAAAAATCAAGATAAAATGAAGCTTTCATTTTAAGAGTTATGTATATTTATTGATTTCATATTTGCAGAAAAATAGGTTTATGTTGTTCTAAATATCTTATTGTTTACACAGATGTAGAAAAAAGAGTTAATTGTCTGTTGCGTGTTTATAATAGTTTAGAATAAGTTATTTCAGTATAAATAAAGGCAGTACCTAGAGTAAATCCATACAAAACGCATGATCTGTTATATTTTTAATAAAATAATTTTGGTACAGCTTTCTATGTTGAAAACTATGCTTTAATAATATTCCAATTCTAATATTTTTTTAAATCATTTTAATTTTTAGATGCATTCATACCACATGTCTGTGATTTGAACATTTCATATATTTTTCAAAACATAGATTAACTCTTAACCTGTTAAACACATAAATTCTGCAGGCTTCTACAAATAGTAAAGAGCCAGATCAGCCAGGGTTAAAGATTATAAAACTTTGAGATTGAACACAAGCTCTAAAGCATCTGATTGGTCCAATTCAAATTTTATTAAAATCCAGCCAATCATGTGATATTCTTGTCACTGACACAAACTCAAACATTTTATAATCTCTAGCCCAGCTCCCAATTAAACGCTGATCCAGATCTAGATTTTTTGCTGTATTTTACGGTTTTCCTTGTGTTGTATTATTTGTACTTTTCTTCATGCTGTTCATTATACCTACATTTCATCCATCATCCGTATCGATCATTAACATAGGAGGAATTTTACTTGAAATTGTTTTATAATAAATTTCATGTTATTGAATTGGATTTGTTTTTTCTTCCTGCATTTTCAGTTCGTTATCGAATGTAAATGCTCTTGGGGTACGCTATGGAATCTGAGTAATTTTATGCTCTTTACCATCTAAGTACATGTTATCTTATGAATTGGGTATTCTATGGTATCCGAGTAATCTTATGAATTGGGTGTTCTATGCCTAATCTATCTGATTAAACTTATAAATGGAGTGTACTTAACCATCTAAGTAATATTATGACCGGCCGTAAAAGCTCAAGAGGTAGAATGTCGGCTTGCGGATCGGGAGGTCGCAGGTTCAAATCCCAGCTTGGTAAAAACCAAAGATTTTAAAGTTGGTAGTAGTGGTTTCCCTCTTAACGCTCGAGGCTAAGGGGACATTATTACACCTGCCTCGTCTAATAATGGGGTGTTCTATACCGTCTGATTAATCGAATTAAATGGGTGTTCTATGCCATCTGATTAATCTTATGAATGGGGAGTTTTATGCCATCTGATTAATCGGATTAATTGGGTGTTGTATGCCATCTGATTAATCTTATGAATGGGGTGTTGTATGCCATCTAAGTAATCTTGTGAATGTGGTGTTGTATGCCATCTGATTAATTAATGAGGTGTTGTATGCCATCTGATTAATCTTATGAATGGGGTGTTGTATGCCATCTGATTAATCTTATGAATGGGGTGTTGTATGCCATCTGATTAATCTAATTAATGAGATGTTGTATGCCATTTGATTAATCTTGTGAATTGGGATGCTCTATACCATATAATTAATCTCATGAATGGGGTGTTCTATACTTGGCCGTTTAATCGATTACTCATTGATAGTCACATTTTGAATTTTCTTTTTCAAAAAGCAAAACTGTTTTACCAAAATGTTAAAAGTGATTTGAAAAAAGCAATACTTTGTTTAGCGTTAATGTCAAATGAATAAACGTAATTAAAGGCTGTAAAATAACATAATACCATTACCTCAATTATCATACAGTACACAATGAGTTGAATATATTGGTTAAAATGTTCATTATTTCCAAATGTATAGATTAGCGCGATAGGGGTTTCATCTACCAATAGGCATCGACGTCAGAGCTGATTACCTGTATAATAGTGTAACGTGATTGTAAAAGTATGTTGTCACGTGGTTTTATTTGTTTAAAACTGAGCTTGGCTCAGATATGATAAGAAGTTTTTTATAACGATGTGTGGACTTTACTTTCGAAATGAATGTGGTGGGGGGCGGGGGACACCAATAATTGCTGGATCTTTTCAGGTAACAAAACTTTTTGCTTGCACGGGAGTAAAAAAATGGTCAAACCCTCATATCAAAATTGCGTTACGGTTGCCATCGCAACCGCAACCTTTCCTAAGGACAAAAATGAGGTTATTATTAGTTTGAAAATATGGGGAATTACACGTGCACTTAATGGTAGGTATCCGACAGTTTAGACATTTTTTCATATCATGCAGCCAAACAAATTATGTTAGCTTGTAAAGATCCTTCAATTGCTAATTGTTGGTGCACTACAACCATGTGAAAAGTAAACCATAACATACCGTTTGTCAATATAAAAAATACATTTTGTCCGACCCAAGCTTATCAGTTCTTAATTTTTAAACGAAGAAAGCCACGTGACTATTTCATTCCGATAATCAGCTCTTATATATTTTTGCTGAGATCTCCATCGTGCTAAGATTTGGAAAGAATGGACATGATTTGTACAGTCAAACAATTGACAAACTGTTCAAAATCGCCATTGTTTAGATTATATAATGAGTATGTAAGATTTATGCCCAGATTCTTCCATTTATAATTATAGGTATTTTATATAGGCAAACATGCCAAACACCACATTTAAACAAATATAAATGGATATTTACAAAATAACTTTAATTTTACAACCTCATGTTCACACCATGCAGCATATAGTTTATCTTCGTTGAGTCCTATCTGTACTCTTTGACTTCTCTTCCACAGGGTATACATGCACGGGTTATAAAGAATATCGAAACTGGATATCATATGACTGTATTTACATAATTGATCGCGTAACTTTGGGTGTCGGAACATGCCGATTAAAGCTGGGGTAGAGTCGGAAGTTGTTGAAATGTAAACAACGAAGTTTTCCGAAACATACCGAGTAGTAACGGAACCACAAGCTACGTGTGTTATCGATTCGTAGATAGGACTTGAACAAAGGTGTTTGTAGCGTACACACTTGAAATGATTGTGAATTGACCAGTATATTGGTGTCAAGGTACTGCAGTTATAAAGAGTAGCGGGAAAAGCACAGATCGGAATGAAATCCAATTTAATTTAATTGTGTTCAAGTTGGACTCAGTGACGTAGTGAAGATATAACGAGAAGGAATTATCATGGAATAGAACACGGAATAAGTGAGAACATTATTACTGAATTATTTACATTTAACATTTTATTACAATCAATAACGTCTGAAAATATTCGCAACATCAATACTTTAATTCTAAGTATAACGTACTTACAACCAAAAAACGTGTTCACTGGAAACCCATGTTTCCATGTAGGAAAGAATAACAATGAAAACAACACACAAATATCTGGAATGAAATGTTCTGAACTATGTACCCTTACATGTAGCATTCTAGATGTCCATATTTATATGATCAACGTTATTGGAGGCTTATTTTGTTATACTGATAAATTAAACACATTTACCTGCCGTTTAGTATAGTTAAGGTAGATTCCCGGAAAAATAGATCGTTTGGTTTTTTTGAAAATGCGTCTTAACATACACTCTAAATTCGTGTCTGTTTTTATTTAAAAAATAACAAAACATTTAAGAAAACAATCGCGGCATACTTAAAAATTATATGGTCATCATCAGCAGTAGCAACAGCAGCGGCAGCTAATTCATTACCGTTTTAAACATTATGATCATCTTCATCGTCACCATCAACAGAAATACTTTTCATATAATTAATGAAATTATTTTCCCGTAAACGCCTTTACTGGTAGTGTAGATGTGTATTTTTTAGAAAAAAAACAAACAAACAACAACAGACAATGAGATTTGTTGAAAATGCAAGTGATATTATATACATAACGATCATCGTCATCATCATCATCATCATCATCATCATCATCATCATCATCATCATCATCATCATCATCATCATCATCATCATCAATAACAACATCATTCTTTTCTGTCTCACCGATTATCACAATATTTCTTTTCACAGAATAGATTTAACATTCATATAATTATTGATAACATTACTTAAATTAACTTTGTTATGTTTCAGTCATAATGGATGAAGTATCCGGGCGTGGGGCATCTTCATCAGGCTCACAGCCAGATCCCAATGGTCACAACAACTGTGACGAGTGTGCTGAATCGGGAAACATGGTCACTGCTTCCGGTTTTTGTAAGAATTGTTCTGACTTTCTTTGCACATCATGCATTGAGCAGCACAAGAAAGCCAGATCGTTAAGAAATCACAAAATTCTTGAGGGTAGAGACATGCCAGCGATTAAGCCAAGAAAATCCGATGTGGATAAATGCTTCATGCACCCCGAGAGGTCGATTGAGGCTTATTGTCCTGATGATGACACATTTGGGTGCTCGCTGTGTTTCACTGTTGGCCACAGATCCTGTCAGAATGTCGCTCTACTGTCTGATTTGGCACGTGGAGTAGAAACAAGCAAAGAGTTTCTAGATGTCCAAAATGCAGCTGACCGATACAAGAAATTAGAGGAGGAGTACAAGCAGGTCATCACGAAATATTTGTCCAAGAACGATGAATGGCACAGTAAAACCTTGGAGGGATTTCAACAATTCCGATCAGAGGTCCTTAGCATCGTAGAAGAAATCGGGATAAAAGTACACGAGGAGGCAGACGCATTGAAAGAGGAAAATAAAAACCAGCTGAATAAACTAGCACATCAAATTGCAACACATACGGAACAAGTTCAGCAGTATATGGTAAATATGGACGACAAGAAAGATCGCAAGGAAAATGAACAATTATTCATTGATTTAAAGAAGAATGGCAGGATTGTAATTGACTCTGTTCTTCGTTTAGATAAAATCTATAAGAAAATTGCTATCAAAACATTTAAATTTGAATTTGATCCTTCCATCAAAGATATATTAATCAGGACCAACAAAATAAATGTTGAGACACCATCACTGCTTTCCCAACCTAGAACAGAATCAGACGAGGAAAGGAACACCAGTGTTCACAGAGTTCTATCACCAGCCACAAGATGCAAATCAATATCTCTGGTGAACATCAAATCAAGGGAGGATGATAAAACATTCTTGGTCACTAGTATTATGGAACTTTCAGGAAAAAAACAACTTATCATGGCTGACTATAATAATGACTGCCTGAAAGTGTTTGACATGACCAGTAACTCCATCACCCAGAGACGGTCCATAACAGCAAAACCCTGGGATATCACTGAAGTTCCCGGTAGTCGTGTGGCTGTCTCATTTCCAAACGCTAAACAGATCCAATTATTCAAAGCTGACCAGACCCTGAAACCTTGTGGAAATATTGACGTACCTTCTGGATGTCTTGGTCTACACTGTACTGGAGACAGGCTGATTGTAACTAACACCAGTCCTCCAAAGGTTCTGATACTTAGTATGACTGGTACGGTCCTCCAGACTATCCAGCATGATCCATCAGGAAAAGAGTTATTCCGATGTCCCTGGCACTTGACAGTCAGTAATGAAAAGAAGCTGATCTATGTAAGTGATCGTAACAACCATAGCCTCACATGTATGACTACTACCGGCGTGGTCCAGTGGGTTTACCGGAACGAGCAGTTGCAGTATCCATATGGCGTGACTACCGGAGAGAACGGATCTATTTACCTCTGTAGCTGGAGCACCAACACCATCCACGAGGTGTCCCGTGACGGCACCAGACTCACCATCGTACAGTGTGATCAGTCCAGTATCCTAAAGCCAACTGCTGTGTATTACACCCGCAACAACCGGACACTGTATGTGTCAATTTACGATAATTGTCATATCCTGAGACTCAGTCTGCAATAGCTTATTTAGCAGCAATGTGTTTGTGTATGTGTTTGTGTGTGCGTGTTTGTGTGTGTATTTGTATGTTTGTGTGTGTGTTTGTGTGTGTATGTGTGTGTTTGTTTGTGTGTTATAATGTACATCTTTACAGTGACTGACTAAAGTGCTTCATTGTACAACTGGGAGATGTTATATATGGTAATTAAGGTTAGTGAATGACGTTTGTAAATATACTTTTATGATATTTTCTGTATCTTTTTTCTGTTTGTCATCGCATTATTCATAAGTTTATCAATACAGTTATTCCGGAAACAATAACAAAGTATTAGTATTGATTACTTGATTAATGTGCAAAGCTTTATTTATGCACCGCTGCGAAATGCTAAAAAGACAAAGATGAAGACGAATTTGAAGAAGACACAAAAGTAGAACAATGGAGATAATGAAGACAATAAGTAGCCCTAGGATGTAATGATAATGATGATGATGAAGGATGATTATATATTATTGCATCATCATTAACATATATTTGTTGATTAAAAAAAGTGCCACTGCTTAAGTCATTAAAGTTCCATCCTAAGACATGTTTCTGTTGATTAAAAGGAGTCAAATATTTAGATGAATCAAATTAAATAGACATCCGAATATAAATAAAACTGTCACTGTTTTTATCACTAGTCGGTAATCATCGTTTTACACAATTTTAAAAGTTTATACAAAACAAAAGTTGTGTGTTTAAAACGTTCGTGATTCAACGAGATTCAAAACGTGCTGTATCTTGTAAGTAGTTATTATTAAGCCGACTTATTTTGAAACAACATCATAGTAAAACACAGAAGCATTCAATTTAAGCGGCAAAAACTGGCCTCTAAGGTGGTATTCGACAGTTTGGGCCAAAATATTTTTTCTCAAATGACAAAATAAGTCATTGTTACCCGGAAAGTTCTTGCAAAAAGGTGCTCATTGATACCCTTGATCAGTGTAAACAGTAAAACATAATTACTATTCCTCATTGCAAACAGTTATTTCCTATCTGAGCCACGCTGCAGAGATAGCTGTTTAAACTATGAAAACCACGTGACAACTCACTTTTGACTTTACTTTATAACGGCGTCCGGGTAATCCGCTCTGACGTCGGTATCTATATTTTGCACAGTTCACTATCGTGCTTATTTATAGATTTGGAATGATTTATACAAAAGTATGAGTTTATGCTGAATGCTCTAATTCTCGGAAGCAGTGGTAAGATATAATTACATAATTTTGATAAAGGCAAACTTCCGGATATCGACTTTAAACCTTCTTTTCTGGGCAACATATTACACACAATGTTTCGAAACTCTCAACATTTTTAAGATGTATTCATTCCGAGTGTGTGTTTGACGCTTATCAGATCCCCAAAACAAAACGGCACAATTAGCAAAACAAACAAACAAACAAACAAAAAACAACATCAAAATCAAACACACAAACGAACAAACAAGCAACAACACAAAAAATTCCAAAAAAAAAAACAATTAAAAGAACAAACAACATCAAACAACAACAAAAACAGGGTCAAACTTTTATCTTTGATATAGGCAAACTATCGGATTCCATGTTCAATACGTTTTATTTCCGCTGAACAAAACATAAATTCTGCATATCGATCTGATAATGTCTTAAGCTTCAATCGCAATGCATGGATACAATTTTAAATATTTGTTTTATGAAAATACACGCGTTAGTTATAGCTTTCTTAATTTTATTTTTCCTTCTTCTCAGAACAAATTCAAAGACAGGCATAAGTGTCTAAAAATACATAAATACAACAAGGAAAACTAAACCCCCTAGCTGTCCAGTAGTTATGATAGAAAGATACTATTACCCTGTCAACGGAACACCGTAGTAGCTCAGTAGTTATGATAGATAGATACTGTTACCATGTCAACTGAACACCGTAGCTGTCCAGTAGTTATGATAGAAATATACTGTTACCATGTCAACTGAACTCCCTAGCTGTCTAGTAGTTATGATAGAAATATACTGTTACAATGTCAACTGAACTTCCTAGCTATTCAGTAGTTATGATAGAAAGACAATGTTAACATGTAATCTGAACTCCCTAGCTGTCCATTAGTTATGATAGAAATATACAGTTACCATGTCAAATGAACACCTTAGCTGCCCAGTAGTTATGATAGAAATAAACTGTTACCATGTCAACTTAACACCCTAGCTGCCCAAGAGTTATGATAGAAAGATACTGTTACCATGTCAACTGAACACCTTAGCTGCCCAGTAGTTACGATAGAAAGATACTGTTACCATGTCAACTTAACACCCTAGCTGCCCAGTAGTTATGATAGAAAGATACTGTTACCATGTCAACTAAACACCTTAGCTGTCCAGTAGTTATGATAGAATGATACTGTTACCATGTCAACATAACACCCTAGCTGCCCAGTAGTTATGATAGAATGATACTGTTACCATGTCAACTGAACACCCTAGCTGTCCAGTAGTTATGATAGAAAGATAATGTTACCATGTCAACTGAACACCTTAGCTGCCAAGTAGTTATAACAAAAAGGTAATGTTACCATGTCAACTGAACACCCTAGCTACACAGAAGTTATGATAGAATGATACTGTTACCAAGTCAACTGAACACCTTAGCTGCCCAGTAGTTATGATAGAAAGATACTGTTACCATGTCAACTGAACACCTTAGCTGCCCAGTAGTTATGAGAGAAATATAGTATTACCATGTCAACTGAACACCTTAGTAGCTCAGGAGTTATGATAGAAAGATACTGTTACCAAGTCAACTGAACACCTTAGCTGCCCAGTAGTTATGATAGAAAGATACTGTTACCATGTCAACTGAACACCCTAGCTGCCTAGATGTTATGATAGAAAGATACTGTTACCATGTCAACTGAACACCTTAGCTGTTCAGTAGTTATAATAGAAAGATACTGTTACCATGTCAACTGAACACCCAAGCTGCCCAGTAGTTATGATATAAAGATAATGTTACCATGTCAACTGAACACCCTAGCTGCCCAGTAGTTATAATAGAAAATTAATGTTACCCTGTCAACTGAACACCCTAGCTGCCCAGTAGTTGTGATAGAAAGATAGTGTTACCTTGTCAACTGAACACCCTAGCTGCCCAGTACTTATGATAGAAAGATAGTGTTACCTTGTCAACTGAACACCCTAGCTGCCCAGTACTTATGATAGAAAGATAATGTTACCATGTCAACTGAACACCCAAGCTGCCCAGTAGTTATTACAGAATGATACTGTTACCATGTCAACTGAACACCCAAGCTGCCCAGTAGTTATGATAGAAATATACTGTTACCATGTCAACTTAACACCCTAGCTGCCCAGTAGTTATGATAGAAAGATACTGTTACCATGTCAACTGAACATCCTAGTTGTCCAGTAGTTATGATAGAATGATATTGTTACCATGTCAACTGAACACCCTAGCTGCCCAGTAGTTATGATAGAAAGATAATGTTACCATGTCAACTGAACACCTTAGCTGCCAAGTAGTTATAACAAAAAGGTAATGTTACCATGTCAACTGAACACCCTAGCTACACAGTAGTTATGATAGAATGATACTGTTACCATGTCAACTTAACACCCTAGCTGCCAAGTAGTTATGATAGAAATATACTTTTACCATGTCAACTTAACACCCTAGCTGCCCAGTAGTTATGATAGAAATATACTGTTACAATGTCAACTGAACACCCTAGTTGTCCAGTAGTTATGATGGAATGATACTGTTACCATGTCAACTGAACATCCTAGCTGCCCAGTAGTTATGATAGAAAGATAATGTTACCATGTCAACTTAACACCTTAGCTGCCCAGGAATTATAATAGAAAGATAATGTTACCATGTCAACTGAACACCTTAGCTGCCCAGTAGTTATGATAGAAAGATACTGTTACCATGTCAACTGAACACCCTAGCTGCCTAGATGTTATGATAGAAAGATACTGTTACCATGTCAGCTGAACACCTTAGCTGTTCAGTAGTTATAATAGAAAGATACTGTTACCATGTCAACTGAACACCCAAGCTGCCCAGTAGTTATGATAGAAAGATAATGTTACCATGTCAACTGAACACCCTAGCTGCCCAGTAGTTATAATAGAAAAATAATCTTACCCTGTCAACTGAACACCCTAGCTGCCCAGTAGTTGTGATAGAAAGATAGTGTTACCTTGTCAACTGAACACCCTAGCTGCCCAGTACTTATGATAGAAAGATACTGTTACCATGCCAACTGAACACCCTAGCTGCCCAGTAGTTATGATAGAAAAATAATGTTACCATGTCAACTGAACACCCTAGCTGCCCACCAGTTGTGATAGAAAGATACTGTTACCATGCCACCTGAACACCCTAGCTGCCCAGTAGTTATGATAGAAAGATACTGTTACCATGCCAACTGAACACCTTAGTAGCACAGTAATTATGATAGAAAGATGTTGTTACCATGTCAACTGAACACCTTAGTAGCTCAGTAGTTACGATATAAAAATACTGTTACCATGCCAACTGAACACCTTAGTAGCTCAGTAGTTACGATAAAAAGATGATGTTACCATGTCAATTTAACACCCTAGCTGCCCAGTACTTATCATAGAAAGATACTGTTATCATGCCAACTGAACACCTTAGTAGCTCAGTAGTTACGATAGAAAGATACTGTTACCATGTCACCTGAACCCCTTAGTAGCTCAGTAGTTATTATAGAAAGATACTGTTACCATGTCAAGTGAACACCGTAGCGGCTCAGTAGCGATGATAGAGAAATAATGTTACCATGTCAACTGAACACCCTAGCTGCCCAGTTGTTATGATAGAAAGATACTGTTACCAAGTCAACTGAACACCTTAGCTGCCCAGTAGTTATGATAGAAAGATACTGTTACCATGTCAACTGAACACCTTAGCTGCCCAGTAGTTATGAGAGAAATATAGTATTACCATGTCAACTGAACACCTTAGTAGCTCAGGAGTTATGATAGAAAGATACTGTTACCAAGTCAACTGAACACCTTAGCTGCCCAGTAGTTATGATAGAAAGATACTGTTACCATGTCAACTGAACACCCTAGCTGCCTAGATGTTATGATAGAAAGATACTGTTACCATGTCAACTGAACACCTTAGCTGTTCAGTAGTTATAATAGAAAGATACTGTTACCATGTCAACTGAACACCCAAGCTGCCCAGTAGTTATGATATAAAGATAATGTTACCATGTCAACTGAACACCCTAGCTGCCCAGTAGTTATAATAGAAAATTAATGTTACCCTGTCAACTGAACACCCTAGCTGCCCAGTAGTTGTGATAGAAAGATAGTGTTACCTTGTCAACTGAACACCCTAGCTGCCCAGTACTTATGATAGAAAGATACTGTTACCATGCCAACTGATCACCCTAGCTGCCCAGTAGTTATGATAGAAAGATACTGTTACCATGCCAACTGAACACCTTAGTAGCACAGTAATTATGATAGAAAGATGTTGTTACCATGTCAACTGAACACCTTAGTAGCTCAGTAGTTACGATATAAAAATACTGTTACCATGCCAACTGAACACCTTAGTAGCTCAGTAGTTACGATAAAAAGATGTTGTTACCATGTCAATTTAACACCCTAGCTGCCCAGTACTTATCATAGAAAGATACTGTTATTATGCCAACTGAACACCTTAGTAGCTCAGTAGTTACGGTAGAAAGATACTGTTACCATGTCACCTGAACCCCTTAGTAGCTCAGTAGTTATTATAGAAAGATACTGTTACCATGTCAAGTGAACACCGTAGCAGCTCAGTAGCGATGATAGAGAAATAATGTTACCATGTCAACTGAACACCCTAGCTGCCCAGTTGTTATGATAGAAAGATACTGTTACCAAGTCAACTGAACACCTTAGCTGCCCAGTAGTTATGATAGAAAGATACTGTTACCATGTCAACTGAACACCTTAGCTGCCCAGTAGTTATGAGAGAAATATAGTATTACCATGTCAACTGAACACCTTAGTAGTTCAGGAGTTATGATAGAAAGATACTGTTACCAAGTCAACTGAACACCCTAGCTGTCCAGTAGTTATGATAGATAGATACTGTTACCATGTCAACTGAACTCCCTAGCTGCCCAGTAGTTATGAGAGAAAGATACTGTTACAGTGTTAACTGAACACCCTAGCTGCCCAGTAGTTATGATAGAAAGATACTGTTACTATGTCAACTGAACACCTTAGTAGCTCAGTAGTTATGATAGAAAGATACTGTTCCCATGTTAACTTAACACCTTAGCTGTCCAGTCGTTATGAGAGAAAGATACTATTACAATGTCAACTGAACACCCTAACAGCCCAGTAGTTATGATAGAAAGATACTGTTACCATGTCAACTGAACACCTTAGTAGCTCACTAGTTATGATAGAAAGATACTGTTTCCATGTCAACTGAACACCCTAGCTGCCCAGTAGTTACGATAGAAAAATACTGTTACCATGTCAACTGAACACCTTAGTAGCTCAGTAGTTTTGATAGAAAGATACTGTTACCATGTCAACTGAACATCTTAGGAGCTCAGTAGTTATTTTCGAAAGATACTGTTACCATGTCAACTGAACACCTTAGTAGCTCAGTAGTTTTGATAGAAAGATACTGTTACCATGTCAACGGAAAACCTTAGTAGCTCAGTACTTATTATCGAAATATACTGTTACCATGTCAAGTGAACACCGTAGCAGCTCAGTAGCGATGATAGATAGATAATGTTACCATGTCAACTGAACACCTTAGCTGCCCAGTAGTTATGATAGAAAGATACTGTTACGATGTCAACTGAACACCCCAGCTGCACTGCAGTTATGATAGAAAGATACTGTTACCATTCCAACTGAACACCTTAGTAGCTCAGTAGTTATGATAGAAAGATGTTGTTATCATGTCAACTGAACACCCTAGCTTCCCATTAGTTATGATAGAAAAATAATGTTACCATGTCAACTGAACACCGTAGTTGCTCAGTAGTTATGATAGAAAGATGTTGTTATCATGCCAACTGAAGACCCCAGCTGCCCAGTAGTTATGATAGAAAGATACTGTTACCATGTCAAGTGAACACCCTAGCTGTCCATTAGTTATAATAGAAAAATAATGTTACCATGTCAACTGAACACCGTAGTTGTTCAGTAGTTATGATAGAAAGATACCGTTACCAAGTCAACTGAACACCTTAGCTGCCCAGTAGATATGATAGAAAGATACTGTTACCATGTCAACTGAACACCTTAGTAGCTCAGTAGTTACGATAAAAAGATACTGTTACCATGCCAACTGAACACCTTAGAAGCTCAGTAGTTATTATCGAAATATACTGTTACTATGTCAACTGAACACCGTAACAGCTCAGTAGCGATGATAGATAGATAATGTTACCATGTCAACAGAACACCTTAGCTGCCCAGTAGTTCTGATAGTCAGATAATGTTACCATGTCAACAGAACACCTTAGCTGCCCAGTAGTTATGATAGAAAGATACTGTTACCATGTCAACTGAACACTTAAGCTGCCCAGTAGTTATCATAGAAAGATAATGTTACCATGTCAACTGAACACCTTAGCTGCAAAGTAGTTGTGATAGAAATATACTGTTACCATGTCAACTGAACACCCTAGCTGCCCAGCAGTTATTATAGAAAGATACGGTTACCATGCCAACTGAACACCTTAGTAGCTCAGTAGTTACGATAGAAATATACTGTTACCATGTCAACTGAACACTTAAGCTGCCCAGTAGTTATAATAGAAAGATAATGTAATCATGTCAACTGAACACCCTAGCTGTCCACCAGTTATGATAGAAAGATACTGTTACCATGTCAACTGAACACCCTAGCTGCCCAGTAGTTATTATAGAAAGATACGGTTAACATGCCAACTGAACATCTTAGTAGCTCAGTAGTTACGATTGAAAGATATTGTTACCATGTCAACTGAACACCCTAGCTGCCCAGCGGTTATTATAAAAAGATACTGTTACCATGCCCACTGAACACCTTAGTAGCTCAGTAGTTACGATTGAAAGATGGTGTTACCATGTCAACTGAACACCCTAGCTGCCCAGTAGCTATGATAGAAAGAGACTGTTACCATGTCAACTGAACACGTTAGTAGCTCAGTAGTTCTGGCAGAAAGATACTGTTACCATGTCAACTGAACACCTTAATAGCTCAGTAGTTACGATAGAAAGATACTGTTACCATGTCAACTGAACACCTTTGTAGCTCAGTAGATTTAATAGAAAGATACTCTTACCATGTCATCTGAACACCTTAGTAGCTCAGTAGTTACGATAGAAAGATACTGTTACCATATCAACTGAACACCTTAGTAGCTCAGTAGTTACG
The DNA here is from genome assembly GCA_007844125.1 of Sinonovacula constricta. Taxonomy (NCBI): domain Eukaryota; kingdom Metazoa; phylum Mollusca; class Bivalvia; order Cardiida; family Solecurtidae; genus Sinonovacula; species Sinonovacula constricta. Next base: position 854,690 of record CM017564.1, read on the forward strand.
ATAGAAAGATACTGTTACCATGTCAACTGAACACCTTAGTCGCTCAGTTGTTACGATAGAAAGATACTGTTACCATGTCAACTGAACACGTTAGTAGCTCAGTAATTATGATGGAAAGATACTTTTACCATGTCAACTGAACACCCTAGCTGGCCAGTTTTTTTTATAGAAAGACACTGTTTCCATGCCAACTGAACACCTAAGTAGCTGAGTAGTTTTGATAGAAAGATACTGTTACCATGTCAACTGAAAACCCTAGTAGCTCAGTAGTTATTTTCGAAAGATACTGTTACCATGTCAACTGAACACCTTAGTAGCTCAGTAGTTTTGATAGAAAGGTACTGTTACAATGTCAACTAAACACCTTAGTAGCTCAGCAGTTATGATAGAAATATACTGTTACCATGTCAACTGAACACCTTAGCTGCCCAGTAGTTATGATAGAAAGATACTGTTACCATGTCAACTGAACACTTAAGCTGCCCAGTAGTTATAATAGAAAGATAATGTTACCATGTCAACTGAACACCTTAGTCGCTCAGTTGTTACGATAGAAAGATACTGTTACCATGTCAACTGAACACGTTAGTAGCTCAGTAATTATGATAGAAAGATACTTTTACCATGTCAACTGAACACCCTAGCTGCCCAGTTTTTTTTTTATAGAAAGACACTCTTTCCATGCCAACTGAACACCTAAGTAGCTGAGTAGTTTTGATAGAAAGATACTGTTACCATGTCAACTGAAAACCCTAGTAGCTCAGTAGTTATTTTCGAAAGATACTGTTACCATGTCAACTGAACACCTTAGTAGCTCAGTAGTTTTGATAGAAAGATACTGTTACCATGTCAACGGAACACCTATGTAGCTCAGTACTTATTTTTGAAATATACTGTTACCATGTCAACTGAACACCGTAGCAGCTCAGTAGCGATGATAGATAGATAATGTTACCATGTCAACTGAACACCTTAGCTGCCCAGGAGTTATGATAGAAAGATACTGTTACCATGTGAACTGAACACCCCAGCTGCCCTGCAGTTATGATAGAAAGATACTGTTGCCATGCCAACTGAACACCCTAGCTGCCCAGTAGTTATGATAGAAAGATATTGTTACCATGCCAACTGAACACCTTAGTAGCTCAGTAGTTATGATAGAAAGATGCTGTTACCATGTCAACTGAATACCCTAGCTGTCCAGTAGTTATGATAGAAAGATAATGTTACCATGTCATCTGAACACCGTAGCTGCCCAGTAGTTATGATAGAAAGATACTGTTACCATGTCATCTGAACACCGTAGCTGCCCAGTAGTTATGATAGAAAGATACTGTTACCATGTCAACTGAACACCCTGGCTGCCCATTAGTTATAATAGAAAAATAATGTTACCATGTCAACTGAACACCGTAGTTGCTCAGTAGCGATGATAGAGAGATAATGTTACCATGTCAACTGAACACCTTAACAGCCCAAAAGTTATGATAGAAAGATACTATTACCAAGTCAACTGAACACCTTAGATGCCCAGTAGATATGATAGAAAGATACTGTTACCATGTCAACTGAACACCTTAGTAGCTCAGTAGTTACGATAGAAAGATACTGTTACCATGCCAACTGAACACCTTAGAAGCTCAGTAGTTATTATCGAAATATACTGTTACTATGTCAACTGAACACCGTAGCAGCTCAGTAGCGATGAGAGACAGATAATGTCACCATGTCAACTGAACACCTTAGCTGCCCAGTAGTTATGATAGAAAGATAATGTTACCATAACAACTGAAAACCCTAGCTGCCCAGTAGTTATGATAGAAATATACTGTTATCATGTCAACTTAACACCCTAGCTGCCCAGTAGTTATGATAGAAAGTTACTGTTACCATGTCAACTGAACATCCTAGTTGTCCAGTAGTTATGATAGAATGATATTGTTACCATGTCAACTGTACACCCTAGCTGCCCAGTAATTATGATAGAAAGATATTGTTACCATGTCAACTGAACACCTTAGCTGCCAAGTAGTTATAACAAAAAGATACTGTTACCATGTCAACTGAACACTTAAGCTGGCCAGTAGTTATGATAGAAAGATAATGTTACCATGTCAACTGAACACCTTAGCTGCCCATTCGTTATGATCGAAAGATATTGTTACCATCTCAACTGAACACCCTAGCTGCCCAGTAGTTATAATAGAAAGATACTGGTACCATGTCAGCTGAACACTTTAGCTGTCAAGTATTTATAATAGAAAGATAATGTTACCATGTCAACTGAACACCCTAGCTGCCCAGCAGCTATGATAGAAAGATACTGTTACCATGCCCACTGAACACCTTAGTAGCTCAGTAGTTACGACAGAAAGATACTGTTACCATGTCTTCTGAACACTTAAGCTGCCCAGTAGTTATAATAGAAAGATAATGTTACCATGTCAACTGAACACCCTAGCTGTCCACCAGTTATGATAGAAAGATACTGTTACCATGGCAACTGAACACCCTAGCTGCCCAGCAGTTATTACAGAAAGATACTGTTACCATGCCAACTGAACACCTTAGTAGCTCAGTAGTTATGATTGAAAGATATTGTTGCCATGTCAACTGAACACCCTAGCTGCCCAGCAGTTATTATAGAAAGATACTGTTACCATGCCCACTGAACACCTTAGTAGCTCAGCAGTTATGATTGAAAGATGCTGTTACCATGTCAACTGAACACCCTAGCTGTCCAGTAGTTATAATAGAAAGATAATGTTACCATGCCAACTGAAGACCCTAGCTGCCCAGCAGGTATGATAGAATGATAGTGTTACCATGCCAACTGAACACCTTAAGAGCTCAGTAGTTACGATAGAAAGATGGAGTTACCATGTCAACTGAACATTCTATCTGTCCAGTAGTTATAATAGAAAGATAATGTTACCATGTCAACTGAACTCCCTAGCTGCCCAGTAGTTATGATAGAAAGATACTGTTACCACGCCAACTGAACACCCTAGCTGCCCAGTAGTTATGATAGAAAGGTACTGTTACAATGTCAACTAAACACCTTAGTAGCTCAGCAGTTATGATAGAAATATACTGTTACCATGTCAACTGAACACCTTAGCTGCCCAGTAGTTATGATAGAAAGATAAAGTTACCTTAACAACTGAACACCCTAGATGCCCAGTAGTTATGATAGAAAGATACTGTTACCATGTCAACTGAACACTTAAGCTGCCCAGTAGTTATAATAGAAAGATAATGTTACCATGTCAACTGAACACCTTAGCTGCCCAGTAGTTATGATAGAATGATACTGTTACCATGTCAACTGAACACCCTTGCTGTCCAGTCGTTATGATAGAATGATATTGTTACCATGTCAGCTGAACACCCTAGCTGCCCAGTAGTTGTGATAGAAAGATACTGGTACCATGTCAGCTGAACACCTTAGCTGTCAAGTATTTATAATAGAAAGATAATGTTACCATGTCAACTGAACACCCTAGCTGCCCAGCAGTTATGATAGAAAGATACTGTTACCATGCCCACTGAACACCTTAGTAGCTCAGTAGTTACGACAGAAAGATACTGTTACCATGTCTTCTGAACACTTAAGCTGCCCAGTAGTTATAATAGAAAGATAATGTAACCATGTCAACTGAACACCCTAGCTGTCCACCAGTTATGATAGAAAGATACTGTTACCATGGCAACTGAACACCCTAGCTGCCCAGCAGTTATTAAAGAAAGATACTGTTACCATGCCAACTGAACACCTTAGTAGCTCAGTAGTTATGATTGAAAGATATTGTTGCCATGTCAACTGAACACCCTAGCTGCCCAGCAGTTATTATAGAAAGATACTGTTACCATGCCCACTGAACACCTTAGTAGCTCAGCAGTTATGATTGAAAGATGCTGTTACCATGTCAACTGAACACCCTAGCTGTCCAGTAGTTATAATAGAAAGATAATGTTACCATGTCAACTGAAGACCCTAGCGGCCCAGCAGGTATGATAGAATGATAGTGTTACCATGCCAACTGAACACCTTAAGAGCTCAGTAGTTACGATAGAAAGATGGAGTTACCATGTCAACTGAACATTCTATCTGTCCAGTAGTTATAATAGAAAGATAATGTTACCATGTCAACTGAACTCCCTAGCTGCCCAGTAGTTATGATAGAAAGATACTGTTACCACGCCAACTGAACACCCTAGCTGCCCAGTAGTTATGATAGAAAGGTACTGTTACAATGTCAACTAAACACCTTAGTAGCTCAGCAGTTATGATAGAAATATACTGTTACCATGTCAGCTGAACACCTTAGCTGTCCAGTAGTTATGATAGAAAGATGCTGTTACCATGTCAACTGAACACCCTAGCTGTCCTGTAGTTATAATAGAAAGATAATGTCACCATGTCAACTGAAGACCCTAGCTGCCCAGCAGTTATGATAGAATGATAGTGTTACCATGCCAACTGAACACCTATGTAGCTCAGTAGTTATTATAGAAAGATACTGCTACCATGCCAACTGAACACCCTAGCTGCCCAGTAGTTATGTTAGAAAGGTACTGTTACCATGTCAACTAAACACCTTAGTAGCTCAGCAGTTATGATAGAAAGATACTGTTACTATGTCAACTGAACACTTAAGCTGCCCAGTAGTTATAATAGAAATATAATGTTACCATGTCAACTGAACACCTTAGCTGCCCAGTAGTTATGATAGAATGATACTGTTACCATGTCAACTGAACACCCTAGCTGTCCAGTCGTTATGATAGAAAGATATTGTTACCATGTCAACTGAACACCCTAGCTGCCCAGTAGTTATGATAGAAAGATACTGGTACCATGTCAGCTGAACACCTTAGCTGTCAAGTATTTATAATAGAAAGATAATGTTACCATGTCAACTGAACACCCTAGCTGCCCAGCAGTTATGATAGAAAGATACTGTTACCATGCCCACTGAACACCTTAATAGCTCAGTAGTAACGATAGAAATATACCTTTACCATGTCAACTGAACACTTAAGCTGCCCAGTAGTTATAATAGAAAGATAATGTTACCATGTCAACTGAACTCCCTAGCTGTCCACCAGTTATGATAGAAAGATACTGTTACCATGGCAATTGAACACCCTAGCCGCCCAGCAGTTATTATAGAAAGATACTGTTACCATGCCAACTGAACACTTTAGTAGCTCAGTAGTTATGATTGAAAGATATTGTTGCCATGTCAACTGAACACCCTAGCTGCCCAGTAATTATGATAGAAAGATACTGTTACCATGTGAACTGAACACCCCAGCTGCCCTGCAGTTATGATAGAAAGATACTGTTTCCATGCCAACTGAACACCCTAGCTGCCCATTAGTTATGATACAAAGATATTGTTACCATGCCAACTGAACACCTTAGTAGCTCAGTAGTTATGATAGAAAGATGCTGTTACCATGTCAACTGAATACCCTAGCTGTCCAGTAGTAATGATAGAAAGATACTGTTACCTTGTCATCTGAACACCTTAGCTGCCCAGTAGTTATGATAGAAATATACTGTTACCAATTCAACTGAGCACCCTAGCTGCCCATTAGTTATAATAGAAAAATAATGTTACCATGTCAACTGAACACCGTAGTTGCTTACTAGCGATGATAGAGAGATAATGTTACCATGCCAACTGAACACCTTAGAAGCTCAGTAGTTATTATCGAAATATACTGTTACTATGTCAACTGAACACCGTAGCAGCTCAGTAGCTATGATAGTCAGATAATGTTACCATGTCAACTGAACACCTTAGCTGCCCAGTAGTTCTGATAGTCAGATAATGTTACCATGTCAACAGAACACCTTAGCTGCCCAGTAGTTATGATAGAAAGATACTGTTACCATGTCAACTGAACACCCTAGCTGCCCAGTAGTTATGATAGAAAGATACTGTTACCATGTCAACTGAACACTTAAGCTGCCCAGTAGTTATAATAGAAAGATAATGTTACCATGTCAACTGAACACCTTAGCGGCCCAGTAGTTATGATAGAATGATACTGTTACCATGTCAACTGAACACCCTAGCTGTCCAGTCGTTATGATAGAAAGATATTGTTACCATGTCAACTGAACACCCTAGCTGCCCAGTAATTATGATAGTAAGATACTGTTACCATGTCAACTGAACACCCTAGCTGCCCAGTAGTTATGATAGAAAGTTACTGGTACCATGTCAGCTGATCACCTTAGCTGTCAAGTATTTATAATAGAAAGATAATGTTACCATGGCAACTGAACACCCTAGCTGCCCAGCAGTTATGATAGAAAGATACTGTTACCATGCCCACTGAACACCTTAGTAGCTCAGTAGTAACGATAGAAAGATAACTTTACCATGTCAACTGAACACTTAAGCTGCCCAGTAGTTATAATATTAAGATAGTGTTTCCGTGTCAACTGAACTCCCTAGCTGTCCACCAGTTATGATAGAAAAATACTGTTACCATGGCAATTGAACACCCTAGCTGCCCAGCAGTTATTATATAAAGATACTGTTACCATGCCAACTGAACACCTTAGTAGCTCAGTAGTTATGATTGAAAGATATTGTTGCCATGTCAACTGAACACCCTAGCTGCCCAGCAGTTATTATAGAAAGATACTGTTACCATGCCCACTGAACACCTTAGTAGCTCAGTAGTTACGATTGAAAGATGGTGTTACCATGTCAACTGAACACCCTAGCTGCCCAGTAGTTATAATAGAAAGATACTGTTACCATGTCAGCTGAACACCTTAGCTGTCCAGTAGTTATAATAGAAAGATGCTGTTACCATGTCAACTGAACACCCTAGCTGTCCAGTAGTTATAATAGAAAGATAATGTTACCATGTCAACTGAAGACCCTAGCTGCCCAGCAGTTATGATAGAATGATAATGTTACCATGCCAACTGAACATCTTAGTAGCTCAGTAGTTACGATAGAAAGATGGTGTTACCATGTCAACTGAACACCCTAGCTGTCCAGTAGTTATAATAGAAAGATAATGTTACCATGTCAACTGAACTTCCTAGCTGCCCAGTAGTTATGATAGAAAGATACTGTTACCATGCCAACTGAACACCCTAGCTGCCCAGTAGTTATGCTAGAAAGGTACTGTTACCATGTCAACTTAACACCTTAGTAGCTCAACAGTTATGATAGAAAGATACTGTTACCATGTCAACTGAACACTTAAGCTGCCCAGTAGTTATAATAGAAAGATAATGTTACCATGTCAACTGAACACCTTAGCTGCCCAGTAGTTATGATAGAATGATACTGTTACCATGTCAACTGAACACCCTAGCTGTCCAGTCGTTATGATAGAAAGATATTGTTACCATGTCAACTGAACACCCTAGCTGCCCAGTAGTTATGATAGAAAGATACTGGTACCATGTCAACTGAACACCCTAGCTGCCCAGCAGTTATCATAAAAAGATACTGTTACCATGCCCACTGAACACCTTAGTAGCTCAGTAGTAACGATAGAAATATACCTTTACCATGTCAACTGAACACTTAAGCTGCCCAGTATTTATAATAGAAAGATAATGTTACCATGTCAACTGAACACCCTAGCTGCCCAGCAGTTATGATAGAAAGATACTGTTACCATGCCAACTGAACACCTTAGTAGCTCAGTAGTTACGATAGAAAGATAATGTTACCATGTCAACTGAACTCCCTAGCTGCCCAGTAGTTATGATAGAAAGATACTGTTACCATGCCAACTGAACACCCTAGCTGCCCAGTAGTTATGATAGAAAGGTACTGTTACCATGTCAACTAAACACCTTAGTAGCTCAGCAGTTATGATAGAAATATACTGTTACCATGCCAACTGAACACCTTAGTAGCTCAGTAGTTACGATAGAAAGATGATGTTACCATGTCAACTGAACACCCTAGCTGCCCAGTAGTTATGATAAAACGATACTGTTACCATGTCAACACACTAGCAGGTCAGTAATTATGATGTAAATGTGAGTTACTATGTCAGCTGAACATCATAGCTGCTCAATAGTTAATCAAGTGCCACTTGCGCACCGGTTTTTTTCTTAACGGTCCGGTGCATCTTTCATTGATTTACGGTCTAGCTTCTGGGCAAGGGGAGTTCGAGGTGGTCAGACGAGGGTTCGGACACCACCTTAAATTGTCAAAATAAAACTTCAAATGGTGCTTGTAGTAGTTTTGTCCCATATGTGTACAGTGCTACATATAGGACGAGCTAGGAAGTATTCAAACCTAACATAGATTGAATATTTATTGAAAATAAACGTTTTCTGCAAAAATGGGCATTGAACATCGTACTTTTGGCCTATATACTTAATAACTCAATTTCATATTCCACGTAATATACATTTAGCAAAGGATCACATGAGACTTTTTCAGTCAAGTTCGTCACGTAAACCATACTCCTACAGAACTGTAATCGTAAATACGGACAAAATCAATAAAATGTTTTAAAAGTAGATACTAAAATATTGACCATTTTTACGAAACAGTCTTGTCCGGATGACACCGAGAAGATTCGAAAGTCGTGATAATTAGAACAGCCCTCTCCAAAACTTCTCACACGTACCGTCAAGGGCGCCGCGCTTCAGCGCTGACGCCACTGAATATGGATCATCTTTGTCGCCGAGAATACAAACTGTTTGGACTAATGGAGAAAGTTGCTGAAATGAAGGAAATGGCTATAATTGGCTTATACATTTCACTTCAAATTGAAAGATAGCATGCACGCAGACCACCTAGCACGGCTAGCTGCTGCTCGTTTAATTAGGACCCCCACCAATATAAAACATAACATTAATCCCCCTTCTATCATTCACAACGACGTCGCCCAGTCTGGCTTATAATATATTAAATGAAATATCATATTACATAAAATTGGTTTTACGTTAAATGTATTTATTCTCAGGTAAAACAAAATGGCTACTTGAAATACTGTGCATTTTAAATTTTGCGAAGGAACTGTAACATTAATTAACTTCAAAATGTACATTGTAATATATTTTCATTTAATTTATAACTACATTGGTATGCACAATACTTCTATATATACACTTTGTGTATTGTTTATTTTATCGCAGTTGGGATCCATGTTTACTCTGATCTCACTTGCTAGCACCTAACTCTGCATGGGTTATAAACTATATCGAAACTACATATCTAACGACTGTATTCACGTCCTTGACCGCATAAATGAGAATGCCGTTTAAACCCGAGATAAAATCGGGACTCCTTTGTAAATAAACAACAGAGTTTTCCGTAATATAGCAAATAGTTAAGGAAGCTACCCTTACCGTTTCGCTTTAATGACTTGATATTTAACTCATTGTGCCCTACAGCTAATTGTCCAGTCGTACCCTAGAGGCATTTCTCCAGTCGTACCCTACACCTGGTGGGGGTCTTAACTGCCCCTTATGCCGAGACACATCTGGTGTGGATTACCGGTCAGTGGAAGATATCGGGGAGGGTTGTATACACAACACAATAAACATGTCATTTTGGAAGTACTCTAAAGGGATATTTTCACATACTTGAAGCACAGAGAGTGCTTTACACAACCATGTAATTTTTAACACGGTATGAGAAGAAATACTTCAGAAAAGAGTGAAATCTGAAGATTGACAATATCAAAATTAACACAGTTCAAATTATTAAAGTGAAATAATATTGACCCCACCAAGTTTTTTTATATTTATAACGTAAATAAAACTGCTTTATATAATATTTTATATAATGAGTAACTTTAAAACAGTCGGCCATCTTTGATTTAAAGTTGCGATTTACCGGTAGTTTGAGAAAATAACGCTCTTAAACTTCATATTTGATAGAAAACTTCGGCAATTTCCAAGAGTTAGATTGTGTCTTTTATCCATTGATATCTGCAATTATCATATGATTATTGGATCTGACGTAGGTAATTCCACATATCCGCCGATACATATGCGTATAAGTAGGAATCTTAAAGCTAACAGTAAGGCACATCGCCGTTTTTCTTTGTCTCGACATAATTAATTCATTGTGTTTACATCCGGGTAACATGAAATTCCAATATATTATATAACAAGGTTTCTGATTGGCTGAGATCGAAGTATAAATTAATCATTTGGAAAACTGCTTTTACGATCGTATTTCAGCCGAGAAATGTTTCAAATTAGATGTGAATCACTTCAATCAGAGAGAAAATGTCGCCGATTTTTCTGTTGCTCGCTACAATAAATGAAATAACAAAAAAGGATTTAAGCCGGTAAATTTAGATTAAGATGACATTAGCATTTACGATACTGTGATGTACTTGATTGGCCGAGACTCGAAAGTGATTGAAAACATGAGTTTTAACCAGCAAATGTGATGGACGCATTAACGCGGCGTTCGGCAGTAGCCGAGACATTTTCAGGGCAGCCTTAATGCGGCGCTCGGCACCAGACACAGGTAAAATGCGACGTGATAAGTCGTCTCCCGGCATGAGGAGGCTGTTTATCGTGCCGCTTTAATGCGTCATTAGGGTACAATGAGTAAACACACGCACTTGTTTTGAACACATTTTATGTAATTATGCATTAAATGTTTTAAAGTGTTTATGTTTTGCAGTCTTCAAGAAGGTAGTTATTTGGACAAACTAGAGAGGCTTGGACGGAAATCTTATTCAACCCGGAGGCAGTGACATGGTGAAGACAGAAAAGTAGGAATGATAATGGACAATTAGAACAAGGTACAGGTGAGAAATTCAAGCCAGAACATTTTTTTTGCGCGAAATCAAGATTTCATGTAGACAACACCACCAACAACAACAACATCACCACCATCAAAGAAAACAACACAGAAAAACGCTGTATCGTGAATGAAATGTCATGAACAACATATCTTTTCACTTAATAGACTTCAAGTCCATATTTATAGGTTCAAAGTTATTACAGGCTTATTTATGAAATAGTGTTCCCGTAACTCTATTCACTTGCACAATAGTGTTTATGTAGTTTTTTTTCGAAAATAGGTCATTTGATTTTTCAAGAATGCATCTGGCAACATAATCTGTCTTGAGTTGTGTATTTAAAAAGTCTAACAGATTTAAGAATACAATCGCGGCATCCTAGAAGATCATGATCATCACAATCAGCAGCAGCAACAAGGGATTTCATCATCATCATCATCATCATCATTATCATCATCATCATCCTCCTCATCATAATCATCATAATCATTGTTATAGAAAACACAAAGAACGTTATTTGTATCGTCAGCATTATCAACATAACAACAACATTAGCGGCAGGTCCAGCAGCAGGAAGATCTAATTCCTTACTATCCGCCTCCTCTTCCTCATTATCATCTGTACGATCACCACCATCATTTCCATTATTACTATCATTATAATTGTCATTGTTTGTATCACCACCATCATTATTTTCATCACCATCGACATCATGATCATAATCATCATCATTTCCATTAGCAGCAGGAGAGGCATCGCAACATTCCTTCATTTCCATTAACATCATCGTCATGACCACCATCATCATCAGTATTATCATCATCAGCATCAGCATAAACATCATCGTCATTATCAATAACTGCATCTACTTTATTTATCGTCATTAGCAGCAGCACATATTGCTGTAAATATTATTACTACTACTACTACTACTACTACTACTACTACTACTACTACTACTACTACTACTACTATTACTACTATGGTGAATCGGGAAACATCGTCACTGCTTCTGGTTTTTGTGAGAATTGTTCCTACTTTCTTTGCACATTATGCATTTAGCAGCACAAGAAAGCCAGATCGTATGACACCACAACATTATTGAGGGTAAAGACATGCCAACGATTAAGCCAAATACATCCGATGTGGAGAAATGCACCATGCACCCAGGGAGGCCGATTGAGGTTTATTGTCCTGATGATGACACATTTGGATGTTTGCTACTGTGAAAGCATTTTATTTCGTGGGGCATTTAATTTCGTGGAATTCGTGGGCAAGTCAATCCACGAATTTAAGTACCGACGATATAAAATCCCCTAGGTTAGACTTTCGAATGCTAGATTTACTTGTAAATCATGTCAACATATTTTTACTAAACAGGACATAAAGCTCAAACAAACAGACGATTTCACCACACTTTATTTACATTGTATTGACATAGAACGATAAAACATGTTTACGAACATAAGCAATTTAATCATAAAAAAACGATCTATGCTAAGTAATTTTATACTGTAATACATACACGAGCACTATTAACTTTATAGGTGTAGGGTGTTTACTCAAGGGTCTGTTTTGTGTCAGTTTGCATAGAACGCTTATTGGCGTTAATTGACAGTCAATGGCTTCGTTAAATTAGACCCTTAAAAGAACCCGCGCCCCTAACATCTTTATGAATATAATCCCTTTAATGACACGCTAATTGACAGGTGTCATAAAAGTCGTCTGATGAGACTCGGCTGTGAAAACATTGACCGGCTGCCGTGGATCAATATCACCAGGCGTGACGTAAGACAATAGGCAGAGTCACTCGCTAATCCGTATTTTCGCAATTGACCCTGTTTCAGTGTTAGGCCTCAGTTTCGCATCTGTCAAAAATCGAAGGTATTTTTTTTTCGTGGGTAGGGCAATCCACGAAATCAAGTACCCACGAATATGCCCGTCCTCTTCAAACAACGAAATTTCTGCCCCACGAAATAAAATGCTTTCACAGTATGTTTCAAGGTTGGTCACAGATCCTGTCAGAATATCTCTCTACTGTCTGATTTGTCACATGGTGTAGAAACAAGCAAAGAGTTTCTAGATGTCCAAAATGCAGCTGACAGATAAAAGAAATTGGAGGAGGAGTACAAGCACGTCATCATAAAGTATTTGTCCAAGAACGATAAATGACACACTAAAATCTTAGAAAGATTTCAAAACTTCCGATCAGACGTGTTTTGTATCGTTGAGGAAATCAGGATAAAAGTGCGACAGGAGACAGACGCATTGAAAGACGAAATGAAAGCGAGCTGAATAAACTAGCACATCAAATTTTAACATGCACCGACGAAGTGAAACAATATGTGGTAAATATGGACGAACCAGAGAAAGATCGCACGGAAAATGAACAATTATTCATTGATTTAAAGATAAAATATCAGGCGTGTAATTGACTATGTTTATCGATTGGAGACAATTTCTAAGGAAATTGCTAACAAGAAATTTGAATTTCAGTTTGATCCTACCATTTAAGAGATATTAATTAAAACCAACAAACTAAATGTTGAAACAACAGCATTACCTTCTCAGCATTATACAGAACGAGAAGAGGATAGGAAGATCAATGTTTCCACAGAGCTAGTATTAAATAATTAAGTAAGACACAAAAGAAGAAGAAAGAAAATGATGATAAAATACATAACCCTAGGATATGATGATAATAATGATGATGTATCAAAGCAACATCATTAACAGATATCTGTGTGTTAAAAAACTGTCACTGCTTAAGTCATTAAACTTCTGTTGGTTAATGTGTCACTGTAATGCTCATTCAAAATAAACAGTTATCCGATAAACAAAAACGGTCACTGTTTTAATCAGTTAAATTAAACAGATATCCATTTATCAAAACGTAAGTGTTTTAATCATCAAAATTATATTTTTAAACAAATCACCGCTGATAAAAAAACTGTCGCTGTTTTTATCACTAGTCGGTATTGGTCGTTTTGCCCAATGTTTAAAGTTTATACAAAACAATAGTTGCTTGTTTAAAACATTCATGATTGAACGAGATTCAAAAAATATTTTGAAGCAACATCATTATAAAACACAAAAGCATGCAATCTAAGCAGCAAGAACTGGCCTTAAGAGTGGTATGCGACAGTTTGGACCAAAATATTTTTTCTCAAATAACCAAATAAGTCATGGATACATGAAAAGATCTTGTAAAATGCTGCTCATTGATGCCATGGCTAAGTGTGAACATTAAAGCATAAATCCCCCTTCCTCATTACAAACAGGTAATTCCTATCCGATCCACCCTGCAGAGATAGTTATCTTTTACTAGAAAAAACACATGACAACTCACTTTTAAGATTACGTTATATTGTCATGCGGGTAATCGGCGCTGACGTCGGTTTCTATTTTCAACAAAGATCACTATCTTGGTTATCTATAGATCTAGAAGGATTAAACTTTTAAAGTGTTTTACCTCTAGACGTACAGAGTGAAATATCTATGTACAGGATGATCGACACTTCCTGTTTGAATTGCACATATCCCACTTGCCAGTGTTTTGCATATGACTGACTTATAGTCGCGCATGCGTGGTTTAAAGGTTTTCTATTGTACCGCTTTTGATTCTATCAACCTTAAAGGTGGTATCGGATAGTTTGTCTAAAACTTATACAAGTGACATCTTATCCCTGTTCAGGGGAAGTTGTGCATAATTACTCCATCAATTTATACTTTTGTGTAAAAAATGCCCGTTACATAACATTATAACATTACTTCAATTATTAGACAGTTCACATTTTGAAATATTTCGCTTTAAAATCCATTATTTCCAAATCTATAATTGAGCACGATGGAAATTTCAGCTACACATTTTTATCGACTTTAGAGCTGATTTCCCGGATGACCATGTCTCGTGATCTACAAAGTTTTGTTTTGTAAATAATTAAAGTCAGTACCAAGTGTTTTGTCGCTTTCGCTGACTGATAAGGGTTCAACACATGTCAGCTGTACGCATATTAGGAGTGAAAAATTCCACTCGCCAGCTCGCAATGGGGAGTGGAAGTTGAGGTCGTGCGAGTAAGAATTCGCTCTAGCTAGTCCTACCGGAAAAGTGAAAATTTTAGTTGAGATCGTCGAAATTTGTTGTTGAATAAAAGAAAATGTGATTATTAATGGTAAACAATTTGGTACTCTAGCACTTCATTTTAGTCCCTCATGAATTATGGCCATTACACTAGCTTCTTACGCCGACTAAATTGTTAACAATTTTGGGCCCATATCACGGTGTTTTGTTTGAGAACGGTCAAGGTCCCCTCTAGCTAAGTTGACACGTTTCAATCCTCATCCCTGGCATTGCCCTTGAATATTCAAACATGCCGACAAGATCAAAGGTTTGTTTCAGTAATTTACTGTCGGTTGATACTGGTGACAAGACTAGCTGCCAACATCCATGGAGTGTGTACTTAATTGAAATGGCACGTTACACACTACACAGTCCGAGCAATGCCAGGTGAATTTTACCTATGACAACCGCCACGTTTCCAGTTTATTTCAAGGATCACTTAGTGCGCTTACAGACATATACTTTTCATACTTGTAATTTTTCTCCGTGTTTACCAGCAAACAACAAAAAATATTCTTAGTTATAGAATTCATACATTTATAATTTTCTGTTGTGTGGCGGAATTACTCAGAATAAATTACCGTCGTTGTTATATTTGTGATCAACTATTCTCCCGCGTTTTTTCTGCTGTTTGTCAAAATGCTTTGCATATAATATTTCTTTTGTTCAATTTGAGTGAATAACAGAAAAGAGTTCAATTACTTTTTTACTTAGTAATTTGCTTGTTACCTGTCATTTCTATAAAGGTTTTGATTGTTAGTTTCAAAAAGTAACAAATTGAAAGTTTTTCTTCTAATACCTTGTTTGTTTTGTGTTTTCCTTAATTGAATGAACGTTAGTAATGCAGGGCGAGTAAATATTGAATAAGGGCGAGTGCATTTTCCAAGTCATTAGTCCTATAGGGCGAGTGGATCTTTCGCACATTTTACACCCCTTTATACCAAATACTAAATATATGTACCACATTTCACTTTCTTTTGGACATTCTTTGTTGTTTTGATTCTATCATGTCTGTTTATTTATTTATTCTATTTCAATTGTATACATATACAAACACAATACACAACATTAATGATAATTGTATCTTTACCTTGCTGTAAGACTCGATATTTAAATGACTTTTAAATATCATATCCCCTCCTCTCTATCTCCTCTTTTTGTATTTTTTTTTAATTTTCAAACGATTTATACATGTTTGTAATTAACAACATTGATTACTTAAAGCTAAATAATACAACACAAATCACGATATCCTCTCTCATGCTATTTCATGAACACTTTTATATTATATTGCCTAGTTGAACTTTATTGTTCTTGTACAATATATTCCTTAAATTGAAAAGGCAACTGGACCCGGAATTTCATACATTTATGTATATTAAGTCTTCATATTGTACGGTTACTTTGTATATGAAAAGATAAAGTTCTGTTCTGTTCTGTTCAGTAATTAGTCATGTGGCTCAGATAGGAAATACGTTTTTGTAATGGCAAGTGGGACGTTATGCTTTTTTCACATCGATGTATGGCAATAATAAATCGTATTTTGTGAAATATCTTCCGATAACATCAATTTATTTTCAGAACAACCATTTATGTACTCAAGCGTAAAACGGTTGAGTTTCGTGGGAGGGGATTCGGTAACTAGCTGTCGAACTAGTTGTTTTGTCCTCAGTTTATTTCTACCTAAAAACATGGATTAAAAAAAACGATTGATTTTCCCATTATACAAAGCAACAGAAATGTTGGTTACAATTGCAACACACATTTTCTAAATTTAAACTAAAAGAAGCACCGGAATACTTACAATTTTGGATTTAACAAAACAAGGTTCTACAACTTAACATTAAAAGTTAGAAGCATGTACATTGATTAGTACAAAGCAACAGTAATGTTTGGTACAATTGCAGCACATCTTTTCTCAGTTTACAATTAAAGAAGCAACGGAACACTTACAATTTTAGACTTAACTAAAAAAAAAAAGACTTTGCAACTTGACATTAAAATTAGAAGCATGTACATTGTTTACTTGTCTGAGTTTGTTTCTACATGTCTCTGGGTATTTACATAGTTTCTTTAACTATACAAGCTCATATACACTTCATGCAATATATACTTTATCTTCCGCTTTTCTGAGCATTTTAACCTAAATTCCGAAAGGTATACCTGCACGGGTTATACCTGCACGGGTTATATTTACGTCATTGGTCGCGTGAATTTAAATAACGGAACATGCCGATTAAACCTGGGGTAAAATCTAGTTTAAATACTCCACACATTAAGTCCTTTTCCCAACACAGGATTTGAACCTACACGGTTAGAGGTAAAGCAGTCAGAAAAGTTACAAGTCAGTGGCTCTGCCATTACACCACAGGACTCCACGCCCTCATTTGAAAATGACACTTCACACAAGTCTTTGTAGTGATCAGACCTACCGATAAAATATATATGTTAAAATATATTTTAGATCTAGTTGGACTTGTGCATACATGCAGGTTTAAGTTTTACGAACAAACACTGTAAAGCTCACTTAATGCTTCCCTTGAAAGATAGTGACCTGTAAAAGCATATGTTAATTTTTCTTTGTTTTAGTTTAATTTTAATTGCTTGTAAAAGTATATAGTACACGATACCTTAGATTAAAATTGATTTTTTAACCTTTGTTGCCGAACCTCCCCAGACAACTTCCTTGCTGACCGACTCTATGATCCCCCTACACCGGCACCGGGCACATCCGACAATAGACCACTCTCATCACTAATGAGAACGAAGATGATGTTGCCCTGAATCCGCGTGATACCACTCTCATGCCAGGTTAGCCATGTAACTCATTTGAAAATATCCAACAATATAGTAAATAGTGGCTCTTTGAGAAAAATACATTTCTATTCTTGGGTACTAAATGTTAAAAGTCCTTATTTTGTTAAATGTTATGCAAGTGTGTTTATAAATTATATTTAAAGCTTTAAAATTATCTTTCATTATTTTTATTAATGTTATTTAGATAATAATATAATATTACTGGCTTGTTTTCTTTTGAGAAGAGTTGACATTGCATTTCTTTTGAAATTAAACATTTCTGTTTAAAATTTGCAAGCTACAAAATCGTTGGTATGTGCTAGGCAGTGTGATTGTGATTGTGCATAAGACTCGTTTCTGGGGTTTCGGACTTAAGTTCTTATAAAAGAAATGAGGTAGACTAGTCTCGCCATGATAGTATCAATATTCAAGTATGTCCTTTCAGTGGGATTACTTGGTTTTTATGTTTGTTGTCTTTTGGAGTGTCTGTTTACTCTTTGTTCTTCCATTTTGTACTTAGATAAACAACCATTATCATGCATGCTCAAATCTGGTGTAAATAACATTTTGTAAGTATTACTTGGATGCATTTAGCCCTTAATTTCATTTATTGATTGACTTTATTCATTGTCAGTATCAGTAACGACACCAGAGACTCCTCTCTCAGACACCTCTGCAATGATGCTACTGAATGTTTGGATTACCAACGGTCTTTTTTCTGTCAAGGGAGACAGCGGTTGTATCATCTTTGTTTCCCATGCTGCCAAGGGAGACAACTGTTGTATCCCCTTTGTTTCTTATTCAATATCAATTATCATTCCTTGTATGCTATGCATGTAGGTATTGAAAGAAGAAAGAGAAAGAGGAAGCTGATTGTAAATAAACAACAGGGTATCCCTAGTGAAACTATGAAACCACAGCTTTCTGACACCTCTGACATCCTCACTGATGCACTGGAAAGAGACTGGAGGCTTCGAGAAACTGTTGCTATCTTTAATTAAGACATGAAAAGGTATCGTTGGATAAATGAGAATAAAAACACTTGAATATTATGTTGTATGTACGTTCTTTGCATAGAATTATGCTGCGATTGGGTATCATTTAGCTGAAAAAGCATTAGAAAAACAAACTAAATATGTTAACAAGATCGATTTGCTAATAAAAATATGAAATAAATTAAGTAATCAAATCAATTAAAAAATATTTTTAATTTTTCTGCTTCGTATATTTATTTTAAAATATTAAAAAACATTTTGCAGCATTTTATTATGTTTAGACTTAAAATATTCCCAGGACCAAATTGAATTTGAAAAACACTATTTATTTGATAAAAATAATCAGAAACTTGTTCATTTATAATCTGGTATAAGTGATTCATAGAATACTCAAAAATTGACGGCATTACACATTTAGGTTCGAACTTTCAATACATTGCACTAATAAAATCATGATTATATTGACAGAGTAGTACGTGCGTAGGAATACACTTCAAGACAAACGTTGCATATATTTTCACCTTGCTCCTTGACCGGGGCTTTTAGCTGCACTGTGAGAAGTTGAGGAGTTTCATGTTGGTAACCCAACTGGCCATGGGCGCCTTTTCGCAAGATTATAAAAACAACAACATTTCCATTCATTAAACCTGAATACACGTCAGTGTGAGGAGGGAGAGGATGAGGAGGGACTGGAACAGGAAGCGCCAGTGATCACCAGAGACGAGGATAGATCACTTACAGGTACAAAGGCACTCCTAGTCAACTTCTCCATGCATCTGTCCCCTATGTTGATAACTTAGCCTACTATGCTAACAGAAATTAGGGGTTGGGGAATTATGGTGCTTAAACTTAATTCATTCACTTAATCTTAGTTATCAGTAGATACAGTGGCAACTGCTGGATCATGCATAAATATTTAGAACATTTATGTTTTTGCTTTTAATTTTGAGTAAAAATGGTGGAGCCTTTCGCCAGCATTAATCTTTGTTAAGGTCTCCTTCTGAAAAACTATTAAGATATATTCTAAGAGAGCCCATTTCAAAAGATGGGACCTGGTCTGCTTTCTAAATTTCAAGTAACTTCTAGTCTGTTTTAATTAACTTGCATAACTCTCATGAGTGGACACTTTTCACACAGACAAAATGTCTATCTTGTTTAATTTTAATTTGCACAAGTAACAGCCAGGAGTCGACCTGCAGAACCATTTTATAGTTTGTAATTTGTCTTAATTTAAAAAAACAGAATGGTATTTCTGGCTCTACTATTTTTTACATTTCCTATCAGTTTAGTCCATAAAGACCTTTCTCTTCCAGCTTAGAATTACCTCCTCTGAGATAGTAAGTGGTCTTAACTATAGTCATATATCGATCGACAGGTCAACCAAAGACTAATTTTACTTCAAGACTACTCGATCTACAAAATGTCATTTAAAGTATTGTAAATCTATTTAACACATACTAAATAACTATAAATAGTAAGACGTAATAGTGAACAGAATTATCTTCTGTTAACCATTAAAATTATATTACTATTATAAACTATATTATGGGAATGAGGATAAAGGTATGTAATGACAGAGCTTCATAAATCTGTTACAAACATTGTTGCAGTCAACGAATTCAGCATAAGTCTTTGCCAAACTTTAGGGATTAAAAATAACACTTTAAAATTGTAGTGAAAAATTCATTTCGAGTTTCTTTCAAAGTTCTGGGTGGGAGGACTTTTTTTAAATATTTACAATTAAAGCCACCTTTTTTTTGCCATATAGAAACATAAAATATTGTGCTTAAGCAGCTGATAAATGTAAAACTTACAATATATTGTTGTGATGTTGACTCTTCAAGTTGTAATTAAGAGACACAAAACGTAACCTTCTTGATTTGAAAATAAAGATAATGTGTATCTAATTAAGCCTAACAGAGCTCTGATATTGTCAGTAGTCATGAACACAACTCAGGGCCAAATGGGTTGATTTATGGAAACAATTAGGAAAAACTACCTTCGCATTTTCTTGTAAAATATAAAACTTTAAGGCAGCAAAATTGTACCATTTCAAAATAGAATATAACCATTATTAATTTGTACGTCATGTTGAAACATTGTTAATTTCACACTTATACATTCATTGTCATAATCATTAGCCTTTTATTCATATGTGTGTTATTTTAGTGTAAATTATACTTCATTCAAATGTTAAAACCCTTCTATTTACACTCTTTGTCAATATAGAAAATTAAATCTATACAGTATGAAATTACAGAAAGTAGTGCTTGCATATCTTTCTGAATTTAATAATATATCAAGTATTGAAGTTATAATTATTTTTTGTGGTTTATAAAGTTACATATTAAAGACCATAAATGCACTGATATACCTTTCATGTTAAATATTGCTCTAAATGATCTATCTCACTTATGAAAGCCTGTATGTAAGTTATATTCTTATCATAGTTTTATGATGCAAAATGTACGAAATAAGAATGTTCTCGGGAGAAAGTGAACTACAACTTCATGATTTTTGTCCAACTTTAACATGAAAAAAAATAAACATCTCTTGTTAATTTGCTGCGCCTTAAACCTGTTATGATCAATGACAAAAGCTATGATAAATCTAAACATACCTTTGGAATTATATATTTTATGATGTATCGCGAAAAACATTCAAGATTCCTGTACATTTTGTCTGTAAACATATACTCTTGATTTATAGACATTCATGTTTAATCAGTTGTGTTAAGAGTTTCGATTTTCTGCTTCATTATTTAACAAGAAAATAGAGAAGAAGAAAGAAGATTGGTACTTTGGTTTGTTTCATTCACTAGAAATTTTTAATCAAAAATATGTTTTATAATTTCAATTGCATTAATCTTGATAACATGATTAACTGTGCATATGATTTTTGCAGCAAAACATCAAGATATAATGAAGCTTTCATTTCTAGAGATATGTATATTTCTTGATTTCATATTTGCAGAAAAATAGGTTTGTGTCGTTCTAAATATGTTATTGTTTACACAGATGTAGAAAAAAGAGTTAATTGTCTGTAGCGTGTTTATAATTGTCTAGATAAGTTATTTTAGTATAAATAAAGGAAGAACCCAGAGTAAATTCATACAAAACGCATGATTTGTTATACTTTTAATAAAATATTTTTGATACAGCATTCTATGTTGGGATCTATGCTTTAATAAAATCCAAATTCTAATACCTTTTTAATCATTTTAAGTTTTAGATGCATTCATACCATTTGTCTGTGATTAGAATATTTAATATATTTTTAAGAACTCTAAACCTGCTAAACACATACATTCTGCAAACTTTTACAAATAGTTCAGCCAGGATTAAAGATTATAAAACTTTGAGATTGACCCCAACCTCAAAAGCATCTGATTGGTCCAATTCAAATTTTATTTGAATCCAGCCAATCATATGATGTTGTTGTCACTGACACAAACTCGAACTTTTATAATCTCCAGTCCAGCTCCCAATTAAACGCCGATTATTTGCTGTATTTCGCGGTGTTTCTTGTGTTGCATTATTTGTACTTTTCTTTATGCTGTTCATTATCCCTACACTTCACCAATCATCCGTATCGATCATTAACATAGAAGGAATTTTACTTGAAATTGTTTTATAATAAATGTCATGTTATTGATTTTGGATTTGTTTTTCTTCCTGCATTTTCAGTTAGGTATCGAATGTGAATACCCTTGGGGTACTGTATGCAATCTGAGTAATCTTATGAATTTGGATGCTCTATACCATTTAAGTTCATGTAAGCGAGTGTCTATCGCCATTTTTATTCTCTATGTTTGTTTATGATATTGAAAACATGTTTATTGAATATGGTGCAAATGGTATTGATGTTTATATGTTCAAGTTGTTTCTCATATTATATGCTGATGATATTGTTATATTTGCTAACACCAGTGAGGAATTACAGGCTTGTTTAAATAATTTGTCTGAATATTGTAAGAAATGGAAATTAAAAGTGAATACTGAGAAAACAAAGGTAATGATATTTAGAAAAGGTGAGATAATACCAAATAATCTTGCTTTTTGGTATGAGGGTGCACGGTTGGAGACAGTTAGGAAATTTGTATATTTGGGACTAGTATTTACATCAGGGGGAACCTTT
The DNA here is from genome assembly GCA_007844125.1 of Sinonovacula constricta. Lineage (NCBI taxonomy): Eukaryota > Metazoa > Mollusca > Bivalvia > Cardiida > Solecurtidae > Sinonovacula > Sinonovacula constricta. The sequence goes on from CM017564.1 coordinate 877,511, forward strand.
TTTGAAGCTCAAAAAAACTTAGAGGGACAGTCCTTAAAAGCCATATGTAAACTTAATAAATACCTGTATATTTACCAACACATCTGTCAAGCACAGGCTTGAATTATTTGATGAACTTGTTTTGCCTATTCTTAACTATAGTAGTGAGATTTTGGGCTTTCATCAAGGAAATGCTATAGAAAAAGTGCATGTACAGTTCTGCAAGAAATTACTTGGTGTCAAATAATCAACACAAATGATTTTATTTATGGTGAAGTAGGTAGTACTCCTTTGCAAAAACCAGGTTTTACAATGTTATTAAATTTTGGATGAATGTATTAAGATCAGACCCCCAAAAAATATATCAATATTATATACAATGCTATGTACCAAGATATATTGAATAAACCTGACTGTAAAAATTGGTGCTCTCTGCTAAGAAATTTATTTTCTCGTTGGGCTTTGCTGAAACATCGTATTCACAATCTGTTGGTGATGAAAAGCTGTTCCTTTTACTGGTAAAACAAAGAATTCATGATCCGTTTTTACAAAATTGGTATAGTCGTTTACATGACTCAAGTCGAGCATAGTTTTATAGAAATATTGCTGATTTTGATTTCCAGCCATATCTTGATGTAATACGCATAACCAAATATAGAGTCAATTTATCCCGTATTCGTGTTTCATCTCACAGATTACATATTGAAATGGGTAGATGGAACAGGCCTACGGCAACTCCTATTGTCGATCGTTTATGTACTTTCTGTGACAAACTAGAAGACGAGTTTCATTTTGTGCTTGAATGTAAAATATTTATTAATTTAAGAAAACAATTCATCCCCTCATATTATTACATTAGACCAAATATGTTCAAAATGGTGGAGCTATTTATGACAAAGAATACAAAGATTATAAGAAAACTGGGTTGCTTTTTAAGAAAGGCATTTGAACTCAGAAATAAACTCCTTTATCAGAGATGAGTCCAACTGTCTATAAGTATAATTATATTGAATTCATACAGATTACCTTCATAACAGTATTTTGTGTAACATTGCCAGCAAATGTAAATTTTGTGTATTTGTTATATGTCATGAATTATTTTCTTATTAATATGCATGCATGAAGGGTATGGAAATTTATATGCAAAATATAAATATATATATATATTTAAGCAAAATATTTATATATATATATATATATATATATATATATATATATATATATATATATATATATATATATATATATATATATATATATATATATATATATATATATATATTCTAAATGTATATGTAAACTTACCTTCTAGTAGTTCCAGTTCTTGCAGCTTTCTTCTGTCTGTCCATTTTATTCTATTTTTGTAACTGTAAGCTGTATCAAACAAACTCCAAATATACTCTTTATAGGAAGTCTCAAAACTGGTAGTGAACTAAACATAAAAACTTGTTATTATATTTCAAATCTCTTGTCGCAGCAGATAAGTTATTTTTTGTGCCAATTTTTGTTTCCAAATTCACACAGCATATATCCATGTTTTCAATAATCCACATGTGTATGTTACCATTAGAGTTACATCACTTTACATTAGTCATGCGGTTACACTATACTAACTGTATGAAAATATTAATTAGACAAACGTATTAAATCACTCGATTTCATTAGATCCAACAGTATTTTACTATGTTTAAAAAATTAATTGAGAATTATATGGCAACGGATTCTCTTTATTTATGTTGTAATCACTGATTTAGTGCCCCCTCTTAATCTTTGTAGCCCAGACACTTTAATTGAAAGCGCATCTGGCCTTTAAGCTTATGGTCGCACTACACTAAAATGTAAAGCAACCATAAATCAATATATCATTTTGTTATTTCTTGCTTGCTTGTATATTTTGCCGTTAATAGCATTATTTTTTTCTTTTCTTTCTTTCTTTATTTATTTATCAATTTATTATTATTATTATTATTTTTTATTTATTTATTTATTTATTTATTTATTTATTTATTAATTTATTTATTTATTTATTTATTTATTTATTCCATTACTTCACCTTGTATTTCGTTTCGATAAGGGAAGATTGATGGACAGATAAAATATATGTAAGGCGCATTTCTGATGTCTTCTTCTTCCTTATGTTAATATAAGGTTGAATAAGCTTTGGACATAATTCAAATTATTATTACTGCTTTGATTGTTATTATAACTATTATTATTATTATTTATTTATTTTATTTTTTTAAAATTTACTTTACTTATTTATTTTTTTATTTTTGTAACTGTTTATTATTATTATTATTATTATTATTATTATTATTATTATTATTATTATTATTATTATTATTATTATTATTATTTTTATTATTATTATAGATCCTTTATTAATTAAATCATTTATATTATATCGATCTATTAATTTTAGCATATATACTATAAATGAAGTCATATGAACCATGTCTTACATTTTTGTAAATCACTTATTAATATAATGGAAATTGTAAAATGTTCCGCTATATTATGTAAAATGCTATTTACCTATTTATCTATTGCTCAAACATGTACTGCCGCCATGCTTTTTACACCACGCGGGTCGTATGACCTTCTGGTTTGCTTTGAATAAACTTTGAAACTTTAAACTATGAACTTTGTAATCTTATGAATTGGGTGTTCTTTGCCATCTGGTTAATCTTATGAAACGGGTGTTCTATTCCATCCCTGTAATTTTATGAATGGGGTGCTCTATGTCATCTGAGAAAGCCACGTGACTATTTCATTCCGATAATCTGCTCTGTTATATTTTTTCTGAGATCTCCATCGTGCTAAGATTTAGAAAGAATGGACATTTAGAGCAGGTTTCATGATTTGTACTGTCAAACAATTGACAAACTGTTGAAAATCGTTAATGCTTAGATTATATTAATAGTTTATGTAACAATAATGCCCATATTCTTCCATTTATTCCTGCATGTATTTTTATATAGGCAAACACGCCGGATACCTCAACTAAACAAATATTTAAGTACCCATGTAAAAAGGGTCTGGTGGGATAAGCGGTAACGGTACCTAGCAGCTTAGTTTATTACTACCGGAGTATCAAGTGAGTATTTTTCTGAGTGTGCATGCACTTAATCAAACTTTTAAAGTAATGTACTTGTACTTAATTTGTTTCTACATGTCCCTGGATATTTTAAGTTATTTTAATTGTACAATCTCATATTCACTTCATGCAACATATAGTTTATATTTGTTGAGTCCTATCTGTACTCTTTGACTTCTCATCCACAGGGTATACATGCACGGGTTATAAACTATATCGAAACTGGCTATCATATGACTGTATTGACATCATTGATCGTGTAACTTTGGGTGTCGGAACATGCCGATTAAAGCTGGGGTAAAGTCGGAAGTTGTTAAAATGTAAACAACGTAGTTTTCCGAAACATACCGAGTTGTAACGAAACCACAAACTACTTGTGTTATCAATTCGTAGATAGGACTTGATCAAAGGTGTTTGTAGCATACACAATTGGAATGATTGTAAATTGGTGTCAATGTACTGCAGTCTTAAAGGGTAGCTGGAAAAGCACAGATCGGACTGAAATCCAATTTAATTTAATTGTGTTCAAGTTGGCATCAGTGACGTAGTGACGATAGAACGAGAAAGAATTATCATGGACAATTAGGACACGGAATATGTGAGAACATTATTACTGTATTATTTACGATTAACATTTTATTACAATCAATAACGTCTGAAAATGTTCGCAACATCAATACTTTAATTCTAAGTATTACGTACTTACAACAAAGAAACATGTTCACCCGGAAACCCATGTTTCTATGTAGAAAACAACAAGATGAAAACAACACATAAACAACGCCGTATCTGGAATGAAATGTTCTTAACTATATACCCTTACATATATCATTCGAGATGCCCATATTTATATGATCGACGTTATTGGAGGCTTATTTACTTATGCTGATAAATTATCCACATTTACCTGTCGTTTAGTATAGTTAAGGTAGATTCTCGGAAAAATAGTTGATTTGGTTTTCTGAAAATGCGTTTGAACATGCACTCTAAATTCGTGCCTGTATTTAAAAAATAATAAATGACATTCATTATCGTTTTAAACATCATGGTCATGATCATCGTCATCATCACCATCATCAGAAGAACTTTTTTTCATATAATTAATCCGAGAATGCGTGCATAGGCTGCAACTGGCCACATTCTCTTCCCGTAAACGCGTTTACTGGTAGTGTAGAAGTGTATATTTTAAGAAAAAAAAAGACCATGAGATTTGAAATGCAAGTGATCTTATAGACATCACGCTCATCATCATCATCATCATCAATAAAAACAATATCATACTTTTCTGTTTCACCCTTTTTCAGATTCTTTTTTTCTCAGAAAAGCATTAACATTTAAATCAATATCAATAACTTTCATAAATTAACTTTGTAGAACTATTATGTTTCAGTCATAATGGATGAAGTATCCGGACGTGGTGTATCTTCATGTTGCACACAGCTAGATCCCCATGGTCACGACAGCTGTGACGAGTGTGCTGAATCGGGAAACATGGTCACTGCTTCTGGTTTTTGTGAGAATTGTACTGACTTTCTTTGCACATCATGCATTGAGCAGCATAAGAAAGCCAGATCTTCAAGAAAACACGAAATTCTTGAGGGTAAAGACATGCCAACCATTAAGCCAAGAAAATCCAATGTGGAGAAATGCACCCTGCACCCAGGAAGGCCGATTGAGGCTTATTGTCCTGATGATGACACATTTGAATGCTCGCTGTGTTTCACGGTTGGCCACAGATCCTGACAGAAAATCGCTCTACTGTCTGATTTGTCACGTGGTGTAGAAACAAGCAAAGAGTTTCTAGATGTCCAAAATGCAGCTGACAGATACAAGAAATTGGAGGAGGAGTACAAGCAGGTCATTACGAAATATTTGTCCGAGAACGATGAATGGCACAGTAAAACCTTGGAGAGATTTCAACAATTCCGATCAGAGGTCCTTAGCATCGTAGAAGAAATCGGGATAAAAGTACACGAGGAGGCAGACGCATTGAAAGAGGAAAATAAAAGCCAGCTGAATAAACTAGCACATCAAATTGCAACATGTACGGAACAAGTTAAACAGTATATTTTAAATATGGACGACAAGAAAGATCGCAAGGAAAATGAACAATTATTCATTGATTTAAAGAAAAATGGCAGGCTTGTAATTGACTCTGTTCCTCGCTTAGAGACAATCTATAAGGAAATTTGCTATCAAAACATTTAAATTCAAATTTGATCCTTCCATCAAAGATATATTAATCAGGACAAACAAAATAAATGTTGAGATACCATCACTTCTTTCTCAACCTAAAACAGAATCAGATGAGGAAAGTAACACCAGTGTTCACAGAGTTCTATCACCAGCCACAAGATGCAAATCAATATCTCTGGTGAACATCAAATCAACAGAGGATGATAAAACAATCTGGGTCACTAGTATAATGGAACTTTCAAAAACCAAACTTGTCATGGCTGACTATAATAATGACTGCCTGAAAGTGTTTGACATGACCAGTAACTCCATCACACAGAGACGGTCCCTAACAGCAAAACCCTTTCTTATCACTAAAGTTCCCTGCTGTCGTGTGGCTGTTTCATTTCCAAACGCTAAACACATCCAATAATTCAAAGCTGACCAGACCCTGGAACCTTGTGGAAGTATTGACGTACCTTCTGGATGTTCTGGTCTACACTGTGCTGGAGACAGGCTGGTTGTATCTTACACCACTCCATCAAAGATTCTGATACTTAGTATGACTGGTACGGTCCTCCAGACTATCCAGTATGATCCGTCAGGGAAAGAGTTATTCCAGTGTCCCAATTACTTCAGAGTCAGTAATGACAACAAGTTGATCTATGTAAGTGATTGTGACAACCATAACCTCACATGTATGACTACTACCGGCGCGGTCCAGTGGGTTTACCGTGACGAGCAGTTGAAGGATCCATATGGCGTGACTACCGGAGAGAACGGGTCTATCTACCTCTGTAGCTATGGAACCGACACCATCCACGTGGTGTCCCGTGACGGTGCAAGACTCGCCATAATAAAGAGTGATCAGTCCAGTATCCTGAATCCAATTGCTGTGTATTACACCAGCAACAACCGGACACTGTATGTGTCGAATTACGATGATTGTCATATGCTGAGACTCAGACTGCAATAGTTTATTTAGCATATATATATATATAATATGTTAATATTAGTAATATATAAGTTGTTAATTTTAAGCGGTCACATTTTGAAACAACATCATGGTTAAACAGAGAAGTATGCAATCTAAGCGGCTCAAACTGACCTTAAAGGTCGTATTCTACAGTTTGGGCTAAAAAAATCTCAAATGACCAAGTCAGTCATTGTTACCCGGAAAGTTCTTGCAAAATGCTGCTCATTGATACCCTAGATCAGTGTTAACAGTGAAACATAATTCCTATTCCTCATTGAAAACAGTTATTTCCTATCTGAGCCACGTTGCAGAGATAGCTGTTTAAACTATGAAAACCACGTGACAACTCACTTTTGAGTTTACTTTATATCGACAACCGTGTAATCCGCCCTGACGTCGGTATCTATATTTAGCAGAGATCACTATCGTGCTTATTTATAGATTTGGAATGATTTATACTTAAGTTTAAGTTCATGCTGAATGCTCTAATTCCGGAAAGCAGTGGTAAAGTATTGTTAAATGATTTTGATATAGGCAAACAGCCGGATTTCGACTTTAAAACCCCATTTCTGGTCAACATATTACATACGATGTTTTAAAACCCTCAAATTTTTAAAGATATATTCATTCCCCATGAGTGTTTGACGCTAATCAGATAAAAAAAAAAAAAAAAAAAAAAAAAACAACAACAACAGAACAATAGAAAAAACAACAACAACAATAACAAAATCATACACACAAAAGAACAAAAAACACAAAAAACAAACAAACAAAAGAACAAACAACACAACAACAACAAAACAAATTTGTTACTAATATTTGATATAGGCAAAATATCGCATGCCGCGTTCAATATATTTTACTTCCGCTGAACAAAACATATTCTGCATATCGATCTGATAATGTCTTAAGCTTCAATCGCAATGCATGGATGCAGTTTTAAATGTTTGCTTTATGACTGCTCGGTGGCCAATACATACATGACTTATATTTTTATAATTTTTATTAGATTATTTTTCTTCTCAAAACAATTCAACAACCGACATAAGTGTTTGAACAATACATAAAGCTTAAGCTTGAAAATTGATTAAAAATGAGCCTTTTGGCTGAAAAAAACAAAAAAAAAAAACATGCAAAAACACACAAAGATACAACAAACAAAACTTAACCCCTAGCTGCTCTGTAGTTATGAAACAAAGACGTTTTTACCATGTCATCTGAACACCCTAGCTGCCCAGTAGTTACGATAGAAAGAGGCTGTTACCATGTCAACTGAACACCCTAGCTGTCCAGTATTTGTGATAGAAAGATACTGTTACCATGTCAACTGAACATCCTAGCTGTCCAGTAGTTATGATAGAAAAATGCTGTTACCATGTCAACTGAACCCCTTAGCTGTCAGTAGTTATGATAGAAAGATAATGTTACCATTTCAATTGAACACCCTAGCTTCCCAGTAGTTATGATCGAAAGATGATGTTACCATGTCAACTGAACCCCATAGCTGCCCAGTATTTATAATAAAAAAAGATATTGTTACCATGTCAACTGAACTCCCTAGCTGCCCAGTAGTTACGATAGAAAGAGGCAGTTACCATGTCAACTGAACATCCTAGCTGTCCAGTATTTATGATAGAAAAATACTGTTACCATGTCAACTGAACATCCTAGCTGTCCAGTAGTTATGATAGAAAAATGCTGTTACCATGTCAACTGAACCCCTTAGCTGTCAGTAGTTATGATAGAAAGATAATGTTACCATTTCAATTGAACACCCTAGCTTCCCAGTATTTATGATAGAAAGATAATGTTACCATGTCAACAGAACACCTTAGCTGCCCAGTAGTTATGATAGAAAGATACTGTTACCATGTCAACAGAACACCTTAGCTGCCCAGTAGTTATGATAGAAAGATACTGTTACCATGTCAACTGAACACCCCAGCTGCTCTGTAATGATGGTAGAAAGACACTGTTACCATGTCAACTGAACACCCTAGCTGCCCAGTAGTTATGATAGAAAGATACTGTTACCATGTCAAATGAACACCCCAGCTGCTCTGTAATGATGGTAGAAAGACACTGTTACCATGTCAACTAAACACCCTAGCTGCCCGGTAGTTATGACAGAAAGATACTGTTACCATGTCATCTGCACACCGTAGCTGCCCAGTAGTTATGATAGAAAGATACTGTTACCATGTCATCTGAACACCCTAGCTGTCAGTAGTTATGATAGAAAGAAAATGTTACCATGCCAGCTGAACTCCCTAGCTGCCCAGTAGTTATGATAGAAAAATACTGTTACCATGTCAACTGAACACCCTAGCTGCCCAGTAGTTATGATAGAAAGATACTGTTACCATGTCTAATGAACAACCTAGCTGCCCTGTAGTTATGATAGAAAGATACTGTTACCATGTCAACTGAACACCCTAGCTGTCCAGTAGTTATGATAGAAAGATAATGTTACCATGTCAACTGAACACCTTAGCTGACCAGTAGTTATGATAGAAAGATACTGTTACCATGTCAACTGAACACCTTAGCTGCCCAGTAGTTATGATAGAAAGAAAATGTTATCATGCCAACTGAACACCTTAGTAGCTCAGTAGTTATGATTGAAAGATACTGTTACCATGCCAACTGAACACCGTTGCAGCTCAGTAGTTGTGATAGAAAGATACTGTTACCATGACAACTGAACACCGTAGCAGCTCAGTAGATATGATAGATAGATAAGGTTACCATGTCAACTGAAAACCCTAGCTGCCCAGTAGTTATGATAAAAAGATACTGTTACCATGTCAACACACTAGCAGCTCAGTAATTTTGATATAAATGTGTGTTATTATGTCAGCTGAACACCATAGCTGCTCAATAGTTATGACATGTCGATGTAACAAATTTCTCAAGTGCCACTTGTGCACCGGCTATTTTCTTAACGGTCAGGTGCATTTTTCATTGATTTACGGGTCTAGCTTCTTGTCAAGTGGAGGTGTAGGGGTGGGGGTTCAAGGTGGTCAGACGAGGGTCCGGACACCACCATAAATTGTCAAAATAAAACATCAAATGGTTCTAGTAGTAGTTTTGTCCCATATGTGTATAGTGCTACATATAGGACGAGCTAGCAAGTATTTAAACCTAACATAGATTGAATACTTATTGAAAATAAACATTTTGTGCAAAAATGGGCATTGAACATCGTACTTTAGGCCTATATATTTAATAATTCAAATTCCATATTCCACTTAATATACATTTAGCAAAGGACCACATGAGACTTTTTCAGTCAAGCCCGTTACGTAAATAATACTCCTACACAACTGTAATCGTAAATATGGACAAAATCAATATAAATGTTTTAAAAGTAGAGACTAACATATTGGGCATTTCTACGAAACAGTCTTGTCCGGATGCCACCGAGGAGATTCGAAAGCCGTAATAATTAGAACAGCCCCCTCCAAAACTTCTCACACGTACCGTCAAGGGCTCCGCGCTTCAGCGCTGACGCCAGTGAATATGAACCATCTTTGTCGCCGAGAATACAAACTGTTTGGACTCATGGAGAAAGTTGCTGAAATGAAGAAAATGTCTTTCATTGGATGCTTCATTTCAGTTCAAATTGCCTAGATAGCAGGCACGCAGACCACCTAGCACGGCTAGCTGCTGCTCGTTTAATTAGGACCCCCACCAATATAAAACACAACATGAATCCCCTTTCTATCATTCACAACGACGTCGCCCAGCCTGGCTTGTAATATAATAATATTCCGATAATAGAACACGAAAAAGAAAGTTTTACGTTAAATATATTTCTTCTCATGTAAAACAAAACGGCCACCTGAAATACTGTGCATTTTATATTTAGCAAAGGAACTGTATTATTAATTAACTTCAAAATGTACATTGTAATCTATTTTCCCTTAATTTATAACTAGATCTACCTGAGTATGAACAATACTTCTATATACACTTTATGTATTGTTGTTTTTATCGCAGTTGAGACCCATGTTTACTCTTACCTCCATTAGGCTACTAGCACCTGACTCTGCGTGGGTTATAAAGTATATCGAAACTACATATCGAACGACTGTATTTACTTCCTTGATCGCGTAAATTTGCGTGGCAAAACATGCCGTTTAAACAGGAGCTAAAATCGGAACTCGTTCGTATATAAGCAATGCAGTTTTCCGTAATATACCGAATAGTTACGGAGCTATGTGTTATCGTTTGGCGGTAATGATTTGATATTTAAAATAAGCTGCTGTGTTGAACCTATTTGATGTAATTGTGCATAAACTGTTTTTATAAGCATTGATATACTACAGTCTTAAAGAAGGTAGTTCTATGGACAAAGAACAGAGACTGGGACGGAAATCTTATTCAACCAAGAGGTAGTGACATGGTGACGACAGACCAGTAGGAATGATAATGGACAATTAGAACAAAGTACAGGTGAGAAATTACATGATTTCTTATTTTCTTTGTTAAAACAATCAAATGTTCAAAGCATAAATATTTTATACATATATAGAAAAAACTTAAAGCCAGATATTATTTGCGCGAAATCAAGATTCTTTGTAGACACCACCACCACCAACAACAACAACAACATCATCATCAAAGAAAATAACACAGAAAAACGCGGTATCGGGAATGAACTGTCGTGAACAATATATCTTTTCACGTAACAGTCTTCATGTCCATGTTTATAGGATCAAAGTCATTGCATGCTTATTTATGTAATACTGTTCACGTAACTCCATTCACTTGCATAACAGTGTTCATGTAGATTTTCCGAAAATAGGTCATTTGAATTTTCGAAAATGCATTTGACAACATACTCTGTCCTGAGTTGTGTATTTAAAGTCCAAAACATTTAAGAATACAATCGCGGCATACTTAAATCATCAACATCATCATCATCATCATCATCATCATCATCATCATCATCATCATCATCATCATAACCACCACCACCACCACCACCATCATCATCATCATCATCATCATCATCATCATCATCATTACCATCATTATCATCATTATCATCCTCACCAACAACATCATCATTACCGTCATCATCATCATCCTCCTCATCATCATCTAACCATCATCAGAAGGACATATTTCCGTTAAAATAATGATATGCTTTTCCCGTAGACCCACCTTCTGAAGAGTCGAAGTAGATTTTCTGAAAAGAGGCCCTGTGATTTGCTGAAAAATGATCTGAAATTATAGACATCAACATCATCATCACCATAATTATAGTTATAAAGGACACAAAGAACGTTATTATTATCGTCAGCATTACAACAATGGACAGCACCATCGGCATGACAGCAAAATCAGCGGAAGGTCAGCAGAATTAAGATCTTCATCTTTATAATCCTCCTCCTCCTCATCATCATCTTCGTCATCATAGGTTCGATCAGGCAGGCCTATTTCAACAATTGTCGTCAACAAGCAAGTCTCGTAATTTTAGTATATTAAAGTTTCCAACACTACAAGTTAGTGTAATCGTGTGTTACAAAGATACCACATTATGTTAATTACAAGCGATATACTTTATGACGTCATCGCGTCTACGGTATTCGCACACGGTATTTATTTGCCTGAGTGAATGAGTCTGATTGTTGTTTTTACTACTCAGTGGAAAAAGACCGCTTTCACAAAGGCGTCATTTGATAAACGCTACAGATTGAGTTTCTTCACACTTACTTAATCGGTTTCAATCACATTGCTGATGTCCACATGGTCTTTGACAGCTGAAAAAACACACACACTCTATATTCCAACAATTCTACAGATGGTTCTTAAAAATGTTTGAAGAAACCTATTAGAACATTCAAACTTTTATATATGCCCTTGAAGTAGAACCTGTCGCGCTTCAAGCGCCTTTTTCTGGAAAAGATACCAAGCCCTTGTAGATATCTGGGGGTGGGGACTTTAATTATAGAAAGAGGCGAAGAAAAAATATAAAGCTAACCGTGAATGTTTGTTGGTTTGTGGTGTGCAGAGCGTATTTGGCTCAAGCACGAAGAATGCAATTTGTATCTGGTTGTGGCCTGTTGTCTCCGGAAAACTTAAAAATTCACGACAAAACAAAGTGAACACATGGTTCAAAACCCGTCTCCCGATAAGTGAAATACTGTTGGTGGGACGATAAACCCAATAAACAATAACAACAATAATAATAATTATCATTGTCTTTATTATTAACTGTATCTCATTTTCTTTATCACCATCAGTAGCAGCACATACTATAATTATTGTTAGTAGGAGTAGAAGAAGTAGTAGCAGCAGTAGTAGTATATCTATTAGTAGTCATAATAATATCATCATCAGCAGCAGCAGCAGCAGCAGCATTCTTTTCTGCCGCACTATTGCTTTTCCATAATATATTTTTTCTCTGATAAGAATTACCATTTATATCATTAACAATAATTTTACATACATTTTTCTTGTATAACTGTTATGTTTCAGTCATAATGGATGAAGTATCCGGGTGTGGGGTATCTTCATCAGGCACACAGTCACATCCCCAGGGTCACAACAACTGTGACGAGTGTGCTGAATCGGGAAACATGGTTACTGCTTCTGGTTTTTGTGAGAATTGTACTGACTTTCTTTGCACATCATGCATTAAGCAGCACAAGAAAGCCAGATCGTTAAGGAATCACGAAATTCTTGAGGGTAGAGACATGCCAACGATTAAGCCAAGAAAGTCGGATGTGGAGAAATGCACCATGCACCCCGGGAGGCCGATTGAGGCTTATTGTCCTGATGATGACACATTTGGATGCTCGCTGTGTTTCACGGTTAGCCACAGATCTTGTCAGAATGTCGCTCTACTGTCTGATTTGTCACGTGATGTAGAAACAAGCAAAGAGTTTCTAGATGTCCAAAACGCTGCTGACAGATACAAAAAATTGGAGGAGGAGTACAAGCAGGTCATCATGAAATATTTGTTCAAGAACGATGAATGGCACAGTAAAACCTTGGAGAGATTTCAACAATTCCGATCAGACGTCCTTAGTATCGTAGAAGAAATCGGCATAAAAGTACATGAGGAGGCAGACGCATTAAAAGAGAAAAATAAAAGTCAGCTGAATAAACTAGCACATCAACTTGCAACATATACGGAACAAGTTAAACAGTATATGTTAAATATGGACGACAAGAAAGATCGCAAGGAAAATGAACAATTATTCATTGATTTAAAGAAAAATGGCAGGCTTGTTATTGACTCTGTTCCTCGCTTAGAGACAATCTATAGGGATATTGCTATCAAAACATTTGAATTTGATCCTTCCATCAAAGATATATTAATCAAGTCCAACAAAATAAATGTTGAGACACAATCACTTCTTTTTCAACATATGACAGAATCAGACGAGGAAAGTAACGCCAGTGTTCACAGAGCTCTATCACCAGCCACAAGATGCAAATCAATGTCTCTGGTGAACATGAAATCAAAGGATGATGATGAAACATCCTGGTTCCTTAGCATAATGGAACTTTCAGAAACAAAACTTGTCATGGCTGACTATAATTGTCACTGCCTGAAAGTGTTTGACATGACCAGTAACTCCGTCACACAGAGACGGACCCTAAGAGTAGAACCCTGGGATATAACTAAAGTTCCTGGCTGTCGTGTGGCTGTTTTATTTCCAATCGCTAAACAGATCCAATTATTCAAAGCTGACCAGACCCTGGAACCTTGTGGAAGTATTGACGTACCTTCTGGATGTCTTGGTCTACACTGTGCTGGAGACAGGCTGGTTGTTTCTGACACCAGTCCAGCTAAGGTTCTGATACCTAGTATGACTGGTACTGTTCTCCAGACTATCCAGTATGATCCATCAGGGAAAGAGTTATTCCAGTATCCCTGGCACTTGACAGTCAGTAATGACAACAAGTTGATCTATGTAAGTGATCATAAGAACCATAACCTCACATGTATGACAACTACCGGCGTGGTCCAGTGGGTTTACCGGGACGAGCAGTTGAAGAATCCATATGGCGTGACTACCGGAGAGAACGGGTCTATCTACCTCTGTAGCTGGAGCACCAACACCATCCACGTGGTGTCCCGTGAGGGCGCCAGACTCGCCATCATACAGAGTGAACAGTTCAGTGTCCAAAATCCAAATGCTGTGTATTACACCCGCAACAACCGGACACTGTATGTGTCGAATTACGATGATGATCATATCACAAGACTCAGTCTGCAATAATATCACAAGACTTAGTCTGTAATAGCTTATTGAGCAGGCATATATATATATATATATATATATATATATATATATATATATATATATATATATATATATATATATATATATACAACATACCTTGTTTGCAGAAGAAACGAATATTTCTTATAATGTACATCTATATTAAGCCAATTTTACTTTTTGTTGACATTGTCCGTTGGTCTTTACAGTGACTGACTAAAGAGCTTCCATGTACAAATTGGAGATGATACATACGGTAATTAAGATTAGTGATTAACGTTTGTAAATATAATTTTATGATATTTTTTCTATCTTATTTTCTGTTTCTCATCGCATTTTTAATAAATTTATCAATACAGTTATTCAGTTAACAATAACAAAGTATAAGTATTGATTATTTCATTGATTTGCAAAGCTTTATTCATGCACGGATGCGAAATGCTGAAAAGATATAGAAAACGAATATGTAGAAGACACAGAAGAAGAATGAAGATAATGAAGAAAATAAGTAGCCCTAGGATATAATGATGATGATGAAGATCATGATGCTGATTATCATGATGAACATGATGATGAATTAAGGCAACATCAATAACAGATATCTGTTTATTTAAAAAAGAACTGTCACTGCTTAAGTCATTAAAGTTCAATCCTAAGACAAGTTTCTGTTGATTAATGGTTGTCAATGTTTTTATGAGTCAAATTAAACAGACATCCGAATATAAAAAAAAAAAAAACTGTCACAGTTTTTATCACTAGTCGGTAATCATCGTTTTAAACAATTTTAAAGGTTTATACAAAACAATAGTTGTGTGTCTAAAACGTTCGTGATTTAACAAGATTCCAGACGTGCTGTATCTTAAGTAAGTAAGTTAAGTAACTGGCGTTAAGGGTGGTATTCGACAGTTTGGGTTAAAATATTTTTATTCAAATGATCATATAAGTCATTGTTACCCGGGAAGTTCTTGCAAAAAGCTGCTCATTGGTGCCCTAGATCTGTGTGAACAGACATAAATCCCCATTCCTCACTGCAGAGATAGCTATTTTTAACTATGAAAACCACGTTGCCACTCACTTTATATCGTTATCCGGGTAGTCCGCTCTGACCTCGGTATCTATTTTAGCAGAGATCACAATCCTTCTTATTTATAAATTTGGAATGATTGACGGTTAACGGTGATTTTATCGCGATTTGTACTGTCTACCCATCTATGCAGTGTTCAAACCCGTCTTTATTTATACTAAAGTATACAGAATGCTCTAATTCCCCAAAGCAGTGGTAAGGTCTTGTTACATGATTTTGATATAGCGAACTGCCGGATATCTACTTTAAACACCTTTTTTGGTGAACATATTACATATTATGTTTTGAAACTCTCAACATTTTTAAGATATATTCATTCCCCATATGTGCTTTACACTAATCAAACTGCAATAACAAAACAGCACAGCAACAAAAATAAACAACAACAACAACACAAAAACACAACAAACTAAAGAACAAACAACAACAAAACAAGAACACAGGGTCAAACTTTTGTTACTAATACTTGATATAGGCAGACTATCTTACACCACATTCAATATGCTTTACTTCCGCTGAATAAAAATACATAAATTCTGCATATCGGCCTGTAAATGTCTTAAGCTTCAAATTTTAATCGTAATCGTAATGCATGAATTCAGTTTTAAATATGTGTTTTATTACTGCTCGGTGGCCAATACATGATTAAGTTATAGCTTTCTAAATTTTAATAAGATTTATTTCTTCTCAAAACAAATTTAAAGACAGACAAAAGGGTCTGAAAAATACAAAAAAATATAATAAGCATAAAAATCGATCAAATGAGCCTTTCGGCTTAGGCAAAAGAAGAAAAACCAACAATAAAAACAGAACAAAAACAAACAACAAAAACACTATAAACAAAAACAAAGAATAAAACAGAAACACACTCGCATTCACACACTCATACACCCCAAAAACAGCAGCAACAACAAACAAAACAAAAACACACACACCAAAAAAAACAGCAATAAACACATAAGAGTTAGGGGAAAACATCCATTGAGCAGTTTAACAATAGAACAGTATCACTTCATATATGGGATATAGATATATTGCAATATGAATATTAAAAATCACAATCTTTGAAACTCATTGGGAACCCTATAAAAATATTATACACTACACCAACTTTACTGTCTTTATCAGATGTAAACTCGTTCCACTTATTTTATTATTGTTTATGTATTTATTTATTGACTTGAGTATCCTACCAAATGATAAACCATATCTGCATCCACACCACTATACATATTGGCCATTCCAAAAACATGATTTATCTGACGCTACGATGTCATAGACCTTTCCGAAAACATGATTAATCTGCCCCTACATTTTGCTCTTCAATTGAGATTTACCTTCCAGAAAAGGCGCACCTGTTAATTCCGGGTAGTAAACTCAGAAAAATCTGAACGCCCACATAGTATTCTGTGGTAAAATGATTAATGGGGTGAGACTTTCCTTATATCGATTTCCTGTTATATCGATTTCCTGTTTATGCCGAGGCAGTCAGCAGCAAAAACAAAAAACAAAAACAAAAACATTTCTGTCTCTTTGGAAAGGCATACCCAGGTATCATGATCTGCTTTTTTCTTCACATTTGCAGTAGGAATGGAAGGCATTTATTCGCATCTTACGTACACAAAGTTATCTTCAATGCTGGCGTGTTCTATGCTGTGGACATGTTGATTTACAGATGTTCCGCTACCTCGTTTGGCAGCGCGTGTGTATAGTCAATAGTCAGCATTTTATGTGTCGATATGCTATTGTTATTTTTACTTATGCATAAGATTCGCTAAAATTGCACTAAGAAAACTTCTGACATTAACTAAAATTACAAAATTACTGTGAAGCTTTAGAGAATCAAACATCGACCGTGTTAAAATGGGCTAAAGGGTTTACAAAAAAGACGCCCGCATTTTCTTAAATCCTTCTGAAGTTTGCCGAGACCAAAAACTATGCCCAATTAACACACAATGATTTCACGAAAGAAAAGTGACGGAAAAATCAATTAGCGAAACAATAAACATACCGGCAGACTCTGTCACTTCTATCGTCTCCTCCCTGTTTGTCTGCTCCCTCCTCTTTAGTCTGTCTTTTCTTAACCCTTTTTGTATTCATATACATTATTCTTTTTGGACCGGAATTAACAGTTATGTATCAATATCGGAATTATATAACTTGCCTCATTTTGTACAACGTTGTACCTGAGACGTAATAAATGTATTGTCTATCTGTCTGTCAGCAATTTATTTCACACCTGTTTACTTTTTTATTATCAACGATTATCCATTAAAAATACTTTAAATGTGACAGTCGATTCACAACAGTCAGACTTAAGTTTTCGTAACATTTTTTATTTTCGTTTTGTGTGTGTGTGTGTGTTTGTGTGTGTGTGTGTGTGTGTGTGTTTGTGTGTGTGTGTGTGTGTGTGTGTGTGTGTGTGTGTGTGTGTGTGTGTATAAACACACATAGTTGCCGGTAAAAATACAGTTTTAACATGCAACTTTATTTAAATGTTTCCTTTATATTCGTTCTCCATGTTATTTTAATAATAACATTTAATATATAACCTGTACATTCTGGTCGTTTAATAAACTTATTATACAAAATATTAATCTGTTCAAGAAAGGTTAACAATGACAACAATTACTTCTTTATAATTTTATAATAGTTTAATAGTCCATGGTTGTAAACTGACAACAAAGACAACTTTATTTAATAATAGTGTTGCATTATAATATACACACTGTAGTGGCTATGTGTTGTAAACGGTATGTTCGTACGACTATGTTACATCTATTGCAATCATATACGCCTGGATGCCTTCGGGTTTTTTTATATCAGCAACACAGGAAATACATGTTGATATGTACTCAGTCAGCCATTATTTTCTCAAATTAAAAGGAAAGGTTTTATTTATGCTGACGTCCTACGTTACCATTGATTATTATAAACTTGGACTTTTCGTCTGATGCGTCCGACATCTTTCCAAAAGAATTTCTATTCAGAGCCGAAGCGTTCCAGAAGTTCGACAATTATTAAAGGGACTTAACTCACTTTTCGGCAAGGCCAGAAATCAGCCTACTGAGAGTTATCTCCCTTGTCCGATATTACGATGCTGTTTCAGCCATGCCAGCCCAGAAGAACGTATACGTTACACCCCATGGCCAACGGTTACACTTGTCAAATTGTACAATAATTGAATCTGGCATTGCGCTAATAAGGGTCGAGTCTGGTCATTTATTTCTATTTTACTGCATTTGATTAGAACAAGGGAACGTTGATTTATAAAAAAAAGTACTTCCTCCAATCTAGCCAAAATACATTCAATGCACTACCATCACGATACAGTGTTTAAATGAACTAATGAGGTAGACATTTGAATGTGTTATGCGTTTTCAATTGGGTATATTATTACAATCAACATGTTTTCCTAAAAGATGCGATTGTGCGTGTCATTTAAAATACATGATTTTTTTTTAACATCAGTATAATTAGACATATTTCCAAACACTCTTATTTCGGTCACAGTAAAAACGAGTCCATTGCCGACTAGTAAAGAAGCCAAAGAATAATTGAAGTAATGACCGCATTTGGTAGCGTAATGATAAGGCAATCGATCAGTTGCCATATGCCACTTAACTTATGGACCCACAGAAGTTTTATTGCCCTGATTAATGTAGACTTAGGGACGTCTATTCAAATTAGAGGACCAAAGTGGTCAATGAATGGTCGTGTTCACAGATCTTGCTACTTTGTAACATAATAATTACTGCACTGGTTCATAAATATATAAGTATATGCCAAAATAGATTCCTTAAACAATATTGTAAAGTAAAACATGCTTTGCTATTGGTAAGTGTAAGTGAAATTCTATGAATTCCTATGAAAATGAAAAGCATGTTAAAACACTACCAGTTATAATACTGTACATAATTTCAATCATGTTGAACACATAACATCCCCATCTCTGTCATTTAAACCCGATAGGCATATCGTTGTGTTTCTTTTTCTGTCATATTTCATAGAATATCACAGACTTTCTGATCATACTTTTCACAACTACCACTTTTTTTTCTTTTACTGCAAGACTCGTACAATATTTATCAATTTTAAGCAAAAATAGAGATATTTTACTTAAAATGTTTTCTTATCTATTATTGCTTATACGTTTTCTCTTAAACAGTATATGTTGCAATCTTTTGTTCAATGAAAATGGGAAACAGCTGTTCTATGACACAATTTCATTTGATATGTCATCTTGTAACCTTTGTGTTTGGAAACTATATTATCCTGTGTGTCCCCCATCCCCGCCCCCACACCACACTAACCTCCCTACTAACAAAATATCCCTACTTCCATTAACATCACCTCCATTCTAGAATTTCACTTGTTTGACGGATCTTAACATAGTAATATATAAAACAAATTGTACAGATCTTCATTTTGTACATGTATGTACATGAGTGTTAATAAAGTATTTTCTGTCTGTCTCTCTGTCTGCTAAGTGAAATTTCAAAAGTACCATGTTGATTAAAACTAAGTGCGGTTCATACACATTTTTCATTCGTTTATACTCATTTGTTATAATAAGTAATGATGTGGAATAATTTATGTTAGCATTTTTAATTAATGCACTATAACTCTTCCATTATTTAACAAGCTTTAACAACACAATTAAATACGTTTAATTACGTTTTCCTTGATTGTTTTAGTAGTTAAATAATACTATTCACACTTTCATAAATTTTCTCCACTGTACAAAGTTGTCTTAACGTAATTATGGTTTCTTTATACCCGGCCAGCTGGTAAATCAAGTGTTTAATTGTGTTTGTTTTCCAAAACATATAATTTATTTAAATCCCAAGTTGACAAGATATTTACTAAATTCAGTAGGAAATAAAACAGCTACAGCAACTTCATGGACACAATTAGAAAAATAGAAACCTCAACTATAAATTTTTCTGTGACTTTTTTCTTTACAATAAATATAACAAATGAAACATTTACACAGACAAAATTATTGATCAATAACAGATGTTAATTATTTTTTTACATTTGATTAGTAGTGATCCAGTTGACCCAGTGATTATAATGTTTACTTAATAATTTAAATCAGTCCTCTCTACATTTAGTTTTTATTGTTACGTCGCCCTTTGATGCTTCGCATCAATGCTTTACTTGTACAAAACTATAATCATAAATAGAGACAAAATCAATAAAAATGTTTAAAAAATAGAGACCACTCGCAACATCTTGGTCATTTCTACGCAACAGTCTTCTCCAGATGCCACCGAGGAGTTTCATGGTAATTACAACAGCCCACTCCAAAGCTTCTCACACATACCATCAAGAGCGCCGCTCTTCAGTGAATATCGATCATCTTTGTCGCTGAGAATACAAATTGTTTGGACTCATGTAGAAAGTTGCTGAAATGAAGGAAATGGCTATTTTTTGCTGCTACATTTCAGTTACATTTACCTAGATAGCATGCACGCATAGCCCCTAACACGACTAGCTGCTGCTCGTTTAATTAGGACCCCAACCCCCAAAAGACACAACATGGAGCCCCCTTCTATCACTTACACCGACGTCGCTCAGCCTGGTTTATAATATAATAATTCTCTGATAATAAAACACGGAAAAGAATTCGTTTAAGTTAAATATATTTATTCTCATGTACAACAAAACGACCAGATGAAATACTGCGCATTTTATATTTAGCAAAGGAACTGTATCATTAATTAACTTCAAAATGTACATTGTAATCTTCCATTAATTTATAACTACCTCAATACTTCTATATATACACTTTATATATTGTTTATTTTATCCCAGTTGAGATCCATGTTTACTCTAATCTCCATTACTAGCACCTAAATCTGCATGGGTGATAAACTATATCGAAACTACATATCGAATGACTGTATTCACTTCCTTGCTCGCGTAAATTTGAATGGCGGAAATTGCCGTATAGACACGAGATAAAATCGGTTCGTATATAAACAATGGAGTTTTCCGTAATATACCGAATAGTTAAGGAAGTATGTGTTACCGTTTCGCTATAAGGACTTGATATTTAACACAAGCTGTTGTGTTGTACACATTTGATGTATATGTACATAAACTGTTTTATAAGTGCTGAAGTACTGCGGTCTAAAAGAAGGTAGTTCTATGGACAAAGAACAGAGACTGAAACGGAAATCGTATTCAACCAGGAGGCAGTGACATGGTGACGACAGACCAGTAGGAATGATAATAGACAATTAGAACAAGGTACAGGTGAGAAATTCAATGTTTTTTTCATTTGCTTTGTTTGAACAATCAATAACATTTTGCAATTGTTCAAAGCATAAATAATATATACCTATATAGTAAGAACGTAAAGCCAGAACAGTTTTGCTCGAAATCAAGATCCATGTAGACAACAACAACAACATCATCATCATCAAAGAAAAAAACACAGATAAGCGAGGTAATGGGAATGACATGTCGTGAGCAATATATCTTTTCACATAACAGTCTTCATGTACATATTTATAGGATCAAAGTTATTGCAGTCTTATTTATATAAAGCTGTTCACGTGAGTAAGTCCATTCAGGTGTATAACAGTGTTTATGTAGATTTTTCGAAAAAAGGTCATTTGATTTTTCGAAAATGTATCTGTCAACATATTCTAAAATTCTTTCTATCGTGTATTTAAAAAGTCCAAAACATTTATAAATACAATCGCGGCATAATAAAATATCATCCTCATGCTCAACCTCGTTCTCCTCCTCATCATCATAACCACCACCACAATCATCATCATCATCATTACCATCATTATCATCATTATCATCATTACCAACAACACCATCATCACCGTCATCATCCTCCTCCTCCCCACCATCATCTTACCATCACCAGAAGGACATATTTCCGTATTAATAATGACATACTTTGCCCGTAGACCCACTTACTGGAAGAGTAGAAGTAAATTTTCTGAAAAGAGGCCTTGTGATTTGTTGAAAATGGATCTGATATTATAGAAATCATCACCATCATTGCTATTAAGGACACAGAGAACGTTATTATTATCGCCAGCATTACAACAATGAACATCATCATCAACATAACAGCAACATCAGCGACAGGTGCATCAGAATGAAGATTTTCATCTTTATAAGCTTCCTCCTCATAATCATCATCATCATAATCATAATCGTGTTAATATTCACAGTCATTATTATTATTATAGTTATTTCCATCACAACTCATTGAAATAATCACATGTCCAATCGCCCGAGGCGACAAAAATTGAGATCAGTAAATTTTCCGAGCGAGTAAATTGGTCAAAGCTTGTCGCCCAACTGGCGACCGATATCTCAAATTGATTTACCATAGATCTATTTTTTAAAGTGAGCCTCCCAAAAATATGTACCTGTAAAAGAGGTTCGTGCCATTTTGTGATGTCAATTGTAATACATCATTGGGCCACGTGCGCTTCTATGTCAATCACAATTTCTCATTAATAAGCATGTATCTGGAAAGGACATTGCCGAGGTGATCGAATAAGACAGTGTCATTACTCGGATGTTTTCGACTATGTCATTCTATCTGCTAAAATGGCTTCAATTAAATGGACACAAGTGGCACAACCAGGAAAAAGAAAGAGGGCTAGGATGAGTGAGTAACCAGAGCAAAAGAATCGTAATCGTGTTACGTGTTAAAAAGCATCTATTCTAATAGTCCACTCGCCTTCACCGCTAAAGTTTCAAGCTCTTTTTAAGCCATGCCTGCCTGCTTTCTATATTAAGCGTGACGCCGGGTCAAATACCCTGATTGGCAAACTAGAAAAACGTCATCAGCATATGCCTGGCAAGTCCCTTTCAACAATCGTGGTCAACAAACAAGTCTCTTAATTGCAATTTGGGTTTTCTACATAAAGGATAAGACCCGCTTATGAAAGTCCCAAACAGAGTTTCACATTCGCGGCTAAATTTCTAGGAATCCTGGAATTGTCACAAAGAAAAGTATATTTAAGTTGTAAACGCTGTGTTACAGGGATGCCACATTATTTTTATTGGAAGCGACATAGTTTATGACGTCATCGCGTCTACGGTAGTCGCACACGGTATTCATTTGACTGAGCATTAAAGTTTAGTTGGTCTTATTTTTTGTTTTTACTCTTTAGTGGAAAAAGACCGCTTTCAAAAAGGCGTCATTTGATATACACTACATATTGTACAGAGTTCCTTCACATTTACTCTTTCGGTTTCAGTCACATTGTTGATGACCACATGGTCTTTGACAGCTGGAAAAATTATCTGCATTGCATAAAATCTACAAGATTGTTCTTAAAAATGTATGAAGAAGACTGTTAAAAGTGTAAATGCATTCAAACATTTAAATATTCCCTTGAAGTAATCTTGTCGCGCTTTAAGTTCCCTTTTCTGGAAAAGATACCAAGCCCTTGTAGATGTCTGGGGGTGGGGACGTTAATATAAGAAAAAGGCGAAGAAATAATATGAAGCTAACTGTCAATGTTTGTTGATTTGTCTTCTTTTATCTAAACACCATCTACTAAATATGACATCAACTTAGTTTGCAATTTGCCATTTTGATGTTTGTAAAATCACTGGTGTCTAACTATATTATGGGAATGAGATAAAGGTATGTAAGGATACTGTTTGATTAATCTGTTACAAACATTGTTGCAGTCAACGAATTCAGCATAAACCTTTGCCAAACTTTAGGGATAAAATATACCACTTTAAAATTGTAGTGGAATTGTAGTTTCGTTCCAAATTCCGGGTGGGGTACTTTTTAAATATTCAAAATTATTAAATTATTTTTTGCCATGTAGAAACATAAAATATTGTGCTTAAGCTGCTGATAAATGTAAAGTTTGCAATATATTATTGTGATGTTGGCTCTTCAAATTATAATTTAGAGACACAAAACTTTACATACTTGATTTGAAAATAAAGATGATGTGTATCTAATTAGGTCTAACAGAGCTCTGATATTGTCAGTAGTCATGAACACAACCCAAGGCCAAATGGGTCGACTTATGGAAACAATTAGGAAAAAGTAACTCATTTAAGTGTGAAGTAATTTCATTCTACCTTCTCATTTTCTTGTAAAATATTAAACTTTAAGGCAGCAAAATTGTCCCATTTCAGAATAGAATATTACCATAAATAATTTGTATGTCATAGATTCATTGTCATAATCATTAGCCTTTTATTCATATTTGTATTTTTAGTGTAAATACTATTTCATTAAAATTTTAAAACTAAATACAGTGTGAAATTACAGAAAGTAGTGCTTGCATATCTTCCTGAATTTAATAATATATCAAGTATTGAATTTATAATTATTATTTTTATGGTTTATAAAGTTACATATTAAAGACCATCAATGCAATGATATACATTTCATGTTAAATATTGCTCCAAATCATCTATCTCACATAGGAAAGCCTGTATGTAAGTTATATTTTTATCCGAGTTTCATGATGCAATATGTATGAAATAAGAATGTTCTGGGAAGAAAATGAACTGCAAGTTTATGATTTTTGTCCAACTTTAACATGTAAGTCAAAATAAACTCTCTAGTTAATGTGCTGCGCCTTAAGAAACCCTTTATGATCAATGACAAAAGCAATGATTCATCCAAACATACCTTTGAAATAACTATTTTATGATGTATCTCGAAAAACATTCAAGATTCCTGTACATTTTATCTGTATACATTTACTCCCGTTTTATTGACATTCATGTTTAATCAGTTGTGTTAAGAGTTTCTGTTTTTTGTTTCCATATTTAACAAGAAAATAGAGAAGAAGAAAGGAGATTGGTACTTGTGTTTTGTTACAGTCACTAGAAATTTTCAACCAAAACTATGTTTAATAATTTCTGCTGCATTAATCTTTATTACATGATTAACTGTGCATATGATTTTGCAGTAAAAATTATAAGATAAAATGAAACTTTCATTTCTAGAATTATGTATATTTATTGATGTCATATTTGCAGAAAAAATAGGTTTGTGTCGTTCTAGATAAGTTATTGTTTAGACATATGTAGAAAAAAGAGTTAATTGTCTGTAGCGTGTTTATAATAGTTTAGAATAAGTTATTTCAGTATAAATAAAAGAAGATCCCAGAGTAAATTCATACAACACGCATAATTTGTTATACTTTTAATAAAATAATTTGGTACAGCTTTCTATGTTGAAAACTATACTTTAATAATATCCCAATTCTAATATTTTTGTAATCATTTTAATTTTTAGATGCATTCATACCACTTGTCTGTGATTAGAATATTTCATATATTTTAAGAACATAGATTAACTCATAACCTGCTAAACACATAAATTCTGCAGGCTTTTACAAAAAGTTAAGAGCCAGATCAGCCAGGATTAAAGATTATAAAACTTTGAGATTGAACCCAAGCTCTAAAGCATCTGATTGGTCCAATTCAAATTGTATTTGAATCCAGCCAATCATATGATGTTTTTATCACTGACACAAACTCGAACTTTTATAATCTTCAGCCCAGCTCCCAATAAAACGCTGATTATTTGCTGTATTTCACGGCGTTTCTTGTGTTGTATTATTTGTACTTTTCTTCATGCTGTTCATTATCCCCACATTTCACCCATCATCCGTATCGATCATTAACATAGAAGGAATTTTACTTGAAATTGTTTTATAATAAATTTCATGTTATTGATGTGGATCTGTGTTTCTTCCTGCATTTTCAGTTAGGTATCGAATGTAAATACCCTTGGGGTACTGTATGCAATCTGAGTAATCTTATGAATTTGGATGCTCTATACCATCTAAGTTCATGTAATCTTATGAATTGTGTGCTCTATGCCATCTTATAATCTTATGAATCGGTGTTATATTCCATCCCAGTAATTTTATGAATGGGGTGCTCTATGCAATCTGATTAATCTTATAAAACAGGTGCTATATGCCAGCTGATTAATCTTATGAATCGGATGTTCTATGCCATCTGAGTAATCTCGTGAATTGGATGTTCTTTGCCATCTGATTAATCTTAAGAATTGAGTGTTCTATCCTATCCCAGTAATTTTATGAACGGGGTGCTCTATGCCATCTGAGTAATCTTATAAATGGAGTGTTCTATGCTATCTGATTCACTTATGAATCGGATGTTCTACTCCATCTGATTAATCTTATGAATGGGTTACTGCATGCCCACTTATTTATTTTATTAATGGGGGTCTCTATACTTGACCGTTTAATCGACTACTCAGTGTTTACCACAATCTTAAAAGTGATTTCCAAAAAAAGCAATACTTCGTTTAGCATTAATGTTAATCGAATAAATGTAAGTAAAGGCGGTTAAATAACATAATAACATAACCTCAATTATAATACAGTACACAATGTGTTGAATATATTGGTTAAAATGTCCATTATTTCCAAATTTATAGATTAGCGCGATAGGGATTTCATCTACCAATAGGCATCGACGTCAGAGCTGATTACCTGTATGAAAGTGTAACGTGATTGTAAAAGTATGTTGTCACCTGGTTTTATTTGTTTTAAACTGAGCTTGGCTCAGATATGATAAGAAGTTTTTTTTATAACGATAAGTGGACTTTACTTTTCAAATGAATTGGGGGGGGGGCGCACCAATAATCGCTGGATCTTTTCAGGTAGCAAACTTTGCTTGCACGAGAGTAAAAAAAATGGTCATTCTCTCATACTATCTTCAAAGGTTATCATAAACAGTTTTCAAAACAAACCCTCATATCAAAATTTCGTTACGGTTGCCATCGAAACTGCAACTTTTCCTAAGGACAAAAATGAGGTTACTAATAGTTTGAAAATATGGGGAATTACACACTTAATGGAAGGTATCCGACAGTTTAGACATTTTTTTTCATATCATGCAGCCAAACAAATTATGTTAGCTTGTAAAGATCCTACGAGTTGTAAAGATCCTACGATTGCTATTTATTGGTGCATTACAACCATGTGAAAAGTAAAGCATAACATACCGTTTGTCAATATAAAAAAATCCATTTTGTCCGACCCACGCTTAACAGTTCGAAATTTTTAAACGAAGAAAGCCATGTCACTATTTCATTCCGATTATCAGCACTGATATATTTATTTTACATGATCATTCCGAGAATCAGCTCTTATGTCGATATATATTTTTGCTGAGATCTCCATCGTGCTAAGATTTGGAAAGAATGGACATATAGAGCAAGTTTCATGATTTGTACTGTCAAACAATTGACAAACTGTTCAAAATCGCCATTGCTTAGATTATATTATGAGTATGTAACATTTATGCTCAGATTCTTCCATTTATATTTTTATGTATTTTATATAGGCAAACATGCCAAATACCACATTTAAGCAAATATATATGAATATTTACAAAATAACTTTAATTTTACAACCTCAAATACACTTATGCAGCATATAGTTTATCTTCGTTGAGTCCTATCTGTACCCTTTGACTTCCCTTCCACAGGGTATACATGCATGGGTTATAAACTATATCGAAACTGGATATCATATGACTGTATTGACATCATTGATCGTGTAACTTTGGGTGTCGGAACATGCCGATTAAAGTTGGGGTAATGTCTGAAGTTGTTTAAATATAAACAACGAAGTTTTCCTTAACATACCTAGTAGTAACGAAACCACAAACTACTTGTGTTATCGATTCGTAGATAGAACTTGAACAAAGGTGTTTGTAGCATACACAATTGGAATGATTGTGAATTGGTGTCAAAGTACTGCAGTCTTAAAGGGTAGCTGGAAAAGCACAGATCGGACTGAAATCCAATTTAATTTAATTGTGTTCAAGTTGAAATCAGTGACGTAGTGACGATAGAACGAGAAGGAATTATCATGGACAGTTAAAACACGGAATAGGTGAGAACATTATTACTGAATTATTTACGTTTAACATTTTATTACAATCAATAACGTCTGAAAATGTTCGCAATATCAATACTTTTATTCTAAGTATTACGTACTTACAACCAAAAAAACGTGTTCACACGGAAACTCATGTTTCTATGTAGGAAAGAATAACAATGAAAACAACATTTAAAACATTCATTATCGTTTTAAACATCATGGTCATGATCACCATCATCAGAAGAACTTATTTTCATATAATTAATCCGAGAATGCGTGCATAAGCTGCAACTGGCCACATTCTCTTCCCGAAAACGCGTTTACTGGTAGTGTAGAAGTGCATATTTTCAGAAAAAAAAGACCATGAGATTTGAAATGCAAGTGATATTATAGACATCACGCTCATCATCATCATCATCATCATTATCATCATCATCATCATCATCATCATCATCATCGTCAATAACAACAATATCATACTTTTCTGTCTCACCCTTTTTCGGAATATATTCCTTAGAAAAATATTAACATTTAAATAACTTTCATAAATTAACTTTGTATAACTGTTATGTTTCAGTCATCATGGATGAAGTATCCGGACGTGGGGCATCTTCATCAGGCACACAGCCAGATCCCCATGGTCACAACAACTGTGACGAGTGTGCTGAATCGGGAAACATGGTCACTGCTTCTGGTTTTTGTGCGATTTGTACTGACTTTCTTTGCACATCATGCATTGAGCAGCATAAGAAAGCCAGGTCGTCAAGAAAACACGAAATTCTTGAGGGTAAAGACATGCCAACGATTAAGCCAAGAAAATCCGATGTAGAGAAATGCACCATGCATCCCGGGAGGCCGATTGAGGCTTATTGTCCTGATGATGACACATTTGGATGCTTGCTGTGTTTCACGGTTGGCCACAGATCCTGTCAGAATGTCGCTCTACTGTCTGATTTGTCACGTGGAGTAGAAACAAGCAAAGGGTTTCTAGATGTTCAAAATGCAGCTGACAGATACAAGAAATTGGAGGAGGAGTACAAGAAGGTCATTACGAAATATTTGTTCAAGAACGATGAATGGCACAGTAAAACCTTAAACAGATTTCAACAATTCCGATCAGAGGTCCTTAGCATCGTAGAAGAAATCGGCATAAAAGTACACGAGGAGGCAGACGCATTGAAAGAGGAAAATAAAAGTCAGCTGAATAAACTAGCACATCAAATTGCAACATGTACGGAACAAGTTAAACAGTATATGTTAAATATGGACGACAAGAAAGATCGCAAGGAAAATGAACAATTATTCATTGATTTAAAGAAAAATGGCAGGCTTATAACTGACTCTGTTCCTCGCTTAGAGACAATCTATAAGGGAATTGCTATCAAAACATTTAAATTTGAATTTGATCCTTCCATCAAAGATATATTAATCAAGACCAACAAAATAAATGTTGAGACACCATCACTTCTTTCTCAACCTAAAGCAGAATTAGACGAGGAAAGTCACACCTGTCTTCACAGAGCTCTCTCACCAGCCACAAGATGCAAATCAATATCTCTGGTGAACATCAAATCAAAGATGGATGTTAAAACATTCTGGGTCACTAGCATAATGGAACTTTCAGAAACAAAACTTATCCTGGCTGACTTTAATAATGACTGCCTGAAAGTGTTTGACATGACCAGTAACACCATCACACAGAGACAGTCCCTAACAGCAAAACCCTGGGATATCACTAACGTTCCCGGGTGTCGTGTGGCTGTTTCATTTCCATACGCTAAACAGATCCAATTATTCAAAGCTGACCAGACCATGGAACCTTGTGGAAGTATTGACGTGCCTTGTGGATGTCATGGTCTACACTGTACTGGAGACAGGCTGGTTGTATCTAACACCAGTACACCAAAGGTTCTGATACTTAGTATGACTGGCAAGGTCCTCCAGACTATCCAGTATGATCCATCAGGGAAAGAGTTATTCCGGTGTCCCTATTACTTGACAGTCAGTAATGACAACAATTTGATCTATGTAAGTAATCATGACAACCATAACCTCACATGTATGACTACTACCGGCGTGGTCCAGTGGGTTTACCGGGACGAGCAGCTGCAGTATCCATATGGCGTGACTACCGGAGAGAACGGGTCTATCTACATCTGTAGCTGGATCACCAACACCATCCACGTGGTGTCCCGTGACGGTGCCAGACTCGCCATCATACAGTGTGAACAGTCCAGTATCCTGAAAACAACTGTTGTATATTACACCCGCAACAACCGGACATTGTATGTGTCGAAATACCGTGATGATCATATCACAAGACTCAGTCTGCAATAATATCACAAGACTTAGTCTGTAATAGCTTATTGAGCAGGCATATATCATATTATATTATATCATATTATATTATATTATATTGTATTGTATTGTATTGTATTGTATTGTATTATATTATATTATATTATATTAAACAACATATATTATGGAGAAGTAACGAATATTTCTTATAATGTACATCTATATTAAGCCAATTTTACTTCTTGTTGACATTGACCGTTGGTCTTTACAGTGACTGACTAAAGTGCTTCCATGTACAACTGGGAGATGATACATACCGTAATTAAGATTAGTGAGGAACGTTTGTAAAATATAATTTTATGATATTTTTTGTATCTTATTTTCTGTTTCTCATCACATTATTAATAACTTTATCAATACAGTTATTCAGGAAACAATAACAAAGTATAAGTATTGATTATTTCATTGATTTGCAAAGCTTTATTCATGCACGGATGCGAAATGCTGAAAATATATAGAAGACGAATATGTAGAAGACACAGAAGAAAAATGAAGATAATGAAGAAAATAAGTAGCCCTAGGATAAATGATGATGATGAAGATCATGATGCTGATTATCATGATGATCATGATGATGAATTAAGGCAACATTACTAACAGATATATGTTTATTTAAAAAAAACTGTCACTGCTTAAGGCATTCAAGTTCCGTCCTTAGACATGTTTCTGTTGATTAATAGTTGTCAATGTTTTAATGCCTTAAATTAAACAGACATCCGAATATAAAAAAGCTGTCACTGTTTTTATCACTAGTCGGTAATCATCGTTAAACACAATTTTAAAAGTTTATACAAAACAATAGTTGTGTGTTTAAAGCTTTCGTGATTTAACGAGATTCCAGACGTGCTGTATTTTGTAAGTAGTTATTATTAAGCAGATATATTTTGAAACAACATCATTGTTAAACACAGAAGCCTGAAAACTAAGAGGCAAACCCTGGCGTTAAAGGGTGGTATTCGACAGTTTGGGTTAATATATTTTTTTCTCAAATGACCATATAAGTCATTGTTACCCGGGAAGTTCTTGCAAAAAGCTGTTCATTGGCGCTCTAGATCTGTGTGAACAGACATAAATCCCCATTCCTCATTGCAAACAGGTATTTCCTATCTGAGCCACGCTGCAGAGATAGCTATTTTTAACTATGAAAACCACGTTACAACTCACTTTATATTCGTTAGCCGGGTAGTCCGCTCTGACCTATGTATCTATTTTTAGTAGAGATCAATATCGTGCTTATTTATAAATTTGGAATGATTGACTGTTTAAAGTGATTTTATCGCGATTTGTACTGTCTACCCATCTAGGCAGTGTTCGAACCCGTCTTTATTTATACTAAAGTATACAGAATGCTCTAATTCCCCAAAGCAGTGGTAATGTATTGTTACATGATTTTGATATAGGCAAACTGCCGGATATCTGTTTTAAACCACCTTTTATGGTGAACATATAACATATAGTGTTTTAAAACTGTCAACATTTTTAAGATATATTCATTCCCCATGTGTGCTTTACGCTAATCAAACTACAATAACAAAACAGCACAGTAACAAAAATAAACAACAACAACACAAAAACACACACACAAAAAAAACTTAAGGAACAAACAACAACAAAACAAGAACACATGGCCAAACTTTTGTTACTAATACTTTATATAGGCAGATTATCGGATACCACATTCAATATGCTTTACTTCCGCTGAATAAAAAAATACATATATTCTGCATATCGGCCTGTTAATGTCTTAAGCTTCAACTTTTAATAACACAATCGTAATGCATGGATTAAGTTTTAAATATTTGTTTTATTACTGCTCGGTGGGCAATATATGATTAATTTATAGATTTCTAAATTTTATTTAGATAAATTTCTTCTTAAAACAAATTTAAAGACAGACAAATGTGTCTGAAAAATACATAATATAATAAGCATGAAAATTGATCAAATGAGCCTTACGGCTTAGGCAAAACAAAGAAAAACCAACAATAAAAACAGAACAAAAACAAACAAACAACAAAAACACTAAACAAAAACAATGAATAAAACAGAAACACACTCGCATTCACACACACATACACCCAAAAAAACCAACAGCAGCAACAACAAACAAAACAAAAACACACACACCAAAAAAACAACAACAATAAACACATGATAGTTAGGGAAAGACATCCATTGAGCAGTTTAAAAATAGAAAAGTATCACTTCATATATGGGAAATAGATATATTGCAATATGAATATTAAAAATCACAATCTTTGAAACTAGTTGGGAAACCCTATAAAAATATATTACACTAAGCCAACTTTACTGTCTTTATCAGATGTAAACTCATTCCACTTATTTTATTATTATTTATGTATTTATTTATTTATTTTTTGACTTGAGTAACCTACCGAATGATAAACCTTATCCGCTTCCACACCACTATACATATTGGCCTCTCCAAAAACATGATTTATCTGATTCTGCGTTTTGCTTTAGACCTTTCCGAAAACATGATTTATCTGCCCCTACATTTGGCTCTTCAATTGAGATTTAACTTCCGGAAAACGCACACCTGTTACTTACGGTTAGTAAACTTAGTCAAATCTGAACGCCCACATAGTATTCTGTGGTAAAATGATTAATGAGGTGAGACTTTTCTTATATCGATTTCCACCAATTACACCAATTTCCTGTTTATGCCGCGGGAGTTCGCAGCAAAAACAAAAAACAACAACAAAAAACAACAACAAAACATGTCTGTCTCTTTGGAAAGATATACCCAGGTATCATGATTCTTTTTTCACATTTGCAGTGGGAATGGATGACATTACTTTGCATCTTACGTACACAAAGTTATCCCCAATGCTGGCGTGTTCTATGCTGTGGACATGTTGATTTACAGATGTTTCGCTACCTCGTATGGCAGCGCGTGTGTATAGTCAATGGTCGGAATTTTATGTGTCGACATGCTATTGTTAATTTAACTTATGCATAAGATTCGCTAAAATTGCACTAAAATACTTCTGACATTAACTGAAATTACTGCGAAGCTCTAGAGAATCAAACATCGACCGTGTTAAAATGGGCTAAATGGTTGACAAAATAGACGCCCGCATTTTCTTTGATCCTTCTGATGTTGCCGCGACCAAGAACTATGCCCAATAAACACAATGATTTTACGAAAGAAAAATGACGCTTAAATCAATGTCTGTCAGCTCTATCGTCTCCTCCCTGTTTGTCTGCTATCTCCTATTTAGTCTGTCCTTCCTTAACCCATTTTGTATTCATATACATTATTCTTTTTGGACCTGAACTTACAGTTATGTATCAATATTGGAATTATATAACTTGCCTTACGTTGTACAATGTTGTACCTGAGACGTAATAAATGTATTGTCTGTCTGTCTGTCAGCAATTTATTTCACACCTGTTTACTTTTTTTTGTTATCAATGATTATCCATTAAAATACTTTAAATGTGACAGTAAATTAACAACAGCCACACTTTAGTTTTCGTGACATTTTTATTTTCGTTTTGTGTGTGTGTGAACACACACATAGTTGCCTGTAAAAATACAGTTACATGCAACGTTATTTAAATGTTTCCTTTATACTCGTTCTCCATGTTATTCTAATAATACCGTTTAATATATAACCTGTACATTCTGATAGTTTTATAAACCTATATACAAAATATCAATCTGTTCAAGAAGGGTTAACAATGACAACAAATACTTTTTAAATGTTATAATAGTTTAAAAAGACCATGGTTGTAAACTGACAACAAATACAACTTTATTTAATAATAGTGTTACAATATAATATACACACTGTATTGTCTATGTGTAGTAAACGGTATATTCGTACTACTATGTTACATCTATTGCAATCATATACGCCTGGATGCCTTCTTTTTTTATATCAGCAACACAGAACATATATGTTGATATGTACTCAGTCAGCCGGTATTTTCTCAAATTAAAAGGAATGGTTTTATTTAAGTTGACGTTCTACGTTGCCATTGATTTTTATAAACTTGGACTTTTCGTCTGATGCATCCGCCATCGTTCCATAAGAATTTCTACCTAGAGCCGAAGAGTTCCGGAAGTTCGATTATTAAAGGGACCTAACTCACTTTTCGTCAAGGCCAGAAATCAGCCTATTGTGAGTTATCTCCCTTGTCTGATATTACGCGGCTGTTTCAGCCATGCCAGCCCAGAAGAACTTATACGTTACCTCCAATGGCTAATGGTTACAATTTTCGAATGATACAATAATTGAATCTGGCATTGTGCTAATAAGGGTCGAGTCTGGTCATTTATTTCTATTTTACTGCATTTGATTAGTAATGGGAACGTTGATTTATAAAATAAAGAACTGCCGCCAATCTAGCCAAAATACATTCAATGCACTACCATCACAATACAGTGTTTAAATGAACTAATTATGTAGACATGTGAATGTATTATACGTTTTCAATTGGGTATTTCATTACAATCAACATGTTTTCCTAAAACATGCGATTGTGTATGTCAATTAAAATGCATGAAATATTTTTTGAAAATACAATATCCATGTGACATCAGTATAATTAGATATTTTTCTAAACCCTCTTATTTCAGTCACAGTAAAAACGAGTCCATTGCCGACAAGTAAAGAAGACATAAAATCATTGACGTAATGACCGCATTGGTAGCGTAATGATAAGGCAATCGATCAGTTGCCATATGCCACTTAACTTATGGACCTAACGAAGTTTTATTGCCCTGATTAATGTAGCAGCACTAAGGGACGTCTATTCAAATTAGAGGAACAAATTGGTCAAGGAATGGTAGTGAGCACAGGTTCATAAATATATAAGTATATGCCAAAATAGATTCCTTAAACAATATTGTAAAGTAAAACATGCTTTGCTGTTGGTAAGTGTAAGTGCAATACTATGAATTCCTATGAAAAAGAAAAGCGTGTTAAAACACTACAAATCATATTACTGTACATAATTTCAATCATGCTGAACACATAACATCACCAGCTTTGTTATTTAAACCCGATTTTGTTATCTATTATTGCTTATAAGTTTTCTCTTGAAAGTATATGTTGCAATGTTTTGTTCAATGAAAATGTGAAACAGCTGTTCTATGAAACAATTTCATTTGCTATGTCATCTTGTAACCTTTATTTTTAGATACAATATTATCCCGTGTGTCCCCCTCCCATGCACCCCCCCCCACACACACACCCAACCCGGCACTAACCTCCCTACTAACAAAATATCCCTACTTCCATTAACATCACCTCTATTCTAGATGTTCACTTGTTTGACCGAACTTAACATAGTAATATATAAAACAAATTGTACAGATCCTCATTTTGTATATGTATGTACATGAGTGTTAATAAAGTATTTTCTGTCTGTCTCTCTGTCTACTACGTGAAATTTCGAAAGTACCATGTTGATTAAAACTAAGTGCGGTTCATACACAATCTTCATTGGCTGATGCTCATTTGTTATAATAAGTAATGATGTGTAACAATTTATGTTAGCATTTTTAATGAATGCACTATAATTCTTCCATTACTTAACAAGCTTAAACAACACAATTAAATACGTAAAATTACTTTTGCTATAAAAATGCACATGCGAGCGGATCTCCTCGGCAATTTTCGTTCTCGCTAGAGAATAGGCGAGCGAAAATGGGCGAGGTGTTCCGAATTTCCTAAGTCCCGCGATTTACACGTTCTCAACATATGGGTCAGAATTCGGTAAATGGTGTTCTTTCTATATTTATATTATTTGCATTTATTCTTGTCTTGTCAGTGACACTCAAACGAGGTATTTTTACTTTTTAAATTTCTAAACATTAATGTACATCTGACGGTTATACCTGTTAATGAAGACATCTTTTTTCCCCTTTTTAGGATTGTACATATTCGTAGCCTTATATACCAGAATTAAATTATTCCAGTGATTTTGATGTTTACTTAATAAATAAATTAAATCAGCCCTATAAAAATGTCTAATTAATATTAGTTTTTTTTTTGTTGCGACGGCCTTTGTTGCTGCGCATCAATGCTTTTCTTGTACAAACTATAATCATAAATAGAAACAAAATTAATAAAAATGTTTTAAAAGTAGAGACCCCTCTCAACATCTTGGTCATTTCTATGCAGCAGTGTTGTCAGGATGCCACCGAGGAGTTTCGAAAGTCGTGGTTATTACAACAGCACACTCCAAAGTTTCTCACACATACCATCAAGAGCGCCGCTTCGGTGAATATGGATAATCTTTGTCGCCGAGAATACAAACTGACTCATTAGACTCATTGAAAAAGTTGCTAAAATGAAGGTTATTTTTGGCTGCTACATTTCAGTTGAATTTGCCTAGATTGCGTGCACGCATAGCCCCTAGCACGACTAGCTGCTGCTCTTTGAATTAGGACCCCAACACTATAAAAACACAAAATGAAGTCCCCTTCTATCATTCACAACGTCGTCGCTCAGCCTGGTTTATAATATGATAATACTCCGATAATAGATCACGGAAAATAATTTGTTTTACGTTAAATATATTTTATTCTCATGTAAAACAAAACGGTCATGAAATACTGTGCATTTTATATTTAGCGAATGAACTGTATCAATAATTAACTTCAAAATGTACATTGTAATATGTTTCCCTTTATTTATAGCTACTTTGGTATGTACAATACTTCTATTGATGCACTTTGTGTATTGTTTATTTAATCGCAGTTGAGATCTATGTTTACTTTGATCTCCATTGCTAGCACCTAACTCTGCATGGGTTATAAATTATATCGAAAATACATATCGAATGGCTGTACTCACGTCCTTGATCGCGTTAATTTGAATACCGTTTGAACCTGAGATAAAATCGGGACACCTTTGTATATAAACGTTTTCCGTAATATACCAAATAGTTAAGGAACCATGTATTACCGTTTCGCTGTAATGACTTGATATTTAACACACGCAGTTGTGTTGAACACATTTTATGTAATTGTGCATTAACTGTTTTATAAGTGTTGATGTACTGCGGTCTTAAAGAAGGTAGTTCTATAGACAAAGAACAGAGACTGGGGCGGAAATCGTTTTCAACCAGGAGGCATTGACATGGTGACGACAGACCAGTAGGAATGATAATGGACAATTAGAACAAGGTACAGGTGAGAAATTCAATGCTTTTTTATTTGCTTTGTTTAAACAATCAATAACATTTTGCAAATGTTCAAAGCATAAATAATTTTTACCTATAAAGTAAGAATTTAAAGCCAGAACATTTTTTGCGCGAAATCTAGATTTCATGTAGACAACACCTCCACCACCACCAACAACATAGAAAAACGCGGTATCTGGAATGAAATGTCATGAACAACATATCTTTTCACATAAAAGACTTTATGTCCATATTTATAGGTTCAAAGTTATTGCAGGCTTATTTATGTAATACTGTTCACGTAACTCCATTCACTTGCATAACAGTGTTTATGTAGATTTTCCGAAAATAGGTCATTTGATTTTTCGAAAGTAGGTAATTTGATTTTTCGAAAATGTCATTTGATTTTTCGATGATGCATCTGACAACATAATCTGTCCTTAGTTGTGTATTAAAAAAGTCCAAAACATTTGAGATTACAATCGCGCCATGCTTAAAGATCATGATCATCATGATCAGCAGCAGCAACAAGGGATTTATTATTATTATCATCATCATAATCATCATCATAATCATCATCATCATTATCATCATCATTCATTATAACCTTCATCACCACCATTATCATCATCAAGAACACCATCATCACCGTCATCCTCCTCCTTTTCCTCCTCCTCATCATCAGCATTACCATCATCAGAAGGACATATTTCCGTATAAATAATGACATGCTTTTCCCGTAGATATACTTACTGGAAGAGTAGTGTTCAAGTAGATTTTCAGGAAAGAGGCCTTGTGATTTGTTGAAAATGGATCTAGTATTATCATCATCATCATTGTTATAAAGGACACGTTATATAAAGCAACGTTATTATTATCGTCAGCATTACAATAATAGACAGCATCATCAACATAACAGCAACATTAGCGGCAGGTGCAGCAGAATGAAGATTTTCATCCTTATAATCCTCTTCATCCTCCTTCTCATCATCGTCATAATAAGTACGATCATCATAATAATCATCGTGTTAATAATCACCCTCATTATTATTCTAATTTTTTTAATCAAAATCGTTTTGTTCGGCGGAAGTCGGAAGAAGAAAATTCCTATAATATAGTTCGCACAAAACGTAAACAATGCCATCGTTTGACAGCTGCTTGTCTGCTGCGCTTGATAAATTAAAATTGGATGATTTAAATTTGAAGCCGCCACAAATTAAAGTTTTACAGTTATTGTACTGTAGTAACCTGTCATCCGAGCTGCCATCTTTTTTGACGTCTGTTACAAAAGAAATGCCATTTAAGGAAATGGCCGAGGTGTTCCGACTACCTACATACATCCGAGAGATGATTCGTGAATTATCCGGTGTTTTCCGATTGGCTCGCTTCTCGCAATTCGTTTGGAAATGTGTACTTAACTGTACAAAGTATATTATATGTAAATGCATGGTCAGTCTCTATCAAACATGTTTCTTGGTGAATAGAAAGTCACTTCTGATTCCATTTTCTATATTTAAAATAGTAAATTCTAAAGCATAGGACAGGAACATACTAAATGGGCATGTCAACTTGTATTAGTGTTGTTGTTTAACAAAACGAAAAGGAAAACTACTTACCGACCCATAATTTTCTGGGCATGTCACCAAAAAATAACCTCTTACATGCAACATAGTTTATGACGTCATCGTGTCTACGGTAGTCGCACAGGTATTTATTTGACTGAGCATTAATATTTAGTCGGTCTGATTGTTAATGGGGTGCTCTATACTTGACCGTTTAATCGACTACTCAGTGTTCGTTACATTTTGAAATTTCCTTTTCAAAAAACTGTTTTACTTTTAAAAAACAGTTTTACCACAATGTTGAACGTGATTTCCAAAGAAGCAATTCTTTGTTTAGCATTTATGTTAAATGAATATGTGAAAGTAAAGGCTATTAAATAACATAATAACATTGCCTCAATTATTATACATTACACAATGTGTTTAATCTTTTGGTTAAAATGTCCATTATTTCCAAATCTATAGATTTGCGCGATAGGGATTTTAGCTACCAATAGGCATCGACGTCAGAGCTGATTACCTGTATGATAGTGTAACGTGATTGTAAAAGCATGTTGTCACGTGGTTTTATTTGTTTAAAACTGAGCTCGGCTCAGATATGATAATATTTTTTTTATAACGATAAGTGGAGATTACTTTTCAAATGAATGGGGGTTGGGGTGGGGGTTTCACCAATAATCGCTTGATCTTTTCAGGTAACAATATTTTTTTTGCTTGCACGAGAGCTTATAAATGATCGTTTTTCTTTTCGTTGCTTGCATTTGAGAAACTCGTCAGGAAGTGCGAGGTTAGAGCTCTGTAAAACCGGTTTAAGCACCCCTGTCGGTCCATATTGCCGACTGACCGTTCCAAGGCGGTAACTGTCGGGTTTGCTTTTTTCCTTAAATGACTCATCACAAGTTTGTTCTTACTTTTCGCTTGGCTTGCATGTGAAATACCTTTGTTCTGTGCCTTTTTGGAGTTTGGTATATGTTGCAATACACATAGGACTTTGTCATATATTCTATGTCATAGACTATCTTCAAAGGTTATCACTAGCATTTTTCAAAACAAACCCTTGTATCAAAATTGCGTTACGGTTTTCATCGAAACCGTAACTTTTCCTAAGGACAAAAATGAGGTTGTTAGTTTAAAATGGGGTTTTACACACCCTTAATTGTAGGTATCTGACAGTTTAGACATTTTTTTTTTCTATCATGCAGCCAAAAATAGTTAGCTTAAAAGATCCTGTGAAAGCTATTTGTTGGTGCATTACAGCCATGTGAAAAGTAAACCATAACATCCCGTTTGTCAATATAAAAAAGAACATTTGTCCGAGCCTTGCTGCACAGTTCGCAATTTTTAAACTAAGAAAGCCACGTGCCTACTTACTTTTGATATTACATTACATGATCAATCCGATAATCATCTCTGATGTCGATATATATTTTTGCTGAAATCCCCATCGTGCTTAGATTAGGAAAGAATGGACATTTAGAGCAAGTTTCATGATTTGTACTGTCAAACGACGATTGACAAATTGTTGAAAATCGTTAATGCTTAAATTGTATTATGAGTTTATGTAATAATTAAGCCCAGTCCATTTATTATTGCATGTATTTTATATAGGCAAACACGCTGGATACCACATTTAAACAAATATTTAAGTACCCATGCAAAAAAAGTCTGGTGGGATGAACGGTAACGGTACATAGCAGCTCAGCTTATTACTACCGGGGTATTGAGAAATCCCAAGAATTGTCATATAATACAAAAGGACAGAAGTTGTTTGTTTAAATTTCAACACGTTTCCCACTCATTTTAAAGTAAATGAACCCTCTAAATACTTAGAATTTTAGATTAAGAGATGAAGCTTTTACAACACAGCAATCAAACACTCGTGTGTGTGTGTGTGTGTGTGTGTGTGTGTGTGTGTGCGTGCGTGCGTGTGTGAGTGCACTTAATCAAACAGTTAGAGTAATTTACTTGTACTTAATTTGTTTCTACATGTCCCTTGATATTTTAAGTTATTTCACTTGTACCACCTCATATACACCTATGCAGCATA
Source organism: Sinonovacula constricta (assembly GCA_007844125.1). NCBI lineage: Eukaryota > Metazoa > Mollusca > Bivalvia > Cardiida > Solecurtidae > Sinonovacula > Sinonovacula constricta. The sequence goes on from CM017564.1 coordinate 919,089, forward strand.
TAGTTTATCTTCGTCGAGTCTTATCTGTACGCTTTGAATTCTCTTCCACAGGGTATACCTGCACGGGTTATAAACTATATCGAAACTAGATATCATATGACTGTATTTACATAATTGATCGTGTAACTTTGGGTGTCGGAACATGCCGATTAAAGCTGGGGTAAAGTCGGATGTTGTTAAAATGTAAACAACGATGTTTTCCGGACAATACCGAGTACTTACGGAAGCACAAACTACTTGTGTTACCGATTCGTAGATAGGACTTTAACAAAGGTGTTTGTAGCGTACACAATTGAAATGATTGTGAATTGACTGGTATATTGGTGTCAATGTACTGCAGTCTTAAAGGGTAGCTGGAAAAGCACAGATCGGACTGAAATCAAATTTAATTTAATTGTGTTCAAGTTGGAATCAGTGACGTAGTGACGATAGAACGAGAAGGAATTATCATGGACAGTTAGAACACGGAATAGGTGAGAACATTATTACTGAATTATTTACGTTTAACATTTTATTACAATCAAAATCATCTCAAAATGTTCGCAACATCAAAATTTTAATCCTAAGTATTACGTACTTACAACCAAGAAACATGTTCACCCGGAAACCCATGTTTCTATGTAGAAAACAGCAACAATGAAAACAACACACAAATAACGCCTGCCTGAACAGAGATGTTCTGAACCATATTCCTCTACATATAGAATTCTAGATGTCCATATTTAAATGATCAACGTTATTGGAGGCTTATTTTGTTTTACTGATTATATAACCACATTTACCTGTAGTTTAGTAGAGTTCAGGTAGATGCTCCGAAAAATAAATCATTTGGTTTTCTGAAAACTCGTCACATACACTCTAAATTGGTGTCTCTTTTTAATTAAAAAATATCAAACCATTTAAGAAAATATCGTGGCATACTTAAAAATTATATGTTATTCATCAGCAGAAGCAACAGCAGCGGCGGCGATAAATCATCTTTTTAAACATCATCACCATCATCAGAAATACTTTTTTCTGGGGATGTTAACAAATATTCGAATATCATGGCGGTATTCGAATAGAGCTCAAGGGATTCGAATAATTGACTATTTTTATTCACTTATTAACGTTTATTAGTTTATTAAAAATAATAAAATCGAATTTCTGTGGTTGACCGTATTGTCACCAATGGACTGAAGTACGCTGGCGATGTGTGATTGTGTGTGTGTGGGGGGGGGGGGTGGTGGCGGGGCGTGTTGTAGACTACGATTTCGGCCATCTGGTTAACGGTATACAATCTAGAGTATTATGTCACCTCGCACCACCCCTTTCTGTTTCTTGCGCCAGTTACATCACACGCACAGCGGTGAAAACAGGTTGTTAGTTTACAATAAACACACATGTCAGTTCATGGGACAGTCAAATAAACTAGTTACGGAAGACGGATTCTACTCTCTTCAATCGTGATAGCTGGTAATTTATGTACAACATTATACCATGCGTTATTTTTGTTACAGTCCACCATAACGCATTTTATTTTTAATTACACAACAAGATTACTTTTTAAAAATAACTTTAGTTTTACTTTATTTTAACCAATCTACTGCACACGCCTATTGCATTCCCATACAATACCGCCACATCTGCGAATTTCTGTCATTGCGATTTTCTGCTCGACAATTTCCTCGACGTCATAAGCCTACACGAGTCAAACAATTCTTTGTATTCATCGGCATTTAACCTTTCAAAGCGCGACATCATTAATATATTTCAATAATGTTTTCCTCCACGTATTGTTCCGTTTGCATATACTACCTTTCTGATCCTGGCTAGAGAAATTATATTGGTCTTTTGCAAACATGTTTGGAATGAATGTTAAATACAAATACACAGTAATTTATAATTTTATACACGTATGAAATGTATTCATTTTTTCTAATGTCTCCATATGAGATTGCATGTTTAAAATGATAAATGTGTTACTTTTATGTCGCTATTCGGCATCTACTATAACCTGGAACAGGATACTTATTCATAATAAATCAAAATTCAAAACGAAAAAAAAAAAATCATCTTAGCGGTCAATTTTGCCCGTTTATTTTTGAAACATAAACTGTGTGTATTATGAAAACTTCTCAAACTTCTCAAATTATTATATATATATATATATATATATATATATTATATATATATATATATATATATATATATATATATATATATATATATATATATATATATATATATATATATATAACATATATATATATATATATATATATATATATATATATATATATATATATATATATATATATATTATATATATATATATATCTCTATATATCTATATATATATATATATATATATATCTTTGTTTAACTAAGCGTACACATTTTTTTTAATTGACCGAATTTACTTGCATGTTATCGGTGACCGAGAAAAGTAACACAGCTTCCGGTTCTTTATTATTAACAAGATAATAGCGGAGTGATTGTGTTGTCATATGTACTTCCATAGTAAAATCGTCGTTTTAAAATTTACCGCTAGGAATGGGTCATAATTCTAATTGCTCTTCTGCATAAAGTAAAGTGAGTAGTGTAAACATTCAAATTCAAAGAAAATATAAATAAAACGCGTGTTAAATGTAAGGTCGAATTATTTTGTTATGTGCCACTCTGATGCAAATATGTTTCAAATATTGTTCGAATACACGTAACGAGTATTCGAACATCGTTTTAGGCTTCGATATATATCCCTATTATTTTTTTCATATAGTTAATGCAATTCTCTTGCCGTAAACGCGTTTACTGGAAATGAAGAAGTGTATATTTTTTAAAAAAGAAGAATGAGATTTGCAGAAAATGCAAGTGACATTATAGACATCACGATCATCATCATCATTATCATCATCATCATCATTGTCATCAATAACAAAACTATTCTTTTCTGTTTGACCCTTTTTCAGAATATATTTTTCTCAGAAAAGAATTTACATTTATATCATTAACAATAACATTACAGAGATTAACTTTGTATAACTGTTATGTTTCAGTCATCATGGATGAAGTATACGGACGTGGGGCATCTTCATCAGGCTCACAGCCAGATCCCCATGTTCACAACAACTGTGACGAGTGTGCTGAATCGGGAAACATAGTCACTGCTTCTGGTCTTTGTGAGAAGTGTACTGATTTTCTTTGCACATCATGCATTGAGCTGCACAAGAAAGCAAGATCGTCAAGAAAGCACAACATTCTTGAGGGTAAAGACATGCCAACCATTAAGCCAAGAAAATCCAATGTGGAGAAATGCGCCATGCACCCCGGGAGGCCGATTGAGGCTTATTGTCCTGATGATGACACATTTGGATGCTCCCTTTGTTTCACGGTTGGCCACAGATCCTGTCAGAATATCTCTCTACTGTCTGATTTGTCACGTGGTGTAGAAACAAGCAAAGAGTTATTAGATGTCCAAAATGCAGCTGACAGATACAAGAAATTGGAGGAGGAGTACAGGCAGGTCATCACGAAATATTTGTCCAAGAACGATGAATGGCACAGTAAAACCTTGGAGAGATTTCAACAATTCCGATCAGAGGTCCTTAGAATCGTAGAAGAAATCGGCATAAAAGTACACGAGGAGGCAGACGCACTGAAAGAGGAAAATAAAAGCCAGCTGAATAAACTAGCACATCAAATTGCAACATATACGGAACAAGTTAAACAGTATATGTTAAATATGGACGACAAGAAAGATCGCAAGGAAAATGAACAATTATTCATTGATTTAAAGAAAACTGGCAGGCTTGTTATTGACTCTGTTCCTCGCTTAGAGACAATCTATAGGGATATTGCTGTCAAAAAATTTGAATTTGTATTTGATCCTTCCATCAAAGATATAGTAATCAGGATCAACAAAATAAATGTTGAGACACCACCACTTTCTCAACCTAGGAAAGAATCTGACGAGGAAAGTAACACCAGTGTTCACAGAGCGCTATCACCAGCCACAAGATGCAAATCAACATCTCAGTTGAACATCAAATCAAAAGATGATCATACTACATGCTGGGTCACTAGTATAATGGAACTTTCAGAAACAAAACTTATCATGGTTGACTATAATAACGCCTGTCTGAAAGTGTTTGACATGACCAGTAGCTCCATAACAGAGAGTCGGTCCCTAACAGCAAAACCCTGGGATATCACTAAAGTTCCCGGGTGTCGTGTGGTTGTCTCATTTCCAAACGCTAAACAGATCCAAATATTTAAAGCTGACCAGACCCTGGAACCTTGTGGAAGTATTTACGTACCATCTGGATGTTATGGTCTACACTGTACTGGAGACAGGCTGATTGTATCTAACAACGAGCCACCAAAGGTTCTGATACTTAGTATCACTGGCAAGGTTCTCCAGACTATCCAGCATGATCCATCAGGGAAAGAGTTATTCCGGTCTCCCTGGCACCTGACAGTCAATCATGACAACAAGCTGATCTATGTGAGTGATTATCACAACCGTAACCTCACATGTATGACTACTACCGGCGTGGTCCAGTGGGTTTACCGGGACGAGCAGTTGAAGGGTCCATATGGCATGACTACCGGAGAGAACGGGTCTATCTACCTCTGTAGCTGGAGCACTAATACCATCCACGTAGTGTCCCGTGACGGTATCAGACTCGCCATCTTACAGTGTGGCAAATATCCATATGCTTTGTATTACACCCGCAACAACCGGACATTGTATGTGTCGAATTACATTGATGATCATATCACAAGACTCAGTCTGCAATAATATCACAAGATTCAATCTGCAACAGCTTATTGAGCAGCCACATATTATATACATTTATAAAAATACCTTGTGTGCAGAAGAAACGAATTTTGTTTTATAATGTATATCTATATTAAGCCAATTTTACTTCTTGTTGACATTGTCCGTTGGTCTTAACAGTGACTGACTAAAGTCCTTCCATGTACAACTGGGATATGATACATACGATAATTAAGATTAATGAGTGACGTTTGTAAATATACTTTTATGATGTTTTTGTATCTTATTTTCTGCTTCTCATTATTGATAAGTTTATTAATACAGTTATTCCGGAAACAATAATAAAGTGTTAGTATTGATTACTTATTTAATTTGCAAAGCTTTATTCATGCACCGCTGCGAAATGCTGAAAAGACAAAGATAAAGAAGATGAATATGAAGAAGACACAGAAATAGAACAATGAAGATAATTAAGAAAATAAGTAGCCCAAGGATATAATGATAATGATGATGATGTTGATAATGATGATCATGATGAAGGATGATGATGATGAATTAAGGCAACATCATTAACAGATATCTGTTTATTTAAAAAAAAAACTTTCACTACTTAAGTCATTAATGTCCCATCCTAAAACAGGTTTCTGTTGTTTAATAGGTTCAATGTTTTAATAACTCAAATTAAACAGACATCCGAATATAAATAAAACTGTAACTGTTTTTATCACTAGTCGGTAATCATCGTTTTTCACAATTTTAATAGTTTATACAAAACAATAGTTGTGCGTTTAAAACGTTCGTGATTCAACGAGATTCAAAACGTGCTGTATCTTCTAAGTAAGTATATTAAGCAGACTTATTTGAAACAACATCATTATAAAACACAGAAGCATTAAATCGAAACGGCAAAAACTTGCCTTAAAGGTAGTATTCGACAGGTTGGGCTAAAATATTTTCTCAAATCACAAAATAAGTCATTGTTACCCGGAAAGTTTTTGCAAAAAGCTGCCCATTGATGCCCTATATCAGTGTAAACAGTGAAATATAATTCCTATTCCTCATTGCAAACTGTTATTCCATATCTGAGCCACGTTGCAGAGATAGCTGTTTAAACTATGAACACCACGTGACAACTCACTTTTGAGTTTACTTTATATCGTCATCTGGGTAATCCGTCCTGACGTCGGTATCTATGTTCAGCAGAGATCACTATCGTGCTTATTTATAAATTTGGAATGATTTATACAAAAGTATGAGTTTATGCTGAATGCTCTAATCCCCGAAAGCAGTAGTGAGTTATTGTAACATGATTTTGATAGAGGCAAACTGCTGGATATCGACTTTAGATCCCCTTTTCTGGGCAACATATTACACACAATGTTTAGAAACTCTGAACATTTTTAAGATATATTCTTTCCGCATGTGTATTTGACGCTAATCAGATCCCCAAAACAAAACAGCATAATAAATAAAACAAACAAACAAACAATTACAAAATTAAAAACACAAAAGAACAAACAAGCAACAACACACAAAAAAAATACAAAAAACACGAACAAACAAAACAGCAAACAACAACAAAAAATAACAAAACAGGGTCAAACTTTTGTTACTTATATTTGATATAGGTAAACTATCGGATAGCACGTTCAATATGTTTTACTTCCGCTAAACAAAACATATTTTCTGCATATCGATCTGATAATGTCTTTAGTTTCAATCGCACTGCATGGATTCAATTTTAAATATTTGTTTTATGACGTGGTGTCCAATACATGCGTTAGCTTTCTTAATTTTATTTTTTTTCTTCTCAGAACAAATTCAAATACATTCATAAGTGTCTGAAAAATAAAAAAGGATTATAAATGAGCCTTTTAACTTAGGCAAAAACAAATAAAACAAAACAATACAAAACAAAAAACTTACAAAAACACACAAAAATACAACCGACAAAACTGAACCCCCTAGCTGCTTGATACAAAGGAGTTTTTACCATGTCATCTGAACATGGTAGCTGCCCAGTAGTTATGATAGAAAGATGCTGTTACCATGACAACTGAAGACCGGAACAGCTCAGTAGCTATGACAGAAAGATAATGTTGCCATGCAAACGGAACACCCTAGCAGGTATGTTGTTATGATATAAAGGTGTGTTACCTTGTCAGCTGAACACCATAGTTGCTCAATAGTTATGACATGTCGATGTAACGAATTTCCACAAAGGACCACCTGTGCACCTGCTATTTTGTTCACGATCAGTTGCATTTTTCATTGATTCTTCAACGTCATTTGTGACAACATATAATAAATTTATAGCTGTTATTTTTCGATTACAATAATTTCACCCCTACCCACGAGACGATATGCAAATGAACCTCACTATCCACGTACGGGTCTAGCTTCGGGACCAGGGGAGGTGTGGGTATCGGGGTTCGAGGTGGTCAGACGAGGGTCCGGACACCACCTTAAATTGTCAAACTAAAACTTCAAGTGGCGCGAGTAGTATTATTTTCCCAAATGTATACAGTGCTACAGAGAGGACGAGCTAGCAAGTATTTAAACCTAACATAGATTGAAATAACTCATTGAAAATAAACGTTTTGTGCAAAGATGGGCATTGGACATCGTATTTTAGTCCTATATATTAACTAATTCAAATTCCATATTCCACGTACTATAAATTTAGCAAAGGTACACATGAGACATTTTCAGTCAAGACCGTTGCGTAAATCGTACTCATACAGAACGGTACTCGTATATAGATATACAGACTACAGACAAAATCAATAAACATGTTTTAAAAGTAGAGACCACTCGCAACATCTTGGCCATTTCTACGAAACATACTTGTCCGGATGCTACCGAGTTTCGAAAGTCGTGATAATTACAACAGCCCACTCCAAAATTGCTCACACCTACCATCAAGGACGCCGCGCTTCAGTGAATATGGACCATCTTTGTCGCCGAGAATACAAACTGTTTGGACTCATGGAGAAAGTTTCTGAAATTAAGGAAATGGCTATTTTTGGCTGCTACATTTCAGGTAAATTTGTCTAGATAGCATGCACGCAGACCACATAGCCAGTTAGCTCGTTTGATAAAAAGAGTTTGTTTTACGTTAAATGTATTTATTCTCAGGTAAAACAAAACGGTCACTTGGAATACTGTGCATTTTATATTTAGCGCAGGAACTGTATTATTAATTAACTTCAAAATGTACATTGTAATCTATTTTCCCTTAATTTATAAGTACCTGGGTATATACAATACTTCTATATATACACTTTATGTATTGCTTATTTTATCGCAGTTGAGATCCATGTTTACTCTGATCTCAATTACTAGCACCTTACTCTGCATGGGTTATAAACCATATCGAAACTACATATCGCACGACTGCATTCACGTCCTTGATCGCGTAAATTTGAATGGCGGAGCAGGCTGTTTATACACGAGATTAAATCGGTTCGTATGTAAACAAGGGAGTTTTACGTAATATACCGAATAGTTATGGAAGTATGTGTTACCGTTTCGCTGTAAGAACTTGATATTTAACACAAGGTGTTGTGTTGTACACATTTGTTTCGATGAGTATGTGCATTAACTGTTTTATAAGTATTGATGTATTGTTTTATTAATGTACTGTAGTCTTAAAGAAGGTAGTACTGTAGACAAAGAAGAGAGACTGGGACGGAAATCTTATTCAACCCGGAGGCAGACCAGTAGGAATGATAATGGACAATTAGAACAAGGTACAGGTGAGAATTCCAATGTTTTTATTGGCTTTGTTTAAACAATCAATAACATTTTGCAAACGTTCAAAGCATAAACGATTTATACCTTTATAGGTAGAACTTAAAGATAGAACATTTTTGCTCGAAATCAATATTCTATGTAGACAACAACAACAACACCATCAAAGAAAACAACACAGAAAAACGCGTTATCGGGAAGGAAATGTCACGAACAATATATCTTTTCACATACCATTATACATGTTCATATTTATACGATTAAAGCTATTGCAGGCTTATTTATGTAATACTGTTCACGTGAGTAAGTCTATTCATTTGTACAACAGTGATTACGTAGATTTTCCGAAAATAGGTCATTTAATTTTTCGAAAATGCATCTGACATCATATTCCAAAATCCTCTAGGTTGTTTATTTATAAAGTGCAAAACATTTAAGAATACAATCGCCGCATACTACACGACCATCATCATCGTCGTCTTCAAAATCATCATCATCATCATCATCATCATCATCATCATCATCATCATCATCATCATCATCATCATCCACAAGACCATTAACATGGTCATCCTCCTCATCATCATCATCTGCAGCAGCGTTACTATCATCAGAAGGACTTATTTTCGTATTAATAATGACGTGCTTTTCCCGTTGACCCACTTACTGAAAGAGATGAAGTGTTCAGGTAGATCTTTTCATGTGATTTGTTGAAAATGGATCTGATATTATAGAGATAATCATCATCATTGTTATAAAGGACACAACGTTATTATTATCGTCAGCATTACAATAATACATGTAGACAGCATCGTCAACATAACAGCAACATCAGCGGCAGGTGCAGCAGAATAAAGATCGTCATCCTTATAATCCTCAACCTCATCATCATCAAAAGTACGATCATCATCATCATAATTATTATCTTGATAATAATCACCGTCATTATTATTATAACTATTTGCATCACCAGGAGTTAAAATTACCACACGCCCGATCGCACGAGGCGACAAAAATTTAGAGCAGCGTTTTATGTAAATTGCAATTACTCATTAATCGGTGTAAGCATGTATCTGGAAAGGAAATTGCCGAGGTGATCGAATAAGACAGCGTGCCCTTATTCGGATGTTTTCGACTATGTCCTGCTATCTGCTAAAATGGCTTTACTTAAATGGACACCAGTTGTACAACCAGGAAAAAGAAAGAAGGCTAGGAATGATAAATGTTACATTGTGTGATTTGTCAACATTTCTATAACGATAACTAGGTCAAAATAATCGTAACCGTGTTAATTGTTTCAAGGACTAATTGTCCACTTGCCCTCGACTCTAAAGCTTCAAGTTTTTTTTAAGCAATGCCTGCCTGCTTTCTATATTCAGCGTGACAAATACCCAGACTGGCAAACTAGAAAAACGTCATTGGTATATGCCTGGCACGTCCCTTTCAAAAATCGGGGTCAACAAACAAGTCTCTTAATTGCAATTTGGGGTTTCTACATAAAAAAAGACTCGTCTATCAAAGTCCGAAACCTAGTTACAAATTCGCAGCTTAATGTCTAGGCAACCTGGAATTGTCACAAAGAAAAGTATATTAAAGTTGTAAACGCTGTAAATTATTGTGATCGTGTGTTACAGGGATGCCACATTATGTTTATTAGAAGCGACATAGTTTATGACGTCATCGCGTCTATGTTAGTCGCACTCGATATTCATTTGACTGAGCATTAAAGTTTGGTGGGTCATGTTGTCTTTACTACTCAGTGAAAAAAAACGCTTTCAAAAAGGAGTCATTTGATATACGCTACAGATTGTACTGAGTTTCTTCAAATTTACTCAGTCGGTTTCAATTACATTGTTGATGACCACGTGGTCTTTGACAGCTTAAAAAATATCTGCATTGCAACAATTCTACAATATGGTTCTTAAAAATGTATGAAGAAGACTGTTAAAAGTGTAAATACATTCAAACATTTAAATATGCCCTTGAAATAAGCTTGTCGCGCTTCAAGTGCCCTTTTTTGGAAAAGATACAAGCCCTTGTAGATGTCTGGGGGTGGAGACGTTTATATAAGACAGAGGCGAAGAAAAAATATGGAGCTAACTGTCAATGTTTGTTGGTTTGTCTTCTTTTATCTAAACATCATCTACTACATATTATATCTACTTAGGGATTATTAATAACACTTTAAAATTGTAGTGGAAAATTAATTTCGAGTTTCGTTCAAAATTCTGGGTGGGGCGACTTTTTAATATTCAAAATTAAAGCCATCTTTGTTTTGTTTTGTTTTTTGCCATATAGAAACATAAAATATTGTGGTTAAGCTGCTGATAAATGTAAAGTTTACAAAATATTATTGTGATGTTGGCTCTTCAAATTGTAATTTAGAGACACAAAACGTTACATACTTGATTTGAAAATAAAGATGATGTCTATCTGTTTAGGCCTAACAGAGCTCTGATATTGTCAGTAGTCATGAACACAACCCAGGGCCAAATAGGCCGATTTATGGAAACAATTAGGAAAAATTAACCCATAAAGTGTGAAGTTCTATCATTCTACCTTCTCATTTTCTTGTAAGATATTAAAGTTTAAGGCAGCAAAATTGTACCATTTCAAAAAAGAATATTACCATAATTAATTTGTATGTCATGTTGTAACATTGTTAATTTCACATTTTTAGATTCATTATCATAATCATTAGCCTTTTATTCATATATGTCTTATTTAAGTGTAAATTCTTTTTCATTAAACTTTTAAAACCCTTCTATTTACTCTCTTTGTCAATGCAGAAAATTAAATCTCAAAAGTATGAAATTACAGAAAGCAGTGCTTGCATATCTTCCAGAATTTAATAATATACCAAGTATTGAATTTATAATTATTTTTTAGGGTTTATAAAGTTACATATTAAAGACCATAAATGCAATGATATACTTTTTATGTTAAGTATTGCTCTAAATGATCTATCTCACATAGGAAAGCCTGTATGAAAGTAATATTTTTATCCAAGTTTCATGATGCAAAATGTATGAAATAAGAATGTTCTGTGGAGAAAATGAACTGCAAATTCATGACTTTTGTCCAACTTTAACATAAAAATAAAAATAAACTTCTCTAGTTTATTTGCTGCGCCTAAAGAAACCCTTTATGATAAATGACAAAAGCAATGATTAGTCCAAACATACCTTTGAAATAATTATAATATGATGTATCGCGAAAAACTTTCAAGATTCCTGTACATTTTATCTGTAAACATGTACTCCCGTTTTATTGACATTCATGTTTAATCAGTTGTGTTAAGAGTTTCTGTTTTCTGCTTCCGTATTTAACAAGAAAATAGTGAAGAAGAAAAGATTGTTACTTGTGTTTTGTTACAGTCAATAAAAATGTTCAACCAAAACAAAACAAAAATAATTTCTGTTTCATTAATCTTTATTACATTATTATCTGTGCTTTTGATTTTGCAGTAAAAATTCTACGATAAAATGAAGCTTTCATTTCTAGAGATATATATATTTATTGATTTAATATTTGCAGACAAAATAGGTTTTTGTCGTTCTAAATATGTTATTGTTTAGACATATGTAGAAAAAAATAGTTAATTGACTGTAGCATGTTTATAACAGTTTAGAATAAGTTATTTTAGTATAAATGCAGGAAGAACCCAGAGTAAATCCATACAAAACGCATGATTTGTTATACTTTTAATGAAATAATTTTGGTACAGCTTTCTGTGTTGAAAATGTTGAAAAAGATGCTTTAATAATATCCCAATTCTATTTTTTTTTAATCATTTTATTTTTTAGATGCATTCCTTCCACTTGTCTGTGATTAGAACATTTCATATATTTTTAAAAACATAGATAAACTCTAAGCCTTCTACACACACTAATTCTGCAGGCTTTTACAAATAGTAAAGAGACAGATCAGCCAGAGTCAAAGATTATGAAACTTTGAGATTGAACTCAAGCTCTAATGCATCTGATTGGTCAAATGCAAACTTTATTTGAATCCAGCCAATCATATGATGTTTTTGTCACTGACACAAACTCGAACATTTTATAATCTCCAGCCCAGCTCACAATTAAACGCTGATTATTTGCTTTTCATTATCCCTACATTTCATCCATCATCCGTATCGATCATTAACATAGGAGAAATTTTAATTGAAATTGTTTTATTATAAATTTCATGTTATTGATTTGGATTTGTGTTTTCTTCCTGCATGTTTTGTTCGTTTTCGAATGTGAATACTCTTGGGGTACAGTATGCAATCTGAGTAATATTTTGCTCTTTACCATCTAAGTACATGTAATCTTATGAATTTGGTGTTCTATGCCATCCGAATAATCTTATGAATTGGGAGTTCTATGCTTAATCTATCTGATCAAACTTATAAATGGAGTGTACTAAACAATCTAAGTAATATTATGACCGGCCGCAATAGCTCAAGTGGTAGAGTGACAGCTTGCGGATCGGGAGGTCGCGGGTTCAATCCCCGGCTTGGTCAAACCAAAATTTTAAAGTTGGTAGTAGTGGCTTCCCTCCTAACGCTCAAGGCTAAGGGGACGTCATTATGCCTGACTCGTCGGTGTCAGTATAATGGACCAGCCGTGTTCAGTCTCTGGGCACTTCATCAGTAGCACTGTGCTATAATGGTAGAAATGTCGCTCCACAGTATAGGCAAAAATGCCGGCAAGTCCCTAATATTATAAATAGAGTGTGCTATGCCAGCTGAGTAATCTTATGAATGGAGTGTTGTATGCCATCTAAGTAATCTTATTATGCCATCTGATTAATCTTATGAATTAGGTGTTCTATGCCATCTTATTAATCTTATTTATGGGGTGTTGTTTGCCATTGGATTAATCTTTTGAATTAGGATGCTCTATGCCATATTATTAATCTAATTAATGGGGTGCTCTGTACTTAACCGTCTAATCGACTACTCATTGTTCGTCAAATTTTGAATTCTTTTCCAAAAAGCAAAACTGTTTTGGCACAATGTTAAAAGTGATTTAAAAACAACAACAATACTTTGTTTAGCATTAATGTTAAATGAATAAATGTAAGTAAAGGATGTTAAATAGCATAATGCCATTACCTCAATTATTTTATAGTACACAATGTGTTGAATATATTGGTTAAAATGTCCATTATTTCCAAATCTATAGATTAGCGCGATAGGGATTTCATCTACCAATAGGCATCGACGTCAGAGCTGATTACTTGTATGATAGTGTAACGTGATCTCGAAAGAAAGTTGTCACGTGGTTTTCTTAGTTTCGAATTAGGTAACTGAGCTGGGCTCAGATAGGATAGAAGTTTTTTTTTGTGAATTTAAGTGGACTTTACTTTTCAAATGATTGTTGGGCACCAATAAGCAGTATTTTGCTGGATCTTTCAGGTAACAATAATTTGTTTTCTTGAGTAAAAAAAACGGCCCAACATTTCATATACAACCTTCAAAGGTTATCATAAGCATATTTCAAAACAAACCCTCTTATCAAAATTGCGTTACGGTTGCCATCGAAATCTTAGCTTGAAAAGATCCTGCGAATGCTACTTGTTGGTGCATTACAACCATGTGAAATGTAAACAATAACATCCCGTTTGTCAATATAAAAAGTACATTTGTCCGACCCACGATTCACAGTTCGTAAGATTTAAACTAAGACACCCACGTGACTATTTACTTTTGATATTATATAAACAACATATATATGCAGAAGAAACGAATATTTCTTATAATGTACATCTATATTAATTTAATTTTACTTCTTCTTGACATTGACCGTTGGTCTTTACAGTGACTGACTAAAGTGCTTCCATTTTTACCTGGGAGATGATACATACGGTAATAAGATTAGTGAGTAACGTTTGTAAATATACTTTTATGATATTTTTTGTATCTTATTTTCTGTTTCTTATCGTATTATTAATAAATTTATCAATACAGTTATTCAGGAAACAATAACAAAGTATAAGTATTGATTATTTTATTGATTTGCAAAGCTTTATTCATGCACGGATGCGAAATGCAGATATAGAAGACGAATATGCAGAAGACACAGAAAAAGAATGAAGAAATTGAAGAAAATAAGTAGCCCTAGGATATAATGATGATGATGAAGATCATGATGCTGATTATCATGATGATCATAATGATGAATTAAGGCAACATCAATAACAGATATCTGTTTATTTAAAAAAAAATGTCACTGCTTAAGACATTAAAGTTCCATCCTAAGACATGTTTCTGTTGATTAATAGTTGTCAATGTTTTAATGACTCAAAGTAAACATTAAACATACCGGCAGATTAGCACTCTGTCTTTCACTTCTATCGTCTCCTCCCTGTTTTTCTGCTCCCTCCTCTTTAGTCTGTCTTATCTTAACCCATTTTGTATCCATATACATTATTCTTTTTGGACCGGAACTAACAGTTATGTATCAATATTGGAATTATATAACTTGCCTCATGTTGTACAACGATGTACCTGAGACGTAATAAATGTATTGTCTGTCTGTCTGTCTTTCAGCAATTTATTTCACACCCGTTTACTTTTTTTATTATCAATGATTACCCATTAAAAATACTTTAAATGTGACAGTCAATTAACAACAGTCACACTTCAGTTTTCGTGACGTTTTTATTTTCGTTTTGTGTGTGTGTACACAATGACAACAAATACTATTTTAAATTGTATAATAGTTTAAAAAGGCCATGGTTGTAAACTGACAACAAAGAAAACTTTATTTAATAAAAGTGTTACATTATAATATACACGCTGCAGTGTCTATGTGTAGTAAACGATATATTCGTACGACTACATCTACTGCAATCATATACGCCTGGATGCCTTCGGGGTTATTTATATTAGCAACACAGAACATACATGTTGATATGTTGATATTTCGGTAATTCGACAATTATTAAAGTGACGTAACTCACTATTCAGCAAGGCTAGAAATCAGCCTATTGAGAATTATCTCCCTTGTCCGATATTACGCGTCTGCCCAGAAGAACTTATACATTACCTCCAATGGCCAATGGTTACAATTGTCGAATTATACAATAATTGAATCTGGCATTGCGCTAATAAGGGTCGACTCGGGTCATTTATTTCTATTTTACTGCATTTAAATAGAACATGGGAACGTTGATTTATAAAACATGTATTTCCTCCAATCTAGCCAAAATACATTCAATACACTACCATCTCGATACAATGTTAAAATAAACTAATTAGGTAGACATGTGAATGTATTATAAGTTTTCAATTGGATATTTCATTATAATCAACATGTTTTCCTAAAACATGCGATTGTGATTGTCATTTAAAATACATGAAATATTTTTTTTCAAATACAATGTCCATGTGACATCAGTATAATTAGACATATTTCCAAACACTCTAATTTCAGTCAAAGTAAAAACGAGTCCATTGCCGACAAGTAGCGAATCCATAAAATCATTGAAGTATTGACCGCATTTGGTAGCGTAATGATAAGGCAATCGATCAGTTGCCATATGCCACTTAACTTATGGACCCAAGTTTTATTGCCCTGATTAATGTAGCAGAACTTAGGGACGTCTATTCAAATTAGAGGACCAAAGTGGTCAAGGAATGGTAGTGTGCACAGATCTTTCTACTCTGTAACAGAATAATTACTGCACAGGTTCATAAATATATAAGTATATGCCAACATATATTCCTTAAATAATATTGTAAAGTAAAACATGCTTTGCTAGTGGTAAGTGTAAGTGCAATTCTATGAATTCCTTTCAAAAAGAAAAGCATGTTAAAACACTACAAATTATAATACTGTACATAATTTAAATCATGTTGAACACATAACATCACCATCTCTGTTATTTAAACCCGATAGGCATATCGTTTTGTTTCTTTTTCTGTCATATTTAATAGAATATCACAGACTTTTTTAATCATACTTTTTACAACAACCACCTTTAAGATATTTGTTTTATTACAAGACGCGTACAATATTGATCAATGTTTATGCAAATATAGATATTTTACTTAAAAGTTTTTTTGATCTATTATTGCTTGTACGTTTTTTCTTAAACAGTAAATGTTGCAATCTTTCGTTCAATGAAAATGTGAAACAGCTGTTCTATGATACAATTTCATTTGATATGTCCTCTTGTAACCTTTTTTTAAAAAAAAAATAAATATATATTTTCCTGTGTATCCTCCCATTACCACCCACCCCCACCCACCTCCACCCAACCCCGCACTAACCTCCCTACTAACAAAATATCCATACTTCCATTAACATTATCTCTATTCTAGAATTTCACTTGTTTGACCGAACTTAACAAAGTAATATATAAAACAAATTGAACAGACCCTCATTTTGTACATGTATGTACATCAGTGTTTATAAAGTATTGTTTGTCTGTCTCTCTGTCTACTAAGTGAAATTTTAAAAGTACCAGGTTGATTAAAACTAAGTGCGGTTCATACACATTCTTCACTCGTTTATACGCATTTGTTATAATAAGTAATGATGTGGAATAATTTATGTTAGCATTTTTAATTAATGCACTATAACTCTCACTTAACACGCTTTAATAACACGACTAAACACGTTAAATAACCTTTTCCTTGATTGTTTTAGCAGTTAATTAATACTATTCAAAAATTACCATTAAGATCTTTAATTTATTATAATGTGTTGTTTATTTTCCATATATTTACATTTTTAATAAATTCGTTTTTTTTAAATATGGGAAATCCAATAACTCTTTCGTAAATTTTCTCCAGTCTACAAAATTGTCTTAACGTAATTGTAATTTCTTTATACCCAGACAGTTGGTAAATCAAGTGTTTAATTGTGTTTGTTTTCCAAAACATATAACTTATTTAAATCCCAAATTGACAAGATATTTACTAAATTCAGTAGGAAATAAAACAGCTACAGCAACTTCGTGGACACAATTAGAAAAATATAAACCTCAACGATAAGTTTTTCTGTGACTTTTATCTTCTTAGCTTTAATAATAAATATAACAAATGAAACATTTAGACAAAGACAAAATTAATAATGAATAACAAATGTTAATTATTTTTAGTATTGATTAGGATCATTGATCAGTTATTGGCGACGCTATAAAAATGCACTTGCGAGCGGATCTCCTCGGCAATTCTCGTTCTCCTTAGAGAATTGGCGAGCGAATATGGGCGAGGTGTTCCGAATTTTGGAAGTTCCGCGATTTACACGTTCTCACCATATGGGTCCTAATTCGGTATTTGGTGTTTTTTCTATATTTATATTATTTGTTTTTATTCTTGGCTTGTAAGTTCCACTCAAACGAGGTATTTCTACTTTTTAAATTTCTAAACATTAATGTACATCTGACGGTTATTCCTGTTGTTGAAGACATTTTTGTCCCTTTTTTAGGATTGTACATATAAGTAGCCTTATAAACCAGAATTAAATTATTCCAGTGATTTTAATGTTTTCTTAATAATGCAAATCAGTCATCCCTAAATTTCTAATAAATATTAGTTTTCATTGTTGCATCACCCTTCGCATCAATGCTTTTCTTGTACAAAACTATAATCATAAATACAGACAAAATCAATAAAAATGTTTTAAAAGTAGAGACCACTAGAAACATCTTGATCATTTCTACGCAATAGTCGTTTCCGGATGCCACCGACGAGTTTCGTAAGTCATGGTAATTACAACAGCCCACTCCAAAGTTTCTCACACATACCATCAAGAGCGCCGCTCTTCGGTGAATATGAATCATCTTTGTCGCGGGGAATACAAACTGTTTGGACTAATGGAAAAAGTTGCTGAATTGAAGAAAATGCCTATTTTTGGCTGCTACATTTCAGTTACATTTACCTTGATAGCATGCACGCATAGCCCCTAGCACATAATTTGTTTTACGTTAAATATATTTTATTATCATGTAAAACAAAACGGTCATGAAATACTGTGCATTTTATATTTAGCGAAGGAACTGTATCATTAATTAACTTCAAAATGTACATTGTAATCTATTTGCCCTTAATTTATAACTACCTGGGTATATACAATTCTTCTATATATATATACACGTTATGTATTGATTATTTCATCGCAGTTGAGATCCATGTTTACTCTGATCTCAATTACAAGCACCTAAATCTGCATGGGTTAAAAACTATATTGAACATATCGAACGACTGTATTCACGTCCTTGATCACGTAAATTTGAATGGCGGAACATGCCGTTTAAACACGAGATAAAATCGATTCGTATATAAACAATATAGTTTTCCGTAATATACTGAATAGTAACGGAACTCTGTGTTACCGTTTCGCTGTAATGACTTGATTTTTAACACAAGCTGTTGTGTTGAACATATTTTATGTAATTGTGCATAAACTGGTTTATAAGTGTTAATGTACAGCAGTCTTAAAAAAGGTAGTTCTACGGACAAAGAACAGAGACTGGGACGGAAATCTTATTCAACCAGGAGGCAGTGACATTGTGACGACAGACCAGTAGGAATGATAATGGACAATAAGAACAAGGTACAGGTAAGAAATTCAATGCTTTTCTTATTTGCTTTGTTTAAACAATCAATAACATTATTCAAATGTTCAAAGCATACATATTGTATACCTATATAGTAAGAACTTAAAGCTAGAATATTTTTTGCTCGAAATCAAGATTCCATGTAGACAACAACAACATCATCTCCATTAAAGAAAACAACACAGAAAAACGCGTTATCGGGAATGAAATGTCATGAACAATAAATCTTTTCACATACCATTCTACATGTTCATATGTATATGATCAAAATTATTGCGGGCCTATTTATGTACTACTGTTCACGTGAGTAAGCCCATTCAATTGTATAACAGTGATTACGTAAATTTTCTGAAAACAGGTCATTTGATTTTTCGAAAATGCCTCTGAAAACATTCTCTAAAATCCTGTCTGCAGTGCATACAATCGCGGCATACTACAAGACCATCAACATCATGATCACCATCATCATCATCATCATCATCATCATCATCAACATCAACAACAACACAATCATCACCGTCCTTGTCCTCCTCATCATCATCAACATTACCATCATCAAAAGGACTTATTTTCGTATTGGTAATGACATGCTTTTCCCGTTGACCCACTTACTGGAAGAGTTGAAGTGTTCAAGAAGATCTTTTCTTGTGATTTCTTGAAAATGGATCTGATATTATAGACATCAACATCATCATTGTTATAAAGGACACAAGCAAAGTTATTATTATCGTCAGCATTACAATAATTCATGTAGACAGCATCATCAACATAACAGCAACATCAGCGGCAGGTGCAGCAGAATGAATACCTTTATCCTAATATACCTCCTCCTTCTCCTCCTCATCATCGTAAGTACGATCATACTCATCATAATCATCATCTCGTTAATAATCACCGTCATTATTATTATTTCCATTACCAGGTATTGAAATTACCACACGCACAATCGCCCGAAGCGACAAAAATTAAGATCAGGCGATTAAGTTTTCCAGGCGAGTAAGTTTGCCAAAGTTTGTCTAACTGGCGACCGATATCTCAAATAGACTTACCATAGATCTATTTTTGGAAAGAGAACCTCCGAAAAATTTCTAGCTGTAAAAGAGGTTCATGCCATTTTGTAATGTTATTTGTAATACGTCATTGGGCCACATGCGCTTTTATGTCAATCGCAATTACTCATTAATATCGATGTAAGCACGTATCTGGAAAAGAAATTGCCGAGGTGATCGAATAGGACAGGGTGCCCTTAAACGGATGTTTTCGACTATGTCCTTCTTTCTGCTACAATGGCTTCATTTAAATGGACACCAGTGGTACAACCAGGAAAAAGAAATAAGGATAGAAGTGATGAATGTTACATTGTGTGATTTGTCCACATTTTTATTACGATAACCAGGGCAAAATAATCGTAATCCTGTTAGTTGTTAAAAGGCACCTATTCTAATTGTCCACTCGCCCTCGCCGCTAATGTTTCAATCTTTTTTTAAGCAATGAAGGCTGCTTTCTATATTTACCTTGACACCGGGTCAAATACCCTGATTGGGAAACTAGAAAAACGTCATCGACATATGCCTCGCAAGTCCCTTTCAACATTCGTTGTCACCAAGCAAGTCTCTTAATTGCAATTTGGGTTTTCTACATAAAGGTTAAGACCCGCTTATCAAAGTCCCAAACAGAGTTTCACATTTGCGGCTAAAAGTCTAGGAATCCTGGAATTGTCACACAGAAAAGTATATTCAAGTTGTAAACGATGTAACCTATTGTGACCGTGTGCATCAGGGATGACACATAATGTTTTTTAGAAGCGACATAGTTTATGACGTCATCGCGTCTACGGTAGTCGCACACGGTATTAATTTGACTGAGCATTAAAGTTTAGTGAGTCGGATTTTTGTTTTTAATACTCAGTTGAAAAGTCCGCTTTCAAAAAGGCGTCATTTGATATACGCTACAGATTGTACTGAGTTTCTTCACATTTACTCTGTCGGTTTCAATCACATTGTTGATGATCTCATGGTCTTTGACAGCTGAAAAAACTATCCACATTGCAATAATTCTACAAGATGGTTCTTAAAAATGTAGGAAGAAGATTGTTAAAAGTGTAAATTCATTCATACATTTCAATATGCCCTTGAAGTAAGCTTGCCGCGCTTCAAGTGCCCTTTTCTGGAAAAGATACCAATCCCTTGTAGATGTCTGGGGGTGGGCACGTTAATATAAGAAAGAGGCGAAGAAAAAAAAATGAAGCTAACTGTCAATGTTTGTTGGTTTGTCTTCTTTTATCTAAACACCATCTACTTCATATAATATCTACTTAGTGTGCAATCTGCCATTTCGATGTTTGTAAAATCACTGGTGTCAAACTATATTATGGGAATGAGGATAAAGGTATGTAATGACAGAGCTTCATTAATCTGTTACAAACATTGCTGCAGTCAACGAATTCAGCACAAATCTTTGCCAAACTTTAGGGACTAAAAATAATACTTCAAAATTGTAGTGAAAAATTCATTTCGAGTTTCTTGCAAAATTCTGGGTGGGGGGACTTTTTAAATATTCAAAATTAAAGTCATCTTTGTTTTGTTTTGCTTTTTGCCATGTAGAATTATAAAATAATGTGCTTAAGCTGCTGATAAATGTAAAATTTACAATATAGTATTGTGACGTTGGCTGTTCAAATTGTAATTTAGAGACACAAAACGTTACCTATTTGGTTTGAAAATAAAGATGATGCATATCTTATTAGGCCTAACAGAGCTCTGATATTGTCAATAGTCATCAACACAATCCAAGGCCAAATGGGTCGATTTATAGAAACAATTAGGAAAAAGTAACACCTGTTATTGGGAAGTTCTTTCATTCTACCTTCTCATTTTCTTGTAAAATAATAAACTTTAAGGCAGCAAAATTGTACCATTTTAAAATAGAATATTACCATAATTAATTTGTATGTCATTTTGTAACATTGTTAATTTCACATTTTAATAAAAGTAAACTTCTCTAGTTTATTTGCTGCGCCTTAAGAAACACTTTATGACCACTGATAAAAGCAATGATTTATCCAAACATACCTTTGAAATAATTATTTAATGATGTATCTCGAAAAACATTCAAGATTCCTGTACATTTTGTCTGCAAACATGTGCTCTTGTTTTTATTGACATTCATGTTTAATTAGTTGTGTTAAGAAGTTTCTATTTTCTGCTTCCATGTTAAACAAGAAAACAGAGAAGAAGAATTGTTATTGGTTTTGTTGCATTCACTAGAAATTTTCTACCAAAACTATGTTTAATAATTTCTGTTGCATTAATCTTTATTACATGATTAACTGTGCATATGATTTTACAGTAAAAAATCAAGATAGAATTAATTTCTAGAGTTATGTATATTTATTGATTTCATATTTGCAGAAAAATAGGTTCGTGTCGTTCTAAATATGTTATTGTTTAGGAATATGTATAAAAAAGAGTTAATTGCCTGTAGCGTGTTTATGATAGTATAGAACACGTTATTTCAGTATAAATAAAGGAAGCACCCAGAGTAAATCCATACAAAGCGCATGATTTGTTATACTTTTAATAAAATAATATTGGTTCAGCTTTCTATGTTGAAAACTATGCTTTAATAATATCCCAATTCTAATATTGTTTAATCATTTTAATTTTTAGATGCATTCATACCACTTGTCTGTGATTAGATTATTTCATATATTTTTAAGAACATAGATTAACTCTAAACCTACTAAACACACAAATTCTGCAGGCTTTTACAAATAGTTAAGAGCCAGATCAGCCAGGATTAAAGATAATAACACTTTGAGATTGAACCCAAGCTCTAAAGCATCTGATTGGTCCAATTCAAATTTTATTTGAATTAAGCCAATCATATGATGTTTTTGTCACTGACACAAACTCGAACTTTTATAATCTCCAGCCCAGCTCCCAATTAAACGCTGATCCAGATCTAGATTTTTTGCTGTATTGTACGGTTTTCCTTGTATTGTATTATTTGTACTTTTCTTCATGCTGTTCATTATCCCTACATTTCATCCATCATCCTTATCGATCATTAACATAGGAGGAATTTTACTTGAATTTGTTTTATAATAAATTTCATGTTATTGATTTGGATTTGTTTTTCTTCCTGCATTTTCAGTTAGGTATCGAATATGAATACCCTTTTAGATACTGTATGCAATCTGAGTAATCTTTTGAATTTGGATGCTCTATACCATCTAAGTTCATGTAATCTTATGAATTGGGTGCTCTATGCCATCTGATTAATCTTATGAATCGGGTGTTCTACTCCATCCTAGTAATTTTATGAATGGGGTGCTCTATGCAATCTGATTAATCTTATAAAACAGGTGCTCTATGCCATCTGATTAATCTTATGAATCAGGTGTTCTAAGCCATCTGAGTAATCTCGTGAATGGGGTGTTCTATGCCATCTGATTGATCTTATGAATTGGGTGTTCTTTTCCATCACAGTAATTTTATGAACGGGGTGCTCTATGCCATCTGAGTAATTTTATAAATGGAGTGTTCTATGCTATCGGATTAATCTTATGAATCGCATGTTCTACGCCATCTGATTAATCTTATGAATGGGTTGCTGCATGCCCACTTATTTATCTTATTAATGGGGGTCTCTATACTTGAGCAGTGTTCGTCAAATTTTAATTTTCTTTTTCAAAAAACTGTTTTACCACAATGTTAAAAGTGATTTCCAAAAAAAACCAATACTTCGTTTAGCATTAATGTTAAATGAATAAATGGAAGTAAAGGCTGTTAAATAACAACATAACATTGCATCAATTATAATACAGTACACAAGGTGTTGAATATATTGGTTAAAATGTCCATTATTTCCAAATCTATAGATTAGCGCGATAGGGATTTCATCTACCAATAGGCATCGACGTCAGAGCTGATTACTTGTATGATAGTGTAACGTGATTGTAAAAGTATGTTGTCACCTGGTTTTATTTGATAAGAAGTTTTTTTATAACGATGAGTGGACTTTACATTTCAAATGAATTGGGGGGGGGGGACACCAATAATCGCTGGATCTTTTCAGGTAACAAAACAAAACAAAAAATGGTCCATTCTCTCATATACTAACTTCAAAGGTTATCATAAGCAGTTTTCAAAACACACCCTCATATCAAAATTTCGTTACGGTTGCCATCGAAACCGCAACTTTTCCTAAGGACAAAAATGAGGTTATTAGTTTGAAAATATGGGGAATTACATACACTTAATGGTAGGTATCCGACAGTTTAGACATTTTGTTTCATATCATGCAGCCAAACAAATTATGTTAGCTTGTAAAGATCCTACGATTGTTATTTATTGGTGCATTACAACCATGTGAAAAATAAAGCATAACATACCGTTTGTCAATATAAAAAATACATTTTGTCAGACCCACGCTTAACAGTTCTTAATGTTTAAACGAAGAAAGCCACGTGACTACTTACTTTTGATATTACACTACATGATCATTCCGATAATCAGCTCTGATGTCGATATATATTTTTGCTGAAATCCCCATCGTGCTTAGATTTAGAAAGAATGGAAATTTAGAGCAAGTTTCATGATTTGTACTGTCAAACAATTGACAAACTGTTCAAAATCGCCAATGCTTAGATTATATTATGAGTTTATGTAACAATAATTCCCAGATTCT
The DNA here is from genome assembly GCA_007844125.1 of Sinonovacula constricta. NCBI lineage: Eukaryota > Metazoa > Mollusca > Bivalvia > Cardiida > Solecurtidae > Sinonovacula > Sinonovacula constricta. The sequence goes on from CM017564.1 coordinate 943,855, forward strand.
TCCATTTATAATTATATGTTTTTTTATATAGGCAAACATGCCGGATACCTCAACTAAACAAATATTTAAATACCCATGTAAAAAGGGTCTGGTGGGATGAGCGGTAACGGTACCTAGCAGCTCAGCTTATTACTACCGGAGTATTTAGTGAGTATTTTTCTGAGTGTGCATGCACTTAATCAAACATTTACAGTAATTTACTTGTACTTAATTTGTTTCTACCTGTCCCTTGATATTTTAAGTTATTTTAATTGTAGAATCTCATATTCACTTCATGCAACATGTAGTTTATCTTCGGTGAGTCATATCTGTACACTTTTACTTCTCTTCCACAGGGTATACATGCACGGGTTATAAACTATATCAAAACTGGATTTCGTATGACTGTATTTACATTATTGATCGTGTAACTTTGGGTGTCGGAACATGCCGATTAAAGCTGGGGTAAAGTCGGAAGTTGTTTAAATGTAAACAACGAAGTTTTCCGAACAATACCGAGTAGTTACGGAACCACAAACTACTTGTGTTATCGATTCGTAGATAGGACTTTAACAAAGGTGTTTGTAGCGTACACAATTGAAATGATTGGTAATTGACTGGTATATTTGTGTCAATGTACTGCAGTCTTAAAGGGTAGCTGGAAAAGCACTTATCGGACTGAAATCCAATTTAATTTAATTGTGTTCAAGTTGAAATCAGTGACGTAGTGACGATAGAACGAGAAGGAATTATCATGGACAGTTAGAACACGGAATAGGTGAGAATATTATTGCTGAATTATTTACGTTTAACATTTAATTAAAATCAATAGCATCTGAAAATGTTCGGAACATCAATACTTTAATTTAAGTATTACGTACTTACAACAAAGAAACATGTTCACCCACAAACCCATCTTTCTATGTAGAAAAAAATAACAATGAAAACAACACATAAACAACGCCGTATCTGAAGTGAAATGTTCTTTACTATATACCCTTACATATATCATTCTAGATGTCCATATTTATATGATCAACGTTATTGGAGGCTTATTTTGTTATACTGATAAATTAACCCCATTTACCTGTCGTTTAGTATAGTGAAGGTAGTTTCTCGGGAAAATAGTTCATTTGGTTTTCTGAAAATGCGTCTGAACATGCACTCTAAATTCGTGTCTTTTTTTATTTTAAAATAACAAATAACATTCATTATCGTTTTAAACATCATGGTCATGATCATCGGCATCATCACCATCAACAGAAGAACGTGTTTTCATATAATTAATCCGAGAATGCCTGCATAGGCAGGAACTGGCCACATTCTCTTCTCGTAAACGCGTTTACTGGTAGTGTAGAAGTGTATATTTTCAGAAAAAAAAAGATCATGAGATTTCTTGAAAATGCAAGTGATATTATAGACATCACGCTCGTCATCATCATCATCATCATCATCATCATTATCATCATCATCATCATCATCAATAAAAACAATATAATACTTTTCTGTCTCACCCTTTTTCAGAATATATTTTTTTTCTCAGAAAAGCATTAACATTTAAATCAATATCAATAACTTTCATAAAGAAATTTTGTATAACTGTTATGTTTCAGTCATAATGGATGAAGTATCCGGACGTGGGGCATCTTCATCAGGCACACAGCCAGATTCCCATCGTCACAACAACTGTGACGAGTGTGCTGAATCGGGAAACACGGTCACTGCTTCTGGTTTTTGTGCGAATTGTACTGACTTTCTTTGCACATCATGCATTGAGCAGCATAAGAAAGCCAGATCGTCAAGAAATCACGAAATTCTTGAGGGTAAAGACATGCCAACCATTAAGCCGAGAAAATCCGATGTGGAGAAATGCACCATGCACCCCGGCAAGTCGATTGAGGCTTATTGTCCTAATGATGACATATTTGGATGCTCGCTGTGTTTCACGGTTGGCCACAGATCCTGTCAGAATGTCGCTCTACTGTCTGATTTGTCACGTGGTGTAGAAACAAGCAAAGAGTTTCTAGATGTCCAAAATGCAGCTGACAGATACAAGAAATTAGAGGAGGAGTACAAGCAGGTCATCACGAAATATTTGTCCAAGAACGATGAATGGCACAGTAAAACCTTGGAGAGATTTCAACAATTCCGGTCAGATGTCCTTAGGATCGTAGAAGAAATCGGGGTAAAAGTACACGAGGAGGCAGCCGCATTGAAAGAGGAAAATAAAAGCCAGCTGAATAAACTAGCACATCAAATTGCAACATATACGGAACAAGTAAAACAGTATATGGTAAAAATAGACGACAAGAAAGATCGCAAGGAAAATGAACAATTATTCATTGATTTAAAGAAAAATGGCAGGCTTGTTATTGACTCTGTTTCTAGCTTAGAGAAAATCTACAGAGATATTGCTATCAAAACATTTGAATTTGAATTTGATCCTTCCATCAAAGATATATTAATCAAGACCAACAAAATAAATGTTGGGACACAATCTCTTCTTTTTAAACATAGAACAGAATCAGACGAGGAAAGTAACGCCAGTGGTCACAGAGCTCTGTCACCAGTCATAAGATGCAAATCAATATCTCTGGTGAACATCAAATCAAAGGAGGATGATAAAACATTCTGGGTCACTAGCATAATGGAACTTTCAGGAACAAAACTTGTCATGGCTGACCATAATAATGCCTGCCTGAAAGTGTTTGACATGACCAGTAACACCATCACACAGAGACGGTCCCTAACAGCAAAACCCTGGGATATCATTAAAGTTCCTGGCTGTCGTGTGGCTGTTTCATTTCCAAACGCTAAACAGATCCAATTCTTCCAAGCTGACCAGACTCTGGAACCTTGTGGAAGTATTGACGTGCCTTCGAGATGTTATGGTCTACACTGTACTGGAGACAGGCTGGTTGTATCTTACACCACTCCACCAAAGATTCTGATACTTAGTATGACCGGCACGGTCCTCCAGACTATCCAGCATGATCCATCAGGGAAAGAGTTATTCCGGTGTCCCTATTACTTGAGAGTCAGTAATGACAACAAGTTGATCTATGTAAGTGATCGTGACAACCATAACCTCACATGTATGACTACTACCGGCGTGATCCAGTGGGTTTACCAGGACGAGAAGTTGCAGTATCCATATGGCGTGACTACCGCAGAGAACGGGTCTATCTACCTCTGTAGCGGGAGCACCAACACCATCCACGTGGTGTCCCGGGACGGTGCCAGACTCGATATCATACAGTGTGATCAGTCCAGTATCCTGAAGCCAACTGCTGTGTATTGCACCCGCAACAACCGGACACTGTATGTGTCGAAATACAATGATGATCATATCACAAGACTCAGTCTGCAATAATATCACAAGACTTAGTCTGTAACAGCTTATTGAGCAGGAATATATATATATATATATATATATATATATATATATATATATATATATATATATATATATATATATATATATATTTATATATATATATATATATATATATATATATATATATATATATATATATATATATATATATATATATATATATATATATATATATATATATATATTTATATATAAACAGCATACCTTGTTTGCAGAAGAAACGAATATTTCTTATAATGTACATCTATATTAAGCCAATTTTACTTCTTGTTGACATTGACCGTTGGTCTTTACATTTACTGACTAAAGTGCTTCCATGTACAACTGGGAGATATTACATACGGTAATTAGGATTAGTGAGTAACTTTTGTAAATATAATTTCATGATATTTTTTGTAACTTATTTTCTATTTCTCATCGCATTATTAATAAATTTATCAATACAGTTTTTCAGGAAACAATAACAAAGTATAAGTAATGATTATTTCATTGATTTGCACAGCTTTATTCATGCACGGATGCGAAATGCTGGAAAGATATAGAAGACGAATATGTAGAAGACACAGAAGAAGAATGAAGATAATGAAGAAAATAAGTAGCCCTAGGATATGATGATGATGATGATGATGATGATGATGATGATGATGATCATAATGATCATGATCATTATGATGAAGGATAATGTAGGATGGTGATATATTAAAGTAACATCATTAGCAGATATCTGTCTATTTAAAAAAAATATCACTGCTTAAGTCATTTATGTTCCATCCGAAGATATGTTTCTATTGATTAAAAGGTGTCCCTGTTTTAATAACTCAAATTAAACAGACATTCGAATATAAATAAACTGTACAACTGTACATTAAAATGTATGGCCCATATCTGTAGTCAAAATGACTTACACGATTAAAGATGTACTTACTTTAGATTAACATGCATTTTGGTCGGCAAAATTTGTCATGAGGCAGTATATAACAAAGTAATCGCAAAAGGTTCGAAACCTTTGTCCTACGTTATCAATGAAAGCTGTGCTGAATTATCTCTCCTGGAAACAGACACACAAACTTCCAGTTTCAGACTTCGTTACGGAAACGGCCATGTTCCAGCATTGTTTTGATTTAAAGATAGTAGAGACATTATGTGTGACTCAGTATATTCTTAAGTTAATTTTTTAGATGCATGTTGACGTCAATAAATTGTGTTTAGCTCTTTTCATGATGATGCTGATTGTCATGATGATCATAATGATGTATTAAGGCAACATCAATAACAGATATCTGTTTATTTAAAAAAATGTTACCGCTTAAGTCATTAAAGTTCCATCCTAAGACATGTTTCTGTTGATTAATAGTTGCCAATGTTTTAATGACTCAAATTAAACAGACATCCGAATATAAAAAAAAAACTGTCACTGTTTTTATCACTAGTCGGTAATCATCGTTAAACACAATTTTAAAAGTTTATACAAAACAATAGTTGTGTGTTTAACACGTTCGTGATTTAACGAGATTCCAGACGTGCTGTATCTTGTAAGTAGTTATTATTAAGCAGATATATTTTGAAGCAACATCATTGTTAAACACAGAAGCATGAAACCTAAGAGGCAAAAACTGGCGTTAAGGGTGGTATTAGACAGTTTGGGTTAAAAAAATGTTTTTCTCAAATCACCATATAAGTCATTGTTACCCAAGAAGTTCTTGCAAAAAGCTGCTAATTGGTGCCCTAGATCTGTGTGAACAGTGAAACATAAATCCCCATTCCTCATTGCAAACAGGTATTTCCTATCTGAGCCACGCTGCAGAGATAGCTACTTTTAACTATGAAAACCACGTTACAACTCACTTTATATCGTTAGTCGGGTAGTCCGCTCTGACGTCGGTATCTATTTTTAGCAGTGATCACTATCGTGCTTATTTATAAAATTGGAATGATTGATGTTTAAAGTGTTTTTATTGCGATTTGTACTATCTACCCATCTAGGCAGAGTTCAAACCCGTCTTTATTCATACTAAAGTATACAGAATGCTCTAATTCCCCAAAGCAGTGGTAATCTATTGTTACATGATTTTGATATAGGTAAACTGCCGGATATCTACTTTAAACCCCCTTTTATGATGAACATATAACATATAGTGTTTTGAAACTCTCAATATTTTTAAGATATATTCATTCCCCATGTGTGCTTTACGCTAATCAAACTACAATAACAAAACAGCACAGCAACAAAAATAAACAACAACAACAACACAAAAACATAACAAACTAAAGAACAAACAACAACAAAACAAGAACACATGGTCAAACTTTTGTTACTAATAATTGATATAGGCAGACTTTCGGATACCAAATTCAATATGCTTTACTTCCACTTAACAAAAATACATATATTCTGCATATCGGCCTGTTAATGTCTTAAGCTTCAAATTTTAATCGTAATCGTAATGCATGGATTCAGTTTTAAATATTTGTTTTATTACTTCTCGGTGGCCAATACATGATTAAGTTATAGCTTTCTAAATTTTAATAAGATTAATTTCTTCTCAACACAAATTTAAAGACAGACAAAAGTGTCTGAAAAATACATAAAAATATAATAAGCATGAAAATTTATCAAATGAGTATTTCGGCTTAGGCAAAACAAAGAAAAAACAACAACAAAAACAGAACAAAAACAAACAAACAACAAAAATACTATAAACAAAAACAAAGAATAAAACAGAAACACACTCGCATTCATACACACATACACACCTAAAACAGCAGCAACATCAAACAAAACACACACACACACACACACACACACACACACACACACACACACACACACACACAAACAAAAATCAGCAATAAACACATGAGAGTTATGGAAAACATCCATTGAGCAGTTTAAAAATAGAATAGTATCACTTCATATATGGGATATAGATATATTGCAATATGAATATTAAAGATCACAATCTTTGAAACTCATTGGAAACCCAAAAAAAATATTATACACTACACCAACTTTACTGTCTTTATAAGATGTAAGCTCGTTCCACTTCTTTTATTATTATTTATGTATTTATTTATTTATGTATTTATTGATTGACTTGAGTAACCTACCAAATGATAAACCATATCCGCATCGACACCACCATACATATTGGTCTTTCCAAAAACATGTTTTATCTGACCCTACGTTTTGCTATAGACCTTTCCGAAAACATGATTTATCTGCCCCTACATTTTGCTCTTCAATTGAGATTTAACTTCCGGAAAACGCGCACCTGTTACTTCCAGGTAGTAAACTCAGTCAAATCTGAACGCCCACATAGTATTCTGTGGTAAAATGATTAATGGGGTGAGACATTCCTTATATCGATTTTCTGTTATATCGATATCCTGTTTATGCCGCGTCAGTCCGCAGCAAAAAAAAACAACAAAAAACAAAAAAACAACAACAAAAAAACAACAACAAAAAACATTTCTGTCTCTTTGGAAAGGCATGCCCAGGTATCATGATCTTTTTTTTCTTCACATTTGCAGTAGGAATGTATGGCATTCCTTCGCATCTTACGTACACAAAGTTATCCCCAGTGTTGGCGTGTTCTATGCTGTGGACATTGATTTACACTATTCCGCTACCTCGTTTGGCAGCGCGTGTGTATAGTCAATAGTCAGCATTTTATGTGTCGATATGCTATTGATAATTTAACTTATGCTTAAGATTCGCTAAAATTGCACTAAGAAAACTTCTCACATTAGTCTAAGAACTATGCCCAGTTAACACACAATGATTTCACGAAAGAAAAGTGACGTTAAAATCAATTAGCAAAACAATAAACATACCGGCAGATTAGCACTCTGTCTGTCACTTCTATCGTCTCCTCCTTGTTTGTCTGCTCCCTCCTCTTTATTCTCTCTTCTTAACCCATTTTGTATTCATATACATTATTCTTTTTGGACCGGAACTAACAGTTATGTATCAAAATTGGAATTATATAACTTGCCTCATGTTTTACAACGTTGTACCTGAGACGTAATAAATGTATTGTCCGTCTGTCTGTCAGCAATTTATTTCACACCTGTTTACTTTTTTTTATTATCACTGATTACCCATTAAAAATACTTTAAATGTGACAGTCAATTAACAACAGTCACACGTTAGTTTTCATGACATTTTTATTTTCGTTTTGTGTGTGTGTACACACACACACAGTTGCCTGTAAAAATACAGTTTTAACATGCAACTTTATTTAAATGTTTCCTTTATACTCGTTCTCCATGTTATTCTAATAATAACGTTATAACCTGTACATTCTGATCGTTGAATAAACTTGTATACAAAATATCAATCTGTTCAAGAAAGGTTAACAATGAAAACAAATACTTCTTTAAAATTTTATAATAGTTGACTAGTCCATGGTTGTAAACTGACAACAAAGACAACTTTATTTAATAAAAGTGTTTCATTATAATATACACACTGTAGTGTCTGTGTGTATTAAACGGTATATTCGTACGACTACATCTATTGCAATCATATACGCCTGGATGCCTTCGTTTTTTTTATATCAGCAACACAGGACATACATGTTGATATGTACTCAGTCAGCAAGTATTTTCTAAAATTAAAAGGAATGGTTTTATTTAAGTTGACGTCCTACGTTGCCTTTGATTATTATAAACTTGGACTTTTCCAAAAGAATTTCTACCCAGAGCCGAAGCGTTCTGGAAGTTCGATCATTAAAGGGACGTAACTCACTTTTCGTCAAGGCCAAAAATCAGCCTATTGAGAGTTTTCTCCCTTGTCCGTTATTACGCGGCTGTTTCAGCCATGCCAGCCCAGAAGAACTTATACGTTACCTCCAATGGCCATTGGTTACAATTGTCAAATTGTACAATAATTGATTCTGGCATTTCCCTACAAAGGGTCGAGTCTGGTCATTTATTTCTATTTTATTGCATTTAATTAGTACATGGGAACGTTGATTTATAAAAAAAGTTTTTCTCCAATCTAGCCAAAATACATTCAATGCACTACCATCACGATACAGTGTTTAAATGAACTAAATATGTAGACATGTGAATGTATTATACGTTTTCAATTGGGTATTTTACTACAATCAACATGTTTTCCTAAAACATGCGATTGTGCATGTCAATTAAAATGCATGCAATATTTTTTGAAAATACAATATCCATGTGACATCAGTATAATAAGATACTTTTCTAAACACTCATATTTCAGTCACAGTAAAACCGAGTCCATTGCCGACAAGTAAAGAAGACATAAAGTCATTGAAGTAATGACCGCATTGGTAGCGTAATGATTAGGCAATCGATCAGTTGCCATATGCCACTTAACTTATGGACCCCCCAGATGTTTTATTGCCCTGATTAATGTAGCAGCACTTAGGGACGTCTTTTCAAATAAGAGGACCAAAGTGGTCAAGGAATGGTAGTGTGCACAGATCTTGCTACTTTGTAACAGAATAATTACTGCACAGGTTCATAAGTGCAATTCAATGAATTCCTATGAAAAAGAAAAGCATGTTAAAACACTACAAATTATAATACTGTACATACTTTCAATCATGTTGAACACATAACATCACCATCTCTGTTATTTAAACCCGATAGGCATATCGTTGTGTTTCTTTTTCTCTCATATTTCATAGAATAGCACAGACTTTTTAATCATACTTTTCACAACTACCACCTTAAAGATATTTCTTTTACCTCAAGACTCGTACAATATTTATCATTTTTTAAGCAAAAATAGAGATATTTTACTTAAAAGGTTTTCGTATCTATTATTGCTTTACGTTTTCTCTTAAACAGTAAATGTTGCATTCTTTTGTTCAATGAAAATGTGAAACAGCTGTTCTATGGCACAATTACATTTGATATGCCATCTTGTAACCTTTGTTTTTAGAAACTATATTATCCTGTGTGACCACCCATCCGCCCACTCCGCACTAACCTCCCTACTAACAAAATTTCCCTACTTCCATTAATATCACCTCTATTCTAGAATTTCACTTGTTTGACCGAACTCAACATAGTAATATATAAAACAATTTGTATAGATCCTCATTTTGTACATGTATGTACATGAGTGTTAATAAATTATTGTCTGTCTACCTCTCTGTCTACTAAGTGAAATTTGAAAAGTACCATGTTGATTAAAACTAAGTGCGGTTCATACACATTCTTCATTCGTTTATACGCATTTGTTATAATAAGTAATGATGTGGAATAATTTATGTTAGCGTTTTTAATTTATGCACTATAACTCTTCCATTACTTAACACGCTTAAACAACACAATTCAATACGTTAAATTACTTTTTCCATGGTTGTTTTAGCAGTTAATTAATACTATTCACAATTTACCATTAAGATTTTCAATTCATTATAATGTGTTGTGTTTTTTTCCCCATATATTTACATTTTTTTATAAATTTGTTGTTTTAAATATGGGAAATCCAATAACTCTTTCATAAATTTTCTCCAGTGTACAAAATTGTCTTAACGTAATTATGGCTTTTTATACCCAGCCAATTGGTAAATCAAATGTTTAATTGTGTTTGTTTTCCAAAACATATAATTTATTTAAATCCCAAGTTGACAAGATATTTACTAATTTCAGTAGGAAATAAAACAGCTACGACAACATCATGGACACAATTAGAAAAATATAAACCTCAACGATTTATTTTTTGTTACTTTTTTCTTCTTTGCTTTAAAAATAAAAATAACAAAATGAAACATTTAAACAGACAAAATTATTGATCAATAACAAATGTTATTTTTTTTTATTGATTAGGATCATTGATCAGTTATTGGCGACGCTATAAAAATGCACTTGCGAGCGGATCTCCTCTTCTCGTTCTCGCTAGAGAATAGGCGAGCGAAAATGGGCGAGGTGTTCCAAATTTCGGAAGTTCCGCGATTTACACGTTTTCAACATACGGGTCCTAATTCTGTTAATGGTGTTCTTTTTATATTTATATTATTTGCATTTATTCTTCGTTTGTAAGTTCCACTCAAACGAGGTATTTTTTACTTTTTTAAATTTCTAAACATTAATGTAAATCTGACGGTTATATCTGTTAATGAAGACATGTTTGTCCCCTTTTTAGGATTGTACATATAAGTAGCCTTATATACCAGAATTAAATTATTCCAGTGATTTTAATGTTTACTTAATAATTTAAATCAGTCATCCCTAAATTTCTAATAAAAATTAGTTTCCTTTGTTGCGACGGCCTTTGATGCTTCGCATTAATGCTTTTCTTGTACAAAACTATGATCATAAATACAGACAAAATCAATAAAAATGTTTTAAAAGTAGAGACCACTCGCAACATCTTGGTCATTTCTACGCAACAGTCTTGTCCGGATGCCACGGAGGAGTTTCGAAAGTCGTGGTAATTACAACAGCCCACTCTAAAGTTTCTCACACATACCATCAAGAGCGCCACTCTTCAGTGAATATGGATCATCTTTGTCGCAGAGAATACAAACTGTTTGGACTCATTGAAAAAGTTGATTAAGTGAAGGAAATGGCTATTTTGGGCTGCTACATTTTAATTAAATTTCCCTAGATAGCATGCACGCATAGCCCCTAGTACGACTAGCTGCTGCTCGTATAATTAGGACCCAAACCCCTATAAAAAACACAACATGAAGCCCCCTTCTATCATTCACAACGACGTCGCTCGGCCTGGTTTATAACATAATAATACTCCGATAATAGAACACGAAAAAGAATTTGTTTTGCGTTAAATGTATTTATTCTCAAGTAAAACAAAACGGCCACTTGAAATACTGTGCATCATAATTAACTTCAAAATGTACATTGTAATCTATTTTCCCTTAATTTATAACTACCTGATTATATACAATACTTCTCTATACACACTATATGTATTGTTTATTTTATCTCAGTTCAGATCCATGTTTACACTGACCATTAGAACAAGGTACAGGTGAGAAATTTAATGCTTTTTATTTGCTTTGTTTAAACAATCAATAACATAATTTATACCTTTATAGTAAGAACTTAAAGCCAGAACATTTTTTGTGCGAAATCAAGATTTCATGTAGACAACACCATCACCACAAACAACAACATCGTCATCAAAGAATACAACACAGAAAAACGCTGTATCATGAATGAAATTTCATGAACAATTAACCTTTTATTTATCAGACTTCTAGTCCATATTTATAGGTTTAAAGTTATTGCAGGCTTATTTATGAAATACTGTTCACGTAACTCCATTCACTTGCATGACAGTGTTTATGTAGATTTTCCGAAAATAGGTAATTTGATTTTTCGGAAGAAGGTCATTTGACTTTTCGAAAATAGGTCATTTGATTTTTCGAAAATGCATCTGTCACCATAATCTGTCTTGAGTTGTGTATTTAAAAAGTCCAAAACATTTAAGAATACAATCGCGGCATCCTAAAAGATCATGATCATCATGATCAGCAGCAGCAACAAGGGATTTATTATTATTATCATCATCATAATCATAATCATCATCATCATCATTATCATCATCATTCATCATAACCACCAACACCATCATCATTATCATCATCACCAATACCATTATTATCATCATTATCATCATAAGCAACAACACCATCATCAGACGGACTTAAAGAATGACATGTTTTTCCCGTAGATACACTAACTGGAAGAGTAGTAGTGTTCAAGTTGATTTTCAGAAAAGAAGCCTTGTTGTTTGTTGAAAATGGATCTGATATTCTCGTCAACATCATTGTTATAAAGGAAACAAACAACGCTACTATTATCGTCAGCATTACAATAATAGACAGCATCATCAACATAACAGCAACATCAGCGTTAGTTGCAGCAGAATGAAGATTTCCATCCGTATAATCCTCCTCATCATCCTTCTCATCATATTAATAAGTATGTTCATAATCACCATCATCATCATCGTGTTAATAATCACCGTCATTGTTATTCTATTTTTTTTCCATCACCTGTCAAAGAAATTATCACCCGATCACCCGAGGCGACAAAAATGGAGATAAGGCGAGTAAGTTTTCCGGGCGAGTAAGTTTGTCGCCCTACTGGCGACCGATATCTCACATTGATTTTTACCATAGATCTTTTCTTTGGAAAGCGAACCTCTCAACAATATCTATGTGTAAAAGTGGTTCGTGCCAGTTTGTGATGTTATTTGTAATACGTCATTGGGCCACGTGCGCTTCTATGTCAATCGCAATTTCTCATAAATCGGTGTTAGCATGTATCTGGAAAGGAAATTGCCGAGGTAATCGAATAAGACAGCATGCCCTTACTCGGATGTTTTCAACTATGTCCTTCTATCTGCTAAAATGGCTTCATTTAAATAGTACAACCAGGAACAGAAAGAAGGCAAGGAGTGATGAATGTTACATTGTGTGATTTGTCCACATTTTTATAACGATAACCAGGGCATTATAATCGTAATCGTGTTAATTGTTAAAAAGCATCTATTTTAATTGTCCACTCGCCCTCGCCGCTAAAGTTTCAAGCTTTTTAAAGCAATGCCTGCCTGATTTCTGTATTAAGCGTGACACCGGGTCAAATGCCCTGATTGGCAAACTAGAAAAACGTCATCGACATATGCCTGGCAAGTCCTTTTCAACATTCGTTGTCATCAAGCAAGTCTCTTAATTGCTATTTGGGTTTTTCTACATAAAAGAAAAGCCCCGCTTATCAAAGTCCCAAACAGAGTTTCACATTTGCGGCTAAATGTCTAGGAATCCTGGAATTGTCACAAAAAATGTATATTCATGTTGTAAACGCTATAACCTATTGTGACCGTGTGCAACAGGGATGCCACATTATGTTTATTAGAAGCGACATAGTTTATGACGTCATCGCGTCTACGGTAGTCGCACACGGTATTAATTTGACTGAGCAGTAAAGTTTAGTGGGTCGGATTGTTGTTTTTAATACTCAGTGGAAAAGACCGCTTTCAAAAAGGCGTCATTTGATATACGCTACAGATTGTACTGAGTTTCTTCACATTTACTCAGTCGGTTTCAATCACATTGTTGATGATCTCATGGTCTTTGACAGCTGAAAAAACTTTCTACATTGCAACAATTCTACAAGATGTTTCTAAAAAATGTATGAAGAGGACTCTTAAAAGTGAAAACCTTCAAACATTTAAATATGCCCTTGAAGTAAGCTTGCCGCGCTTCAAGTGCCCTTTTCTGGAAAAAAATACCAAACCCTTGTAGATGTCAGGGGGTGGGGACATTAATATAAGAAAGAGATGAAAAAAATGAAGCTAACTGTCAATGTTTGTTGGTTTGTCTTCTTTTATCTGGACATCATCTTCTACATATTATATCCACTTAGTGTGCAATCTGCAATGTCGATGTTTGTAAAATCACTGGTGTCAAACTATATTATGGGAATGAGGATAAAGGTATGTAATGACAGAGCTTCATTAATCTGTTTCAAACATTGTTGCAGTCAACGAATTCAGCATTAAACTTTAGGGATTAAAAATAATACTTTAAAATTTTAGTGGAAAATTCATTTCGAGTTTCTTTCAAAATTCTGGGTGGGGGGACTTTTTAAATATTCAAAATTAATGTCATCTTTTTTTTTTTTTTTTTTTTTTGTTTTTTTGCCATGTAAAAACATAAAATATTGTGCTTAAGCTGCTGGTAAATGTAAAGTTTATTATATATTATTGTGATGTTGGCTCTTCAAATTGTAATTTAGAGACACTTTACCTACTTGATTTAAAAATAAAGATGATGTAGTTGTTTAGGCCTAACAGAGCTCTGATATTGTCAGTAGTCATGAACACAACCCAATGCCAAATGGGTCGATTCATGGAAACAATTAGGAAAAAATAACTCCTTTAAGTGTGAAGTTATTTCATTCTACCTTCTCATTTTCTTGTAAGATATTTAACTTTAAGGCAGCAAAATTGTACCATTTCAAAATAGAATATTACCATAATTAATTTGTATAGGTAAATAAGAAAAGGTCCTATCAAAATTTAAGGTACAAATATATTTAAATTGTATCTACTTGCATACCAAGGCAAACAAAGTAAATGTAAATGTGACAAAAACACAGAGACGAGACATAACACACAAAAAGAAAAAAACAACAGTTATCGCCTTGGAACGGTCAGTCGGCAAAAAGGCCAACTGGGGTGCTTAAACCTGGTTTGTGGAACGCTCCCACCTCGCACTTCCTGAAGGTTTTTCTATCAAACAAACAGTGTAAATAAAAGTATCCCGTCAAAGTGAAACAACTAACAGTAAGCACCTGCATCGGGAGTTAAAACAGATATAATGAACTTATGTACATACATGAAAACTAGTAATAAAACAACATATGTACAGTATGTACAGTAGATAAAAGCCTCGGCAACCAAAAATTCCAAATGAGAGAGTAGTTTCAAAAAAAATGAAGCAGTACAAGCGCTGATATATTATAAGAACAATATAATGACGTCATAAATGTCATGACGTCATATGCCAAAAGTGTCGAAAGTAAAATGTAAAAAAATACGGAAGAAATAATAGAATTTTAGAAAATCAATAAAAATAAAACGTAGTATTGTTTAGAGTTAATACGTTTAAAAACATATCATAAACGCCGAGGATTTTTCCGCAGTTGACATATTATATATGATAAAGGTACAAAAAATCCCGATGTTATACCTACTGTGCAATCTCACGTAAAGGGTATGGAGACTGCTCAAGTTGTCCCACTTAAATAGGGCACGACTGGAGAGATGAAGAGAAAAGAAATCCAACAGTGACTGTCTAATTATGGCTTTAAGTCACTGTTTTCATATAGTCTCAGCGACCTGTCCGGTCATCGTGTAATTTAAAAGCAATGCAAGTTCTTGACTGTAAAAGGGTCAATTGCAAGCAATGCAGTACATGTCATGTTGTAATATTCTTAATTTCACATTTTTAGATTCATTATCATAATCATTAGCCTTTTATTTATATATGTCTTATTTTAGTGTAAATTTTATTTCATTAAACTTTTAAAACCCTTCTATTTACTCTCTTTGTCAATGCAGAAAATTAAATCTCAAATGTGTGAAATTACAGAAAGTAGTGCTTGCATATCTTCCAGAATTTAATAATATATCAAGTATTGAATTTATAATTATTTTATTATGGTTTATAAAGTTACATATTTAAGACCATAAATGCAATGATATACTTTTCATGTTAAATGTTGCTCTGAATGATCTATCTCACTTAGGAAGGCCTGTATGAAAGTTATATTTTTATCCTTGTTTTATGATGGAAAATGTATGAAATGAGAGTGTTCTGAGAAGAAAATGAACTGCAACTTCATGATTTTTGTCCAACTTAAACATGAAAATATGAATAAACTCTCTTGTTAATTTGATTCGCCTTAATAAACCCTTTATGATCAATGATAAAAGCAATGATTAATCCAAACATACCTTTGAAATAAATATTTTATGATGTATCGCTAAACACATTCAAAATTTCTGTACATTTTATCTGTAAATATGTACTCTTGTTTTATTGACATTCATGTTTAATCAGTTGTGTTAAGAGTTTCTATTTTCTGCTTCCATTTTTAACAAGTAAATAGTGAAGAAGAAGAAAAAGATTGTTACTTGTGTTTTGTTACATTCACTAGAAATTTTCAACCCGAACTATGTTTAATAATTTCTGTTGCATTAATCTTTATTACACGATGAACTGTGCATATGATTTTGCAGAGAAAAAAGATAAGCTTTCATTTCTAGAGTTATGCATATTTATTGATTTCATATTTGCAGAAAAAAGGTTTATGTCGTTCTAAATATGTTATTGCTTACACAGATGTAGAAAAAAGAGTTAATTGTCTGTAGCGTGTTTATAATTGTTTAGAATAAGTTATTTCAGTATAAATAGATAAAGAACCCAGAGTAAATTCATACAAAACGCATGATTTGTTATACTTTTAATAAAATAATTTTGATACAGCTTTCATGTTGGAAAATATGCTTTAATAAAATCCCAATTCTAATATTGTTTAATCATTTTAAGTTTTAGATGCATTCATACCACTTGTCTGGGATTAGAATATTTCATATATTTTTAAGAACATAGATTAACTGTAAACCTGCTAAACACATAAATTCTGCAGGCTTTTACAAATAGTTAAGAGCCAGATCAGCCAGGATTAAAGTTTATAAAACTTTGAGATTGAACCCAAGCTTTAAAGCATCTGATTGGTCCAATTAAAATTTTATTTGAATCCAGTCAATCAAATGATGTTTTTTTGTCACTGACACAAACTCGAACTGTTATAATCTCCAGTCCAGCTCTTAATTAAACGCGAATTATTTGCTGTATTTCGCGGTGTTTCTTGTGTTGTATTATTTGTACTTTTCTTTATGCTGTTCATTATCACTACAATTCACCCATCATCCGTATGGATCATTAACATAGAAGGAATTTTATTTGAAATTGTTGTATAATACATTTCATGTTATTAATTTGGATTTGTTTTTCTTCCTGCATTTTCAGTTTTGTATCGAATGTGAATACCCTTGGGGTACGGTATGCAATTTGAGTAATCTTATGAATTGGGTGCTCTATGCCATCTAGTTAATCTTATGAATCGGTTGTTCTATTCCATCCCAGTAATTTTATGAATGGGGTGCTCAATGCCATCTGAGAAAGCCACGTGACTATTTCATTCCGATATTCAGCTCTGTTAGATTTTTGCTGACATCTCCATCGTGCTAAGATTTAGAAAGAATGGACCTTTAGAGCTGGTTTCATGATGTGTACTGTCAAACAATTGACAAACTGTAGAAAATCGTTACTGCTTGGATTATATTATGAGTTTATGTAACATTTATGTCCAGATTCATCCATTTATTATTACATGTATTTTATATAGGCAAACATGCCGGATTCCACATTCAAACAAATATTTAAGTACCCATGTAAAAAGTCTGGTGGGATGAACGGTAATTTTTCTGAGTGTGTGCGTGCACTTAATCAAACATTTACAGTAATTTACTTGTACTGTTGTTTCTACATGTCCCTGGATATTTTAAGTATTTTATCTTCGTTGAGTCCTATCTGCACTCTTTGACTTCTCTATCACATGATAAACATGCACGGGTTATAAACTATATCGAAACTGGCTATCATATGACTGTATTGACATCATTGGTAACACCACTATGTGTGTCGGAACATGCCGATTAAAGCTGGGGTAAAGTCGGAAGTTGTTTAAATGTAAACAGCGAAGTTTTCCGAACAATACCGAGTAGTTACGGAACCACAAACTACTTGTGTTATCGATTCGTAGATAGGACTTGAACAAACGTGTTTGTAGCGTAAACAATTGAAAAGATTGTGAATTGACTGGTATATTGGTGTCAATGTACTGCATTCTTAAAGGGTAGCTGGACAAGCACATATCGGACTAAAATCCAATTTATTTTAATAATGTTGGAATCAGTGACGTATAGACGATAGAACGAGAAGGAATTAGCATGGACAGTTAGAACACGGAATAGGTGAGAACATTATTACTGAATTGTTTACGTTTAACATTTTATTACAATCAAAACCGTCTGAAAATGCGTCTAAACATACACTGTAAATTCATGTCTGTTTTTATTTAAAAATAACAAAACTTTTAAGAAAACAATAGCGGCATATTTAACATCATGATCATCGTCACCATCATCAGAAGTACTTATTTTTATTTAATTAATGACATTCTTTTCCCGTAAACGCGTTTACTGGTAGTGTAGAATTGTAACAACATCATTCTTTTCTGTCTCAACGATTACCACAATATTTCTTTTCTCAGAATAGAATTAACATTCATATAATTATTTATAACATTACTTAAATTAACTTTGTTCTGTTTCAGTCATAATGGATGAAGTATACGGGCGTAGGGCATCTTCATCAGGCTCAAAGCCAGATCCCCATGGTCACAACAACTGTGACGAGTGTGCTGAATCGGGAAACATGGTCATTCCTTCCGGTTTTTGTGAGAATTGTTCTGACTTTCTTTGCACATCATGCATTGAGCAGCACAAGAAAGCCAGATCGTTAAGACATCACAATATTCTTGAGGGTAAAGCCATGCCAACAATTAAGCCAAGAAAATCCGATGTGAAGAAATGCACCATGCACCCCACATTTGGATTCTCGCTGTGTTTCACGGTTGTCAACAGATCTTGTCAGAATGTCGCTCTACTGTCTGATTTGTCACGTGGAGTAGAAACAAGCAAAGAGTTTGTAGAGGTCCAAAATGCAGCTGACAGATACAAGAAATTAGAGGAGGAGTACAAGCAGGTCATTACGAAATATTTGTCCAAGAACGATGAATGGCACAGTAAAACCTTGGAGAGATTTCAACAATTCCGATCAGAGGTCCATAATATCGTAGAAGAAATCGGCATAAAAGTACACGAGGAGGCAGCCGCATTGAAGGAGGAAAATGAAAGTAAGTTGAAAGAACTATCACATCAAATTGCAACATATGCAGAACAAGTAAAACAGTATATGGTAAATATCGACGACAAGAAAGATCGCAATGAAAATGAACACTTATTCATTTATTTAAAGAAAACTGGCAGGCTTGTAATTGACTCAGTTAATCGCTTAGAGACAATCTATAGGGGTATTGCTGTAAAGAAATTTGAATTTGAATTTGATTCTTCCATTAAAGAGATATTAATCCGGGACAACAGAATAAATGTTAAAACACCATCACTTCTTTCTCAACTTGGAACAGAATCAGATGAGGAGAGGAACACTTGTGTTCACAGAGCTCTTTCTCCGGCCAGAAGATGCCAATCAACATCTCTGTTGAACATCAAATCAAATGACGATTATGAGGCATTGTGGGTCACTAGTATATTGGAACTTTCAGAAATAAAACTCATCATGGCTGACTTTAATAATGACTGCCTGAAAGTGTTTGACATGACCAGTAACTCTATCACACAGAGACGGCCCCTAACAGCAAAACCCTTGGATATCACTAAAGTTCCAGGATGTCGTGTGGCTGTTTCATTTCCAAACGCTAAACAGATCCAATTCTTCAAAGCTGACCAGACCCTGGAACCTTCTGGAAATATTGACGTGCCTTCTGGGTGTTATGATCTTCACTGTGCTGGAGACAGGCTGATTGTAGCTAACACAAGTACAACAAAGGTTCTGATACTTAGTATGACCGGCACGGTCCTCCAGACTATCCAGTATGATCCATCAGGGAAAGAGTTATTCCGGTGTCCCTGGCACTTGGCAGTCATTAATGACAACAAGCTGATTTATGTAAGTGATTGGGACAACCATAACCTCACATGTATGACTACTACCGGCGTGATCCAGTGGGTTTACCGGGACGAGCAGTTGAAGATTCCATATGGCGTGACTACCGGAGAGAACGGGTCTATCTACCTCTGTAGCTGGATCACCAACACCATCCACGTGGTGTCCCGTGACGGTACCAGACTCGCCATCATACAGAGTGATCAGTCCAGTATCTTGAATCCAACTGTTGTGTGTTACACCCGCAACAACCGGACACTGTATGTGTCGAAATACGTTGATGATCATATCACAAGACTCAGTCTGCAATAAGATCATATCATTATATCACAAGACTTAGTCTGTAACAGCTTATTGAGCATATATATATAAATGCGAAATGCTGAAAAGATATAGAAGACGAATATGTAGAAGACACAGAAGAAGAATGAAGATAATGAAGAAAATAAGTAGCCCTAGGATATAATGATGATGATGAAGATAATGATGTTGATTATCATGATGATTAAGGCATCATCATTAACAGATATCTTTTTATTTAAAGAAAAACTGTCACTGCTTAAGACATTAAAATTCCATCCTGAGACATGTTTCTGTTGATTAATATTTGTCAATGCTTTTATGACTCAAAGAAAACAATAAACATACCGGCTGATTAGCACTCTGCCTTTCACTTCTATCGGCTCCTCCCTGTTTTTCTGCTCCCTCCTCTTTAGTCTGTATTTTTTAACCCATTTTGTATTCATATACATTATTCTTTTTGGACCGGAACTATTAGTTACGTATCAATATTGGAAATATATTACTTATTAAAAATACTTTAAATGTGACAGTCAATTAACAACCGTCACACTTTAGTTTTCGTGACATTTTTATTTTCGTTTTGTGTGTACACACACACACACACAGTTGTCTGTAAAAATACAGTTTTAACATGCAACTTTATTTAAATGTTACCTTTATACTCGTTCTCCATGTTATTCTAATAATAACTTTTAATATATAACCTGTACATTATGATCGTTTAATAAACTTATATACAAAATATCAATCTGTTCAAGAAGGGTTCACAATGACAACAAATATTATTTTACATTTTATAATAGTTTAAAAAGGCCATGGTTGTAAACTGACAACAAAGACAACTTTATTTAATAATAGTGTTACATTATAATATACACGCTGTAGAGTCTATGTTTAAGAAACGGTATATTCGTACAACTATATTACATCTTTTGCAATCATGGATGCCTTCGGGTTATTTATTATATCAGCAACACAGGACATATTGATATGTATATGACATTATATGCTGATATGTACTCCGTCAGCCAGTATTTTATCAAATTAAAAGAATGGTTTTATTTAAGTTAACGTCCTACGTTGCCATTGATTATCATAAACTTGAACTTTTCGTCTGATGCGTCCGCTATCTTTCTAAAAAAAATTTACCCAGAGCCGAAGCGTTCCGGAAGTTCGACAATTATTAAGGGACGTAACTCACTTTTCGACAAGACCAGAAATCAGCCTATTGAGAGTTATCTCCCTTTTCCGATATTACGCGGCTGTTTCAGCCATGTCAGCCCAGAAGAACTTCGTTACGTTACCTCCCATGGCCAATGGTTACAATTGTCGAATTATACAATAAATGAATCTGGCATTGCGCTAATAAGGGTCGAGTCTAGTCATTTATTTCTATTTTACTGCATTTGATTAGAACATGGGAAAGTTGATTTATAAAAAGTATTTCATCCAATCTAGCCAAAATGCATTCAATGCACTACCATCACGATACAGTGTTTAAATGAACTAATTAGGTAGACATGTGAATGTATTTTATGTTTTCAATTGGGTATTTTATTACAATCAACATGTTTTCCTAAAACATGCGATTGTGCGTGTCATTTAAAATACATGAAATAATTTTTTTTGCAAATACAATACCCATATGACATCAGTATAATAAGACATATTTTATTTCTTATTTCAGTCACAGTAAAGGCGAGTCCATTGCCGACAAGTAAAGAAGCCAAAAAATCTTTGAAGTAATAACCGCATTGGTAGCGTAATGATAAGGCAACCGATCAGTTGCCATATGCCACTTAACTTATGGACCCACCAAAGTTTCATTGCCCTGATTAATGTAGCAGCACTTCTATTCATCTAGTCCAATTAGAGGACCAAATTGGTCAGGGAATGGTAGTGAGCACAGATCTTGCTTCTTTGTAACAGAATAATTACTGCACAGGTTCATAAATATATAAGTATATGCCAAAATAGATTCCTTAAACAATATTGTAAAGTAAAACATGCTTTGCTATTGGTAAATGTAAGTGCAATTCTATGAACTCCTATGAAAAAGAAAAGCATGTTAAAACACTACAAATTATAATGCTGTACATAATTCCAATCATGTTGAACACATAACATCACCATCTCTGTTATTTAAACCCGATTGGCATATCGTTTTGTTTCTTTATCTGCCATATTTCATAGAATATCACAGACTTTTTAATCATACTTTTCCCAACTACCATCTTTTAGATCTTTCTTTTACTGCAAGACTCGTACAATGTTTATCAATTTTTCTCTTATACAGTATATGTTGCAATCTTTTGATCAATGAAAATGTGAAATAGCTTTTCTATGACACAATTTCATTTGCTATGTCATCTTGTCACCTTTGTTTTTAGAAACTATATTATCGTGTGCGTCCCCCCCCACCATCCACGCCCCGCCCCCCCCCCCTAACCCTGCACTAATCTCCCTACTAACAAAATATCGCTACTTTATTAACATCACCTCTATTCTAGAATTTCACTTGTTTGACCGAACTTAAAATAGCAATATATGAAACAAATTGTATAGATCCTCATTTTGTTTATGTCTGTACATGAGTGTTTATAAAGTGTTGTCTGTCTGTCTGTCGACTAAGTCAAATTTCAAAAGTACCATGTTGATTAAAACTAAGTGCGGTTCATACACATTCTTCATTCGTTGATACGCATTTGTTATAATAAGTTATAATGTAGAATAATTTACGTTAGTATTTTTTAATTAATGCAGTATAACTCTTCCATTATTTAACAAGCTTCAACAAACACAATTAAATACGTTAAATTACTCTTTTGCCCGATTGTTTTAGCAGTTTATTAATACTATGCATAAATTATCTTTAATATCTTCAATTTATTTTAATGTTTTATATATATATATATATATATATATATATATATATATATATATATATATATATATATATATATATATATATATATATATATATATATATATATATATATATATATATATATACATTTTTTTTATAAATTCCTCTTGGTAAATGTGAGAATGCTATAAATTTTCTACAGTGTACAAAAATGTCTTAACGTAATTATGGTTTCTTTATTTATTTAATTTATTTAAATCCCAAGTTGATAAGATATTAACTTAATTCAGTATGAAATAAACAGCTACAGCATCTTCATGGACACTTTTATAAAAATATAAACCTGAACGATAATTTTTTCTGTGAGTTTTTTCTTTACAATGAATATAACAAATGAAACATTTAAACAAACAAAATCATTGATCAATAACAAATGTTAATCATTTTTATTATTGATTAGGATCATTGATCAGTTATTGGCGATGCTATAAACATGCACTTGCGAGCGGATCTCCTCGGCAATTCTCGTTCTCGCTAGAGAAAAGGCGAGCGAAAATGGGCGAGGTGTTCAGAATGTTGGAAGTTCCGCGATTTACACGTTCTCAATATATCGGTCCTAATTCGGTAAATGGTGTTCTGTTTATATTTATATTATTTGTATTTATTCTTGTCTTGTAAGTTCGACTCATACGAGGCATTTTTACTTTTAAAATTTCTAAACATTAATGTACATCTGACGGTTATACCTGTTAATGAAGACATGTTTGTCCCTTTTTTAGGATTGTACATATAAGTAGCCATATATATTAGAATTAAATTTTTCCAGTGATTTTAATGTTAACTTTATAATTTATATCAGTCATATCTAAATTTCTAATAAATATTAGTTTACATTGTTGCGTCGCTCTTTGATGCTTCGCATCAATGCTTTTTTTCTACAAAACTATAAACTTGAAATAAATAAATAAAAATGTTTTAAAAGTAGAGACCACTCGCAACATCTTTACCATTTCTACGCAACAGTCTTGTCCGGATACCACCTAGGAGTTTCGAAAGTCGTGGTAATTACAACTGCCCACTCCAAAGTTTCTTACATATACCATCAAGGACGCCGCTCTTCATCTTTGTCGCCGAAAATACAAACTTTTTGGACTCATGGAGAAAGTTGCTGAAATGAAGGAAATGACTATTTTTGGCTGCTACATTTCAGTTAAACATGCCTAGATAGCAGGCACGGAAAGACCCTAGCACGACTAGCTGCTGCTCGTTTAATTAGGACCCCATCCCTTATAAAAGACACAACATGAATCCCCCTTCTATCATTCACAAGACGTCGCTCAGCCTGGCTTATAATTTAATAATACTCCGATAATAGAACACGAAAAAGAATGTATTTATTCTCATGTACAACAAAACGGCCAAGTGAAATCCTGTGCATTTTATATTTAGCGAAGGAACTGTATCATTAGTTAACTTCAAAATGTAAATTATAATCTGTTTGCTCTTAATTTATAACTACCTTGGTATGTACAATACTTCTATATACAGAACTCACATACACATTATGTATTGTCTATTTTATCCCAGTTGAGATCCATGTTTACTCTGATCTCCATTACTAGCACCTAAATCTGCATGGGTTAAAAATATATTAAACATATCGAACGACTGTATTCACTTCCTTGATCACGTAAATTTGAATGGCGGAACATGCGGTTTAAACACGTGATAAAATCGGTTCGTATATAAACAATAGATTTTCCGTAATTTACAGAATAGTTACGGAACTCTGTGTCACTGTTTCGCTGGTATGACTTGATATTTAACACAAGCTGTTGTGTTGTACACATTTGATGTATATGTGCATAAACTGTTTTATAAGTGGTGAAGTACTGCGGTTTTAAAGAAGGTAGTTCTATAGACAAAGAACAGAGACTGGGACGGAAATCTTATTCAAAACGGAGGCAGTGACATGGTGACGACAGACCAGTAGGAATGATAATAGACAATTAGAACAAGGTACAGGTGAGAAATTCAATGCTTTTTATTTGCTTTGTTTAAACAATCAATAACATTTAGCAAATGTTCAAAGCATAAATAATGTATACCTATATAGTACGAACTTATATAGCCAGAACATTTTTACGCGAAATCAGGATTCCATGTAGAGAACAACAACACCACCAACAACAACATCATCATCAAAGAAAACAACACAGACAAACGCGGTATCGGGAATAAAATATCATGAACAATATATCTTTTCACATTACAGTCTTCATATCCATATTTATAGGATCAAAGTTATTACAGGCTTATTGATGTTATCTTGCTTACGTAACTCCATTCACTTGTATAGCAGTGTTTATGAAGATTTTCCGAAAATAGGACATTTAATTTTTCGAAAGTAGGACATTTGATTTTCCGAAAATAGGACATTTAATTTTTCAAAAATTCATCTGACAACATACTTTCTCCTGAGTTGTGTATTTAAAAAGTCCAAAACATTTAAGAGAACAATCGCGGCTTACTAAAAGATCACCATCATCATCATCATCATCATCATCATCACTTACAACACCATCATCACCGTCATCCTCCTCTTCCTCCTCCTCATCATCATTATTATCCTCAGAAGGACATATTTCCGTATTAATAACGACATACTTTTCCCGTCGACCCACTTATTTGAAGAGTAGAATTAGATTTTCTGAAAAGAGGCCCTGCGATTTGTTTAACATGGATCTGTTATTATAGACATCATCATCATCATTGTTATAAATGACACAAACAACTTAAATATTATCGTCAGCATTACAATAATGGACAGTATCATCGACATAACAGCAACATCAGCGGTGCAGCAGAATGAAGATCTTCATCTTTATAATCCTCCTCCTCCTCCTCACAATCATAATCTTCGTCATCATAGGTTCGATCGTCAAAATCATAATCATCATCGCGTTAATAATCACCGTCATTATTATTATAATTATTTCCATTACCATTCATTGAAATATTCACATGCCCAATCGCCCAAGGCGACAAAAATTGAGATCCGGGCAGTAAATCTTCCGAGCGAGTAAGTTTGTCTAAGTTATTCGCCCAACTGGCGACCGATATATCAAATTGATCTACCGCAGATCTATTTTTGGAAAGTGAACCTCTCAAAAATATCTACATGTAAAGTGGTTCGTGCCATTTTCTGACGTTATTTGTTATATATCATTGGGCCACGCGCACTCCTATGTCAATCGGTGTAAGCATGTATGAAATTGATGTGTAGGAAATTGCCGAGGTGATCGAATAAGACAGCGTACTCGGATAGTTTTCGACTATGCAATTCTATCTTCTAAAATGGCTTCACTTAAATGGACACCAGTGGTAAAGCTAGGAAAAAGATAGAAGGCACGGAGTGATGAATGCTACATTGTGTGATTTGTCCGCATTTTTATAACGATAACCAATCGTATCGTGTTAATTGTTAAAAGGCACCTATTCTAATTGTCCACTCGCCCTCGCCGCTATAGCTTATTTTTTTTTAACAGAAATACCTGCCGGCTATCTATATTTAGAAAGATAAATACTCTGATTGGTAAACTAGGAAAACGTCATCGGCATTTGCCTGGCAACTCCCGTTCATCAATCGTGGTCAACAAGTTAGTTTCTTAATTGCAGTATATTAAAGTTGCCAAGAATAAAAGTTAGTGTGATCGTGTGTTACCAGATGCCAGATTATGTTAACTACAAGCGACATACTTTATGACGTCATCGCGTCTTCGGTAGTCGCACACGGTATTTATTTGCCTGAGCATTAAACTTCAGTGAGTCTGATTGTTGTTTTTACTACTCAGCGGAAAATGACCGCTTTCACAAAGTCATTTGTTAAACGTTACGGATTGTACTGATTTTCTTCACATTTACTCAGTCGGTTTCAATCACACTGTCGATGGCCACATGGTCTTTGACAGCTGGAATAAACTATCTATATTGCAACACTTCTACAGATGGTTCATAAAAATGTTTGAAGGAACCTGTTAATACATTCAAACGTTTATATATGCCCTTGAAGTAGAACCTGTCGCGCTTCAAGAACCCCTTTCTGGAAATGATGCCAAACCCTTGTTTGGCTTAAGCACAAAGAATGCAATTTGTATCTGGTTATGGCCTGTTTCCGCTGAAAAACATAAAACTTTACGACAAAACAAAGTGAAGATATGGTAAAAAAATTGTTTTGTTTATTGGAGAGAATACATTTTAAAAGTGGCGCATTTGTGTTTTTAATGGGGAAATTTTAGGCATGTAAAATGTGTTTCGGGCATGTACAATTTCTAATTTTATGGGCGATTGGCGTGCATTTTATACTAATTTCAAAGACTGGATCATCGACTTCACTATTGTCATCATTATCGACATCATGATCGTAATTTACCATCAGCAGCAGGAGAGGCATCGCAACATTTCTACTTACCGTCATGATCGTATGCGGCATAATAATAAAAATAATATTAATAATAATAATAAAATAATAATAATAATAATAATAATAATAAAATAATAATAATAATAATAAAATAATAATAATAATAATAATAATAATAATAATAATAATAATAATAATAATAATAATAATTGACCGGGCCTTGTAACTTTTCAGTAGAGAGTTGGCTCATGGTACGGTGGCAGTCCCACGGTTCTGGTTGGCTCGGTGTCGGGATAATGTGACTAGGTGTGATATCATGCCAGGTATTCATGGCATGCTACATACAGTGATGGAAGCATTTTATATGTTTTTAGTGGACACCGTCTCCAGATAAATGAAACACTGTTGGCGGGACGATAAACACACACAAAAAAAACAATAATAATTATTATCATCGTTGTTATTATTAACTGTATCTCATTTTCAGTACCTCACTATCATTTGCAGCACATATTATTATTATTGTTAGTAATTGTAGAAGTAGTAGTAGCAGCATTGGCAACAGTATATATAGTAGTAGTCATAATATTAATAATAATATCATTATCATCATCAACAACAACAACATCATTCTTTTCTGCCTTACTTCTGCTTTTTCAGATTTTTTTTCTCAGAAAAGAATTAACATTTATATCATTATTAATAACATAATATACATTAAAAATGTATAACTGTTATGTTTCAGTCATAATGGATGAACAGAGGAGGTTACGCATGTTTAGTGTCGTGTGCAAATCACGTGATCGGAAATACCGCCTACCGACGCCATTTATTAATGGGGCAATAAACGATTTTATCGCTAATTTGATCTGATAAATGGGACCTCCTACTTTTTGTCACAGGTGAGTAAACATATAAAAGCCCTATCGAAACATGTAAACAACCACCACGTATTGGCATTGAGTCGCTGTTTGGCCAATTTTTCGATAATTTAACACAGAAACGAAATGCTATATTGTTTGCATTACAGTTTCACAAAATAACAGAGACACTTTTTATCAAATGTGTACATTAGTTACGCAAGACTTTGTCGTAAAAAAATAACACAACAATTTTCAATGTTTTTACTATCAGAAAATCTAAAAAGGCGTCTTAAGTCGTCTCAATTCTTTGTGTTGTGTGCTAATTAACTTGGTCGAAATTAGCTATAAGTTCCTTTATTGAAAGGCAATGCACTTAATTTTAAATATAATGTGCATCGTTTTGATTGTTTGATTCTGTCATCATTTTTGTAGTTTTTAATGACACAATAATTTTTTCAATAAAAAACGTTAAAACTTTCTATATATCTTATATTTAACTGCTTAACTACACAATGTCAGACAGCATATATGCATTTTTGTTATCATGATTATATGTTTTATGTTGTTTTATGTTGTTGTTGTAGGTTAATGTGAAAAAATGGACACCCCTATTTTGAATGATAAAGAAAACAATGTGGAGCAAAGTGTTACTCCTCTGGTAAGTCCTCTGGAAATATATTATGCATGCTTGGATGTAAATGCATGTATTTCTATTTCATGCACGTGTAAGTTAATTGTTATACATGTGCATGCCATATATAACAGAACCAATTTTATTAAGACTTGAAAGAATATACATTGTCTAATAACACATCTCAGTCAACATTTTGTCACGTGGTAAACATACATGTGTCAACAAACATATTAGTTTTGGAGAGTAATACTTATTTTCCAATAATTTAGTTAAGTTCAGAACATTTATGTACATAACATATTTAAATAATTATTTCTATCCTGCAGAGCTTTTTTGATAAATTGTGCTAAATTAAGAAGTAGTTTCTTTTTGGCTGTAGCCATCAGTAAGTTTAATTTAAACACCGATGGTCTACGATAGAATGAAGGTTGTATATATGTTGTGCTTAAATCTTTATATTCATCGAGGATAAATAAACAATTTTTTGTCAACAACATCTTAGAAGAGAGATACTGTAAAAAAACAACAGCATATTTTCAATAAAGTGATTGAAGTTAAAGGATGTTACATTAGTTACATGTATTTTGTAGCTTTTTGGATAATATACTTTCACTGTTATTTCCATTTATTTGCATCATGAGTACTCCTCATTCATTATATGTTAAATAATTACATGTATATGCATACTCAAATGTACATATATACTCAAATATTATATCAACAACAATAAGTATAAATTAAACAGCCTGTCCATATCAGGTCTTGAAACTTAAAATTGAGCATACCTTCCTTGTAATTTCAGGCGCAACAGAAGCGCAACAGACAAGTCAGCTGGTCGCCAAAGAAGAGGTTGGTTAATAGTCCTCCCAAGAAACGTATCAGAAAGGGGGCATGGTCTCGTGCAGAGCTTTGTTCTCTTGTGGAATATGTTGCTTTACATAAAGACACACAGTCGTCGGAAAGTGAATGGCCTTCCATGAATGCTGACAATAACTACTGGACAGACGCCAGCAAATTTATTATGATGTCTTGTGGAACATCTCGTGGTAGTAAGTATCAGATTATGAATCAAATAAAGCTGCGGGTATGTGAAAATGTATGAGAGAAATTTTTCAGCTTGTAAATTGGCATGCATTTTGATGTTTATGGTTCTCTCTTGGAAATGAAATGGAGCTCTCCTAAGCCTAATGAAAAAAAAAAGTGGGATGGGATTAGCCGGCATTTTAGCCGATACTGCGCAGCGACATTTCTATCATTATAGCACAGGGGCACTTATGAGGTGCCCAGGGACTGAACCCGGCCGGTCCATTATACTGACACCGACGAGTCAGGCGTAATGCTGTCCCCTTGGCCCCAAGCGTTAGGAGGGAAGCCATTGCTACCAACTTCAAAGTCTTTGGTTTGACCCGGCCGGGGATCGAACCCACGACCTCCCAATCTGCAAGCCGACGCTCTACCACCTGAGCTATTGCGGCCGGTAAAAAAAAAAAAAGTGGATCTATCCTCTATGTGAAAAAATTCATATAAATAATGTTATTTTTCAGATGTTGCCTGTAGAGCCAAAGTTGTGAACTTTCTCCGAAAGACATTTCCAAGAATAACTGATGCAGAGGAAGAATTTGCTATCGACTACGAAAACAGCTGTCATGATGATTCAGGATTTCAGGACATTCCACCAACACCTGCCTCTGCCTTCAGCCTGGAGAAATTTCAACAGTGCTATTTGTCCAAATTTACTGAAGACCAGATCATATCCTTGTGGAAGACACTTGGCAAAGATGTTCCAATCCAACATCATGTTGAGTCATTGCAAGAGAACATTCCTGAGGACGAGCTAGTGAAAATCACCAAAACTGTATCAGTTAAATGCCTCCAGGCGATTATTTCATCAAGTTTTTCAAGATTGACATTAGAGGACCAGAAGGATTGTCTTGATAAACTGTTCAAAACTGTAGCAAATTGTGAGAATGTGATTCGTGTTGAAGATTTCCCAAGTTTAGCCATCAAAGCGATGAAGATGCTGAGAGAAAAGGGGAAATCAAATGTCTTAAGGGATTTTGCCAAGTGTTTAGGCCTTAGAAGACCAGATTCTAATGAACCACTAATGCCAGTTGATAGAATGCCATTTGGATTGATTCAACACCAAATCCAGTTCTTTTGTGCTAGTGACATAAGACAGGTAAGCAAGCATCTCGAAAGGAATGTGGTATCCCATTGAGACAGGCCCCGACCTGCTGTGACCAGACCTGCTAATTGCTGGTCATCACTGCAGGGAGTCTTTAGCCAACATAGTACTAATCTGTCACAGTAAAACCTCTGATGAGTTAATGCAAAACTAAATTACCTGCTAGTATGGAAGTGAGACAGTAGGCTAGTTTTACACAAAGCCATAAACATTAATGTTAGTGATAATGTGGGTTGTTTACTATATGCTCCCTTACATATTCTTTATTGCATTAATTAATAGGTGTCAATTTTGTAACTGCTTGATTATGTATTTATTTCATAGCTAAATATTTGATTTTGAAAATACATGAGAGATACATGTTTTAGTTTTCAAAATGACTTAAAATGAGTCTGAAGGACATTATTTTAACAATGAATGACTTTTTTAATTGCTTTTGTTAGAAACATTTCGTTACAATTTACAAATCAAAATAAAATATAACTTAAAATATATATGAGAACTAAAAGAATGAAAGAAAGAAATAACAAAATGGGTTTTAAGATGCCTTTAAATCTCACAATAAACTTTTAAATTAATATTTATTTTATCATGGATAAATTAATATTTTTTTAATACACACTACTTTCAGATTTCAATACCTGAAGATTATTACCAATGGCTAGAGACACTTGATGCTGAGTTTGATGACAGGCTTGGTCGGATACTGAGAGGACCTATGTGGAGTGGCCAGTCTTCGGATTGTGTTGGTGACCCATTAAAGGTACAATTATAATCCATGATAGTATTCTCATTTGCTTGATTGAACTGTGTGGTTTACAAAATCTACAAACATTAGAATGGAACAAAAGAACTTTTAAGAAAAACATCACCGGCCGCAATAGCTCAGATGGTAGAGCGTCGGCTTGCGGATCGGGAGGTCGCGGGTTCGAACCCCGACCGGGTCAAACCATAGACTTTAAAGTTGGTTGTAGTGGCTCCCCTCCTAATGTTTGGGGCTAAGGGGACAGCATTACGACTGACTTGTCGGTGTCAGTATAATGGACCGGCCGGGTTCAGTCCCTGGGCACCTCATAAGTGCCCCTGTGCTATAACGATAGAAATGTCGCTGCACAGTATCGGCAAAAATGCCGGCAAATTCCAATCCTAAGAAAAACATCATTTTAATCATCTTGATTTTATTTTCAGGCACATGTCAACCTAGCAGCTGTGAGCAAGTCAACAATAAACCGACGTACAGCTTCATCCGAGTTTACTGACACCCCTTCAATACAGGTAAGGAAAATGATAACTTTACATGTACACTAATTTTGACAATTGACCCAAAGTTAAATTTTTTAATAAGGATATGTAAGATATTAGAAATATTGGTTATATATATGAATTAATGGATTGTTTCATTTTTGTTATACCCCCGCCCTTAAGGAGAGGGGGTACCAGTATACTGTTTTACCCTTGTGTGTCTGTCTGTCATTGTATGCCATATGGAGTTGGGATACATTTTTATACCAATCAAACATCAACAGTTACTCATGGTTGAATAACAACTTTGTTTATTCAGTATATTTGCGTCAGATTGGGGGTATCACTAGCGAGTATTGGCTCACAGATATCTTGCTCTTCTAGTCATAAACGTTAGATTAAAAAAATAAATATGGTTTTGTATATTGTAGACTCCAGCTATCAACTTACTGAAGGAAACTAATTGTGCTGGTCGTTTTTGGATCAAGCTTGATGGCACTGATGTCAAAGAGGGGCTGCAGCACTCTATGAAAGACAAATGGGATGGTGATGTTGATATGGTAGATGGACAGCTGAAGAAGTTGCAAGAGGAGTATGAAATGAGGTTAAAATCAGTTGCTCTCTCTGACAATGATGACTATTTGAGTCTTCAGAAGCAGATTACTTGTGATCTCAAATGTGACAAGACTTTCCTAGAAAAAATGTTCAAGGAGGCTAGCAAAAGCCTGAGGAATAAAATTTCACAAAAAGGTGCCTGTGCAGAAACACTGAAGACTCTCAACTGGGATGTGGTGGAGTGTAACACTCTTCTACAACAGTGTCAAAGTTTCATTGACAAGTTTGACAATGCTGATAATATACCAGCTTTATTTAAGTGTTTGAACAAAGATCTCCATGCTTATTTCAAAAACCTGTACAAGAAAAAGAGAACAGCAGCAACTCATGTGTTGGTAATAGCTGTGTCTGATGAACAGAGAAGAAGCAAGCCCTACACACTTCCTGTTCAGTTCATTCCGTACAAGTCCTTACGGGATCCATTCATCAGAGATTTAACTCTGCCTTTGAAGAAAGCCATGACAGATGCTGGACTGGAGGTTGTGGGTAAGTTAACTGGACAAGCATTGCCCAATACCCATATTAAGGGATTGGGATTAGCCGGCATTTTTGCCAATACTGCGCAGCGACATTTCTATCATTATAGCACAGGGGCACTTATGAGATGCCCAGGGACTGAACCCGGCCGGTCCATTATACTGACACCGACGAGTCAGGCGTAATGCTGTCCCCTTAGCCCCGAGCGTTAGGAGGGAAGCCACTACTACCAACTTTAAAGTCTTTGGTTTGACCCGGCCGGGGTTCGAACCCACGACCTCCTGATCCGCAAGCCGACGCTCTACCACCTGAGCTATTGCGGCCGGTCCCATATTAAGTATGAAATGCTAAAAGAAATTGATTATGTGGAAGACCCTGAACATAATACTTCTTCATTGAATATTTTTTTTCATAAATGAAAATTTTTAAAAAAACATATTACTTTGTGCAATTAATTACTTCTTCGGTAATTTTACTCAATTACTTTACATCAAAACTTTTAATAAGAATAATTTTGTTCATATATGTACAATTTTCATTTATTTCAGGTACAGTGACAGATGGAGAATTCAATTCCCTTAGAACCCAAGGTGAAAGTGGCCCTCTTCACATTTGGCAGTTGGTGCATGACTCAAAGGAGGCAGTGAGAAGAATGTCAAAGACCACTCTGCAATCTATGCTCACATACGCTGGAGGTAGATGCTAGTGCATAATTATCACTTAGCAAAAAAATCGTAGTAATGGCATAATTAGGTTTCACACAAGTAAATGTATATCCATAAATTAGAATGTGAAGAGACCAGTGAGTTTAAAATTTCTGTACTGTAAAGAGAGAAATGTCTTGAATGTCTTAAAATGCATGTAAAAAGGTGAATCATATAGTTACTAAGTTGAAAGTTTCCCTTATTCAGGATATTTTATTTTTTCAGAGGATGCAAATGGTATTCCATTTGCTACCACACCAAACCCTGCCATTCCCAGAGATCTGATTAGGATAGTGCAGGAACTGCAGAATGGTGGCCTTTCCTTTGAAGATGCAGTGGTGAATATTCGAGGTTCACTTGTTCCAGAGGGGTACATGCCATATCCATTTAGAAAGGACACTCCGGAATCACTCTTGGACAAGATGAGGAGTCTTGTAGCTACCTGCATATACAGAAATACAATCAAAACCTTGCAAAAGGAGGGTAGGGACTTTGCTCAACACCTCTATGTTCCTGAAAAAGATCCAACTACTGGGAAAGAACATCATGAACGAGGCGATCATAATCACATTCTGAAGAGAATTGCTGGTTGTACAAGAGAATGTCGTTACCAGGCACTAGACCCTGAAGCCTTTGACAAAGCCATGCTGGACCCAATGACTGGATTGTCTCATGCTGCTTTAACAGGTCAGCGCCCACAGTCTGTAGAAGATGCGGAAAGACTGCTGTCCTATCACGTTGCAGCCAGTATGCAAAAAAATGATTTCAACTTTGAGGCAGAGTATGTCGGGATAATTGCTGCATGGCATGAAGCTTCAGATGGAAGAGGGATGAGCCAGTTAGACCGATGCAAAGCAAACTATGAGATGTTGAACTACTTGCTGGATGAGCTTATGCCATGGCACAAGGAGACATATGATTTTTCAACTCTAGATATTAACAGGTCAGTATATTTGAAGAAAGATTTTGAAATTAAAAAATATAGGCTGCGTGTTTACAAAAGAACTTACAACTTACCGCTAAAATAATGAATGCTTATAAATGTATTAAATTACAAATGAATTAAAATTTGAATTTTATGGCTGTAAAATATGGTTATAGAAATCAAAATAAGATTAAATGTATGGTTTTTTTTATAATTATTGTCCGTAAAAGATAATTTCAAGAAGCTAAAAATATTACCAATTTTTTCTATGGTAAAATGCAGTCTTAGTCTCAGTTCTAGCTTACTTTCAATGTAATAAAATTTTCAGCAAAATGTATCATTTCACATGTCCATTATAACTTATCATAAATACTGCTCTAAAAGTAGTCTGTACATGCTGTGCATAAATAATCTCAATCATAATCACTTTCTGTTATAGACCAATGGATACCATCAGAGGTTTTACGAGGGAAACCTTCATAGAACTGACGACGAACATTGAAAGCCAAGAATTCCGACGAAGGCAGAACACAATTCTAGGATATCCTGAACACCCTAGAGCTGCCACAACAGATGATGTTGAGTGCTTCTTCAGCTTGACCAGGATGCATCTTGGGGATACCTTTACAGTCAAAGAATTTAGAGCTGGGTGGAGAAAACTTGTTCGTGAGTTTTGTAAAAAAATGGATCCAAATTTAAAGTTTTATTACTGGACTCCAAACGATAGATTCGTTCTAGAGAATCAACCTTTTGACATTAGTTCAAGGGACAAAAGACTTCATGTTGTTAAACACAAGACTCGGGAGGACAGCTCTATATTCACAGCAGGACGTGCATTCTTGCCTGCCAAGAATAGACAGTCCATAAGACAAAGACTGTTTCGTGTGGATGTGGGACTACCACCTATTCCAAATGATGTTCTGCATTGCTAGAGAAAAATTGTGCAGTTGTGTTAAAAAAAATCATTTCGTTTGAACACTACAAACATATATAGAAATTAAGTTACTCAGTAATCAGAATGGATGTGATAATTTTTATTGTAACTTTTTGCAAAATTGAGATTGCAAAATTGAGATTCATAAATTTTGTTACCTTGAAGTTTTAATTAGTTGACAGATTGAAAATATAACTTATTATTTAGCACAATCTGTTTGTAAATTTCAAGATATCAAGTGTCTTGAATATATTTGAACATTCCAAGCTTGATTTTGTCATTAAGGCATTATTAACATTATTTAAGTATGTGTATTATTTTGCAATATTCACCAGGAACCTTCCAAAATTCCTCTTGTGGCTTAAGCATTGTTATTTTGTTTTGCGATTTTCACAAGAAACATTAAATAATAGAAAATTCCATTTTGTTATCAATACTTCTTCGTTCAACTTGATAAAATTTTAAGATCTTTGGATCTGCATTATGTTGCCATTTTATTTATTAATATTGGTTTTATATGTCGCTCTTTCTCCCTTCATTCTGCTAGTTTCTTTATAAAGCAGAATTCTGAATTTTGACCACTTCTTTCATTGTAGGGCCTCCACTATGTATTAAAAATTGTTGTCAATCAAATGGCTTAGACAAGAGTGTAATATAGAAAAAATTAAGTGTTAGTTGGTTCTTGATGCCACAGCTGTTCAAATTTTAAAGACGTGCAATGTCCAAGGGGAAAAACCTTTTCAAGAGGGCTCGATTGTGACAGCCATTTTTAGCAGGGTTGGCAAAATGCCGGAAATATGGGTATTTTCCATGCCGGCGGTATTTACCGGCAAATACTAGTCGATTGAATTGACCAGTCTGGAATATATACAATATTCCCAATCATCTTCATTCATATGGATAATATCAAGTTTACCCATCAATTGCCATTTTATTTATACTTATGTTTTACACTTTTATCACTTTATTCATAATAAATAAATATTTAAGTACTGAAAAAATGGTCAGTTGAATTTGCCATCCATGGAATTTATACAATACAATATATTTCCCCATACAATATATTTCCCCTATAGTCAGCATTATAGCATTAGTCTTGCTGTCTTGGTCTACAATGGCAAAAAAGTTCCAGACTGGATCCTTTGGCTTCATAGTGAATAGTAGCTTGGTAATAGTGTGGAGTGCAGTAATAGAAATGATGATGACAGGAGAATTTCTGTCTGTTATAAATGTAACTCAAGAATGAAGCCATACAGATGATACTGTAGCTCATGTCATACCAATATACAACCACTTGCTTGCACCTAGACAAATTATCTAGGTAATTTATGACACTTTACTGGTGTCTTTGTTGCCCCTAGCTATTTCAGCCCCATGTTTGAAACCTGACAATATGGCTTTGCTTGTTAAATGTCAATAGCCAGGTGCACAGGTGAATTTGCATTAAATTCTCACCTGCTGTAATTTAGGTTCTAAGTAAAAAAAGACAGTTATTTAAAAATTATTTTTACAATATGTGCTTATAATGATCACCTGATATATTTAAATAAAATGTCTGAGTAATTGAATTATTATTGATTATACATTAATAACTGTCAACTAAATGAAGTGAGATTTCTATAGTATTTTAAGGCAAAACACCTCATCTTTGTAGTATTTGCCACTTTGAGGAGTATTTTCCAGGCCGGTAAATACCGGGGGTGGTATTTACCGCCCAACCCTGATTTTTAGAGTATTCTAATCTTAAAAGAAGAGCTCTGTAGAAAGATACCAGAAAATGATCAAATATTTGGATTATTTGTTTACTAAAGGGTAGTTTATGGCCCAAATTAAAGTTTAAGGCAAATCTGTACGTTAATTTGTTGACCATCCAGCCTCCTTAATTAAGTGCATGAACATGTTCATCTTCACTTGCTTTGATGTTTATTCATTAAATAAAACAAGAAAAAGTAAGAGTATAAGACAGTTTATATAACATTAAAATGTTTCCAAACACAATTAACAAAGGATCTGAATATTTAATATCAATGGAAAATATTACATATACAAATGCACAATTGCATTAGCCTGAGTATAACCATCACATTATCAATGTCTAGCAATATGAAATCTGCACTTTAAAGAACAGAGTTATAGGTGTTGTTGTTACTGTCTGGCAGCCATCGTCCTTTTTTACAGATCTGAACAAAGGCACGTAACTTTCGGGCATTAAGATTTTTCACAAAACAGGAAGTTACCGACTTGACACGCACTGACACAATGTCACATTTCTGGATTGCAGAAGTCACTTTTGGAATTTTTCTTACTCCTATGTAGCCAATAGGTAGCAACTGGTCTTGCACACTTACGACTACACGTATGGCATTAGTATCTTTTGGATTGTCTCTCTCCGGCACCAAATTCACCACAATCTCTTGTTGAGAACGAACAGCAGACTGCACAGTTTTTAAGTTTGACTGGTAACTTTCTTCATAGGTTGATCCCTTCACAGCAAATGTTTGTGTGAAAAGCTCAGAGGATTCCCCATCATCTTCGAAACAATGTTCGCATTCATCACTTGACTCTTCATTTGGTTCAGACGCGACAGTCTGATGAAAGGTCCCTGTACTTTGGGCACAACACAAACATGATGATTTTTCAATGGCAGGCATTCCTGGAAGGTCAACAGCATTTGTTTGTTGTGGTTTTCCTGTATAATGGGCCCCAGGTACAGCAGTGAAGGACCAAACCATGACTGCCCATGATTCTTCACCATTGCAGAAAAGTCCCCCAGCTTTTTCTTTGTCAAACTGAAACAGAAAATTTGAAAATTTAAAACTTGTGAATCATAAAAAAACGTTGCAATATCTGGTAAAACAAATCAGCTCTTAATAGAGTTGCCCACTTGATGTCCAATTTATACACATATATACATAATTATGCATATACATGGGTGAAAGTTGGCAAAACTGAAAATACTGAAACTTAAAGCTGGGGGCCGCCAGGGCCCCTGGTGGGTCCTGGGCAGGGGGCCGCAGGCCCCCGGAAGCTCCTGCATTCCTTGCAAATTAATGTGTAGAAATGACCTCTCCTGGCAACTTGCAGCTACTATAAAAAGGGTGTGAAATAAGTATTTCAAGTAAGCAGTTGAGAAAATATTCACCAATTTTTGGAGTTCAAAATTATTACTAGAATCCTTAAGAAGTATTGTATTCTATAACTCTGTCATTGGTTTTGCTTCTGCATCTGTTGTTCTATAACTAACATTTATATTTAATTTTGGTTTGTTACTTAATTCACTTTCTCTAATCACCACAATCCAATACATCTTCATCAAAAAAGACACAAATACAGGTGTTTGTTAACAGTGCATTTTAGTATTGTATTTTCATTGGTGTATTCACATTTGTTCAAAAGCAAATTTAGAAAAAACAAATGACAAACAAGCAAAATATATCAAGAGAAAAAGCAATAATAAATCAAGCACATTGGTAGAGAACATACAATACATATAGCACATACTGAGTTGTACATGTGAAGTGTAATATGAATTGAAATATTGAATATGCACTATGAACACAAAATTGCACACCAAGCCAACAGTCCCGACAACATGCAATTACAGAAACAAGTATACCCATAAAATAAACAAGCACAACTGTAATGCTGTGATTTGAAAACAAAAAAAGGTCTTCATACTTTCTCGGAGTGCTACTCATGTGAGTGAAAACCTAGTCAAATGTTACTGATGGCCAAAGTTGAAATAAAAATGATGTATACTAACACTAACATGGACCTAGCAATTAAATGGCGGGGGGGGGATGTTGTGTACAGCAATTAAAATTGGTGGGAGTGTTGTGCAAATTAATGTAACACTTGATCACCATTGACCATCCATAATAATTTATAAACCAGCAACAATGTCAACATTGTTTACATTTTTGAAGTGTAATACTTGTGTAATTTGTATATATACAAAAATAAATTGCAATTTAGAGTTTATCTTTTAATATCAATTTCTTTAAAAGTTACAACAACACTAAAATTAGACATTCGTGAGTTTGTTGTGGTTTTTGAGAGAACCAACAAGATCGCCTGATTATTTCTCATCTCTCTTTTTTCTTAAATTAATGCATACAACAGTGTCGAATTATTAACTCAACTTCCCCATTACCTGATTGAAGTTTAAAAAAAATATAATAGAAAAGTTAGGAAAAACGATAAGTACCTTAAAATCGCATGCATTGTCGACAAGCAACAATACAGGCGACTGCTTGGGAAGTCTGGATTCAAGCCGATCGTCAGCAATCAAAATACGGCGTCGTACCAATGGTTTGTTCACTGGACTAATGTGTGCAATCCGTGCAAAAACGCTGATACTTGGACAGTCTCTCATTGGAATACAATACACGTCCTGTTTAACACAAAAAACCCACAATTCGTCGCAATCTAACCATTTACTCGTCGATGTTACCACTCTGACCGCCATTTTAAAAATGACCGCTCTGACGTCCAGCGATCGATAATATAGTCCGAAGTTGCGTGCCGTGTGCAAAACGCGTAACCTCCTCTGATGGATGAAGTATCCGGATGTGGGGCATCATTATTAGGCACACAGCCAGATCCCCATGGTCACAACAACTGTGACAAGTGTGCTGAATCGGGAAACATGGTTACTGCTTCCGGCTTTTGTGAGAATTGTTCAGACTTTCTTTGCACATCATGCATTGAGCAGCACAAAAAAGCCAGATCGTCAAGAAATCACGAAATTCTTGAGGGTAGAGACATGCCAACCATAATGAAAAGAAAATACAATGTGGAGAAATGCACCATGCACCCCGGGAGGCCGATTGAGGCTTATTGTCCTGATGATGACACATTTGGATGCTCGCTGTGATATCTCTCTACTGTCTGATTTGTCACGTGGTGTAGAAACAAGCAAAGATTTTCTAGATGTCCAAAATGCAGCTGACGGATACAAGAATTTAGAAGAGGAGTACAAGCAGGTTATCACGAAATATTTGTTCAAGAACGATGAATGGCACAGTAAAACCTTGGAGAGATTTCAACAATGCCGATCAGACGTCCTTAGTATCGTAGAAGAAATCGGCATTAAAGTACACGAGATGGCAGACGCATTGAAAGAGGAAAATAAAAGCCAGCTGAATAAACTAGCACATCAAATTGCAACATATACGGAACAAGTTAAACAGTATATGGTAAATATGGACGACAAGAAAGATCGCAAGGAAAATGAACAATTATTCATTGATTTAAAGAAAAATGGCAGGCTTGTAATTGACTCTGTTCCTCGCTTAGAGACAATCTATATGGATATTGCTGTCAAAACATTTGAATTTGAATTTGATCCTTCCATCAAAGATATATTAATCAGGACCAACAAAATAAATGTTGAGACACAATCACTTCTTTTTCAACATAGGACAAAATCAGACGAGGAAAGGAACGCCAGTGTTCACAGAGCTCTATCACCAGCCACAAGATGCAAATCAATATCTCTGGTGAAC
Source organism: Sinonovacula constricta (assembly GCA_007844125.1). Taxonomy (NCBI): domain Eukaryota; kingdom Metazoa; phylum Mollusca; class Bivalvia; order Cardiida; family Solecurtidae; genus Sinonovacula; species Sinonovacula constricta. Next base: position 985,246 of record CM017564.1, read on the forward strand.
ATCAAATCAAAGGAGGAGGATAAAACATTCTTGGTCACTAGCATAATGGAACTTTCAGAAACAAAACTTGTCATGGCTGACTATAATAATGCCTGCCTGAAAGTGCTTGACATGACCAGTCACTCCATCACACAGAGACGGTCCCTAACAGCAAAACCCTGGGATATCACTAAAGTTCCCGGGTGTCGTGTTCCTTTCCAAACGCTAAACAGATCCAATTATTTAAAGCTGAGCAGACCCTGGAACCTTGTGGAAGTATTGACGTACCTTCTGGATGTTATGGTCTACACTGTACTGGAAACAGGCTGATTGTATCTAACACCAGTCCAGCAAGTGTTCTGATACTTAGTATGACTGGTACTGTTCTGCAGACTATCCAGTATGATCCACCAGGGAAAGAGTTATTCCAGTATCCCTATTACTTGACAGTCAGTAATGACAACAAGTTGATCTATGTAAGTGATCATGACAACCATAACCTCACATGTATGACTACTACCGGCGTGGTCCAGTGGGTTTACCGGGACGAGCAGTTGAAGGGTCCAAATGGCGTGACTACCGGAGAGAACGGATCTATCTACCTCTGTAGCAAGAGAACCAACACCATCCACGTGGTGGCCCATGACGGTGCCAGACTCGCCATCATACAGAGTGATCAGTCCAGTATCCGGCAGCCATATGCTGTTTATTATACCAGCAACAACCGGACACTGTTGTCGAACTACAAGGATGATCATATCAGAAGACTCAGTCTGCAATAGTTTATTGATCGAAAATATATTCGAGTTCCGTGATTGCAGAAGATTTTTTTTTTCTTTTTTATAATATATGTGCATATATAAAAGTACATATATACAAATACATTATACTGTTTGTTGACATTGACTGTTGATCTTTAAAGTGATTGGATAAAGTGTTTCTATGTACAGCTGAGAGATGATATTTGCGCTAAAGTTTAGAGAATAAAGTTCCTTATTATAATTTTGTGCAGATTTTTTTTTTATTAAGACAATTGATGCTTACCGCATTGTTCATAATTTATATGAATAGATTTATAAATGCAATTATTTATGTATGTATTACAGAAAAGTATACCATAATTATTATTTATATGTTATACAAAGCTTGACTCATGCACTGCTGCGCAATGCTGAAAAAAGAATGAAAATAAGTTCAAATATAAAGAAGAATACAGAAGAAGAAGAAAAATGATGATGAAGAAAATAAGTAGTCTTAAGATATGATGATGATGATGATGATGATGATGATGATGATAATGATGATGATAATGATGATGATGATGATGAGTAAAAACAACATCATTACCAGATTTTTTAAAAATGTCACTGCTGTAGACTCTAAAATTCTATCTAAAGTCAAGTATCTGTTGATTAAAAATTGTCATTATTTAACATATCATTAAAGTGTATCACTGTTTTTATCACTAGTCACCAATCATTGCTTTGCACAACGTGTAAAGGTGTATACAACACAATTGGTGTGCGGTTAAAATGTTATGGATTCAACGAGAATTAAAACGTGCTCCATTTTAAGTAGGGATGTTAACGAATATTCGAATATTCGAATATTCGAATATCAAGTCGCTATTCGAATAGAGAGTTTGGGATTCGAATATTTTATAGTTTTTATTCCACTTTTGTTAATTTCGATGGAACATTGAAAAGACATTTTTTTTAGTTGATCGTAGTGTCCCCAGCGACTTAAGACGCTAGCGATATGTAATCGCGTTCGCTCTAAGATTGAGGGGGTGGGTCATGTCTCCTGATAAAGAATTGCCATCTGGTTAACAGCATGAAATCACCTTACCGCGCACATCTCCTTCTCTGCCCCCTCTCCTACTTAGACCCAGTCACATCAACCACATCACCATACAGCTGTGGAAACAGTTGCCAACGTACAATAAACACACATGTCAGTTCAATGCTGCGGCAATTAGCTACAGCAATTACGTAACACTGACTCTACCCAGCTTCGGTCGGGATGGTGTGTAATAAATACACTATATAAGGCTATACTTATTGATAACAGTCCACCAGAAGCTGAGGACGTCTTTTATTTTTTGGAAAGCACAACTAGATCACTGTCAAACAAACTTTAATTGCAAACACTTTCTGTTTTTGTCACTCTACTTCATACTTGTCATTTTATTCCTATATAATACCGCGACACCTGTTATTTTTGTCACCGCGATTTTCTGTTATTTGTTTTTGCTTCGTTCTCTCCGAATAACAAAAATGTAAATCTACATACTTTTTTAATTGTTCGTCATAGGTTTACTTAACACACTTAAAACTCACGAGCTTACAATTTTAATCATTCTTTATATATATATACTGGTTGGTACTTCATCAATTTATCAACAGTCAGGTAATCTTGACACTAGCCAATCGCAGTAATTATCGTCATCAAATGGTTTTGTTTACATTCGCCTTTCACCCATAGGCATATGGCGAGCAGGTTCGTAATTGTCACTTGTGTATTGGTAACTAAATGTCTCTAATTGACATGTTATGGCTTCGGATTAACGCCCTTAGCGATATCAGCCAATCACAATTAAACATCAATCCGGCCACCAACCAATCAAGACCGTTAATTGGCTGTACACTTGAGCGATTTTCCTTCATAAAACCTTCGTGGTTTTGCCTAATTGTCTTACAGTCGATCCAGTATCACCCGCATTTTGTCCTTTAGAAAATACCGCCTTTAATCATTAATGCATTTTATAAGATTAGTTCACAAAACATAATTGACTGTTTGTTGTTATACATTGTTTGCGGTAAGTAGAGTAAAAATATTAAAATTGTAAGTTATTTTGCATGTGTTGAACAGTTTCATCAAAAAATTATGATATGGTTTTATTTAATCGATAAGTAGCCCCTTAAATTTGTAATATGTTAATACAAATAAGTAATTAATTTCACAAAATGCCTTTAAATTGTAAAGGTTATTACACGAAGTACAACACGTAACAAAAAGACTCCCAAGTTTAAGGTGACTAATTAATAATGTATATATTATACGGGACTTTGCAGGTCATCTTAACATTGATTGGTTACTTTAAAGTTTTATAAGAGTTTCAATAATAATAATAATAATAATAATAATAATAATAATAATAATAATAATAATAATAATAATAATAATAATAATAATAATAATAATAACTGTTAAGTAGCAATGACATTATTTACGCATTTACTGGCATTCTTCACTGACAGTATTTTCTTGCAAACTGCGGCGGACCAAGTAAAGAAACGCCCCGTCTGGTCCTTCATTATAAACAGGATAATGGCGGATTCATAATATTGCCGTTTGTATTTCAAAAAGAATAAATCGTCATTTTAAAATTAAATGCTATGATAAAGTAATAAATCTACCGCCGCTTCTTTATTAAGTAAGGCTAGCAATGTAAATTGTGATCAGAACTAAACATTTTACAATGAATAAACACATTGAATGTAATGGAAAATAACCGTGTTATATGCCACCATGATATAAATTCGTTCCGAATATTCGAATATGATTCGAATACACGTTCCGAATATTCGAATATCGTTTTGGGATTCGATTTACATCCCTAATTTTAAGTTGTTATTTTTAATCAAACAACATTGTAGAACACAAGAACATAACTCTAAGCGGCCCAAACTGGCTTGAAACCCATTTTCCAGTCATTATATTACATATAATGATTTGAAACTCTTAACATTGTTAATATATATTATCTCCCATCTCTATGTGTTCAGACGCTAATCAGATATCCCCGAGGATGATCTCAATCTCAAATTCAAACTTTATTTAAGACACGGGGGGTACGCTACAACAGCACAGTATCACCAAGGGAGGAAACGGCAACCGAACTAAAATGTAATTTGCATCGTCTTCAATCCTTTCCGTTTTCCTGAAAGTAAAAAAATCCGATTGTAAAAATTATAGCCATAAATAACATATCTGTTGTAACGAAGGTATGCTATTACATGGCAGTAATATCGGATAACAGAAAACAAATACGTTAAAAATCATAAAATGGGGACATTATGTTGTCTAAAGTCACCAATAAGTAAAGCGTCTTATTCATTATTCGGTTGCCATGCATTCTTTAAACAACTTAACATTAGGTACGAACAACGCTGTACCTTTTTTGAAAGGAAATATGAGCTTAACTTGCTAAATCAGATTCATAACTGTCAGAATCAGAATAAGACTTCAATGAGAAGTTTGCAATTTGCAGATATTTTAATTAAAACAACACTATGTAATAAACTTAAACAATATGAAACGTGGAGAGTCCTCGGACGATCGAATTCTATTACAGTTAAGAAAACACCCAATTTATTTGTGTATGACGTGCGATGTTAGCAATTAGAATTCGGGAGAAGCAAACATGTGCGCATTTTAAACATTGAATAAAAAAGGAAACCAACAACATAACTATTTGTTTTCAAGATACGTTTGTGAGTGTGATATAAGAAATAAGGTAAAGCTGTAAGATACAGGGACATGAACAGCTGTAATTCTCAATCATCATTATATTAATATACTCCACATCTATATCATTTCATATTGCCATGGGGAAAATATGGTCTTTTAATGTCCGCATCATGTTGCATTGAACACTCTGTATGTGTCAGGTTATGTATGCGTAGAAGATTGTGTGTGAGTGTACGTGTATGTGCGCGAACGTGCGTATGTACCTGTGTGTTAAATGTGGTATCAGGCAGTTTGCCTTTATCAAATGCGCACAACAATAACTAATCCCTGTTTAAGATAATGACCGAATTTTTACACAGCTCGACCTTAAAAAAACATTTTAACACAACCTCAATTGTAATATTGCAATAATCGTGAAAAAGCTCTTAATGTTTGTTCTTTCGAAGTCTATAAATAAGCATGATGAGAATTTCTGATAAACTATAGATCGACGTCATCAAAATTATACAACGTGATCTATATTAAACGTAAGTGGTCCGGGTTTTTTTCAAGTTTAAATTATCTAACTGCAGCGTGCCCCAGATAAGAAATACCTATTTCTATTAACGTGTAAGATGTTATGCTTTACTTTTTTGAAAACATAAAGGCAATCAGTAAACTACATTTTGAGAATTTGAGAAAAACAAGCAACAGGTTGGCCCTAGCTGTCGGATATCATCGTTATGTTGTCTATTTCTATAATACGCAAGTTTACGCGAGTATTAGACCTTCAATAAATTTATGGATATTAATGTTTAAACATGCCATACATGTTTGACTCCTCTTTGGGGTATTTACACATACTTTCTACAGAAAATCATACTTTAGTCTAAGCATTTTAATTTAAAAATCAGGACATCTCGCCAAAAACATGGAACATTATTTTTTTTTACAAATTCATAAAAAGCATCTACTCGGATATCTGCTAAAACAGACATCGACGTCAATGCGGGTGATCCGGATGATGTTATACTTTGATATCAAATATAAGTGGTCACGTGATTTTTTTAGTTTCGAAATAGATAACTATGCGACGTGGCTCAGACAGGATATACATGTTTGTAATGACGATGGGGGTTTTATGCATCACTCTTCACGTGGGTGTTGGACGTCAATAAAAAGCATTTTGCGGTATCAATTCAGGTAACAATCATTGATTTGGTTTTTTGAGCAAATAAAACTGCTTCAAATTGTCGGATACCTCCTTTAATGTTGTATATTACTTAGATTATGGTTATGCTTTTAAACAGCGATATAACGCTTCTCTATAAAACCATATTTGATGTTTAATAGTGTAAATGCACAACCTGGCGGCCAGTCAGCGAAGAAATAAGCGTTCATTTTATTGCAATAGTTCTTAACAAGTAATAAAATCGTATTCGGCAGTTTGTTCTAAATAGATGTGAAAAGTGAACACTCCACTCGTAATTTCAAACATGTATTTCCCATATGAACCACGCTCATATATTATACGTGATCAACTCCTTTCTCGAGAACTCGATATCTCCATTCGGGTAAGCCATTCTATATCTGTATTAAGCAGAAATCCATATCGCGCTGATTTGTAGATTGAACATGTTGAATGATTTTATTTCATGATTTGTACTGAGTAAAAATTGGTGAAGGATTCAAAAGGGTTTTCTTTAGACTGAAGCCTGAGTTTATAAAGAAATTATCATGAAATGTCATGACCCCCTCACCTATAAATACACAACATGAACACCCCTTCATTTACAACGACGTCGCTCAGCCTGGCTTACAATATTATATTACTCCGATAATAGAACACGAAAAAGAATTTGCTTTACGTTAAATATATCTATTCTCATGTACTACAAAACAGCCAGATGAAATATTGTGCATTTTATATTTAGCGAAAGAACTGTATCATTGATTAGCTTCAAAATGTACATTGTAATCTATTTTCCCTTAATTTATAACTACCTGGGTATATACACCACTTCTATATATACACTATATGTATTTTCTTTTTTATCACAGTTCAGATCCAGTACCTAACTCTGCATGGGTTATAAACTATATCGAAACTACATATCGAATGACTGTATTCACGTCCTTGATCGCGTAAATGTGGATGCCGTTAAACCGAGATAAAATTGGGACTCCTTTATATATAAACAATGATGTTTTCAGTAGTATACCGAATAGTTAAGGAAACATGCGTTACCGTTTCGCTGTAATGACTTGATATTTAACACACGCAGTTGTGTTGAACACATTTTATGTAATTGTGCATTAACTGTTTTATAAGTGTTGATGTACTGCGGTCTTAAAGAAGGTAGTTTTATGGACAAAGAACAGAGACTGGGACGGACATCTTATTCAACCAGGAGGCAGTGACATGGTGACGACAGACCAGTAGGAATGATAATGGGCAATAAGAACAAGGTACAGGTGAGAAATTCAATGCTTTTTATTTGCTTTGTTTAAACAATCAATAACATTTTGCAAATGCTCAAAGCATAAATAATTTATACATATAACGTAAGAACTCAAAGCTAGAACATTTTTTGCGCGAAATTAAGATTTCATGTAGACAACACCTCAACCACCAACAACAACATCATCATTAAAGTAAATAACATAGAAAAACGCGGTATCTGGAATGAAATGTCATGAACAATATATCTTTTCACATAAGAGATTTCATGTCAATATTTATAGGTTCAAAGTTATTGCAGGCTTATTTATGTAATACTGTACTAGTACTAATTTATGTAGATTTTCCGAAAATAGGTCATTTGATTTTTCGAAAGTAGGTAATTTGATTTTTCGAAAATATGTCATTTGGTTTTTTCGATGATGCATCTGACAAAATAATCTGTCCTTAGTTGTGTATTTAAAAAGTCCAAAACATTTGAGATTACAATCGCGTCATGCTTAAAGATCATGATCATCATGATCAGCAGCTTCGACAAGGGATTTATTATTATTATCATCATCATAATCATCATCATAATAATCATCATCATTATCATCATCATTCATCATAACCTTCATCACCACCATTATCATCATCAAGAACACCATCATCACCGTCATCTTCCTCCTTCTCCTCCTCCTCCTCCTCCTCCTCATCAGCATTACCATCATCAGAAGGACATATTTCCGTATAAATGACATGCTTTTCCCGTATATACACTTACTGGAAGAGTAGTGTTCAAGTAGATTTTCAGGAAAGATGCCTTGTGATTTGTTGAAAATGGATCTGGTATTATCATCATCATCATTGTTATAAAGGACACGTTATATAAAACAACGTTATTATTATCGTCAGCATTACAATAATAGACAGCATCATCAACATAACAGCAATATTAGCGACAGGTGCAGCAGAATGAAGATTTTCATCCTTAAAATCCTCTTCATCCTCCTCCTCATCATCGTCATTATAAGTACGATCATCATCATCATAATAATCATCGTGTTAATAATCATCGTGTTAATAATCATCGTGTTAATAATCACCCTCATTGTTATTCTAATTTTTTCAATCAAGATCGTTTTGTTCGCCGGAATCGGAAGAAGAAAGTTCCTATAATGTATTTCGCACAAAACTTAAACAATGCCATCGTTTGACAGCTGCTTGTCTGCTGCGCTTTATAAATTAAAATTGGATGATTTAAATTTGAAGCCGCCACAAATTGAAGTTTTACAGGTATCGCACTCTAGTAACCTGTCATCCGAGCTGCCATTTTTTGACGTCTGTTACAAAAGAAGTTCCATTTAAGGAAATGGACGAGGAGATTCGACTACCTACATACATCCGAGAGTGATTCGTGAATTATCCGGTGTTTTCCGATTGGCTCGGTTCTCGCCGTTCGTTTTGAAATGTGTACTTAACGGTACAGAGCATATTATATGTAAACTTATGGTCAGTCTGTATCAAACACGTTTCTTGGTGAATAGAAAGTCACTTCTGATTCTCTATATTTAAAATTGTAAAATTTTAAAGCATAGGACAGGAACATACTAATGGGGCATGTCAACTTGTATTAGTGTTGTTGTTTAAAAAACAAAGAAAAAAAAAACAATTACCGACCCATATTTTTCTGGGCATGTCAACAGAAAAAAACTCTTACATGCAACATAGTTTATGACGTCATCGTGTCTACGGTAGTCGGACAGGTATTTATTTGACTGAGCATTAATATTTTGTCGGTCTGATTGTTAATGGGGTGCTCTATACTTAAACCTTTAATCGACTACTCAGTATTCGTAAAAAAAAATGGTCCATTCTCTCATATTCTATCTTCAAATGTTATCATAAGCGTTTTCAAAACAAACCCTCATTTTAAAATTGCGTTACCGTTATCAAAACCGCAACTTTTCCTAAGGACAAAAATGAGGTTATTATTAGTTTGAAAATATGGGGAATTACACACACTTAATAGTAAGTATCCGACAGTTTAGACATTTTTTCTTTATATCATGCAGCCAAACAAATTATGTTAGCTTGTAAAGATCCTACGATTGCTATTTATTGGTGCATTACAATCATGTGAAATGTAAAGCATAACATCCCGTTTGTCAATATAAAAAATACATTTCGTCCGACCCACGCTGCACAGTTCGTAATATTTAAACAAAGAAAGCCACGTGTCTATTTCATTCCGAGAATCAGCTCTGATATATTTTTGCTGAGATCTCTATCGTGCTCAGATTTGGAAAGAATGAACATTTAGAGCAGGTTTCATGATTTGTATGGTCAAACAATTGACACACTGTTCAAAATCGCCATTGCTTAGATTGTATTATGAGTTAATGTAACATTTATGCCCAGATTCTTCCATTGATAATTATATGTATTTTATATAGGCAAACATGCCGAATACCACATTTAAACAAATATATATGGATATTTACAAAATAACTTTAATTGTACAACCTCAAATACACTTATGCAGCATATAGTTTATCTTCGTTGAGTCCTATCTGTACTCTTTGACTTCCCTTTCACAGGGTATACCTGCATGGGCTATAAACTATATCGAAACTGGCTTTAATATGACTGTATTTACATCATTGATCGTGTAACTTTGGGTGTCGGAACATGCCGATTAAAGCTGGGTTAAACTCGTAAGTTGTTTAAATGTAAACAACGAAGTTTTCCACAAACTACTCGTGTTATCGATTCGTAGATAGGACTTGAACAAAGGTGTTTGTAGCATACACAATTGGAATGATTGTGAATTGGTCTCAATGTACTGCAGTCTTAAAGGGTAGCTGGAAAAGCACAGATCGGACTGAAATCCAATTTAATTTAATTGTGTTCAAGTTGGAATCAGTGACGTAGTGACGATAGAACGAGAAGGAATTATCATGGACAGTTAGAACACGGAATAGGTGAGAACATTATTACTGAATTATTTACGTTTAACATTTTATAACAATCAATAACATCTGAAAATGTTTGGAACATCAATACTTTAATTCAAAGTATTACGTACTTACAAAAAAGAAACATGTTCACCCACAAACCCATCTTTCTATGTAGAAACAATAACAATGAAAACAACACATAAACAACGCCGTATCTGGAGTGAAATGTTCTTTACTATATACCCTTACATATATCATTCTAGATGTCCATATTTATATGATCAACGTTATTGGAGGCTTATTTTGTTATACTGATAAATTAACCACATTTACCTGTCGTTTAGTATAGTTAAGGTAGATTCTCGGGAAAATAGTTCATTTGGTTTTCTGAAAATGCGTCTGAACATGCACTCTAAATTCGTGTCTGATTTTATTTAAAAATAACAAATCACATTCATTATCGTTTTAAATATCATGGTCATGATCATCGTCATCATCACCATCAAGGGAAGAACTTGTTTTCACATAATTTATCCGAGAATGCGTGCATAGGCTGGAACTGGCCACATTCTCTTCACGTAAACGCGTTTACTGGTAGTGTAGAAGTGTATATTTTCAGAAAAAAAGACCATGAGATTTGTTAAAAATGCAAGTGATATTATAGACATCACACTCATCATCATCATCATCATCATCAGCATCATCATCATAATCATCATCATCATCATCATCATCATCAATAAAAACAATATTATACGTTTCTGTCTCACCCTTTTTCAGAATATATTTTTTTCTCAGAAAAGCTTTAACATTTAAATCAATATCAATAACTTTCATAAATTAACGTTGTATAACTGTTATGTTCCAGTCATGATGGATGAAGTATCCGGACGTGGGGCATCTTCCTCAGGCACACAGCCAGATCCCCATGGTCACAACAACTGTGACGAGTGTGCTGAATCGGGAAACATGGTCACTGCTTCTGGTTTTTGTGCGAATTGTACTGACTTTCTTTGCACATCATGCATTGTGCAGCACAAGAAAGTCAGATCGTCAAGAAAACACGAAATTCTTGAGGGTAAAGACATGCCAACCATTAGGCCGAGAAAATCCGATGTGGAGAAATGCACCATGCATTCCGGGAAGTCGATTGAGGCTTATTGCCCTGATGATGACACATTTGGATGCTCGCTGTGTTTCACGGTTGGCCACAGATCCTGTCAGAATGTCTCTCTACTGTCTGATTTGTCACGTGGTGTAGAAACAAGCAAAGAATTTCTAAATGTCCAAAATGCTGCTGACAGATACAAGAAATTGGAGGAGGAGTACAAGCAGGTCATCGCGAAATATTTGTCCAAGAACGATGAATGGCACAGTAAAACCTTGGAGAGATTTCAAACATTCCGATCAGAGGTCCTTAGCATCGTAGAAGAAATCGGCATAAAAGTACACGAGGAGGCAAACGCATTGAAAGAGGAAAATAAAAGCCAGCTGAATAAACTAGCACATCAAATTGCAACATATACGGAACAAGTTAAACAGTATATGGTAAATATGGACGACAAGAAAGATCGCAAGGAAAATGAACAATTATTCATTGATTTAAAGAAAAATGGCAGGCTTGTTATTGACTCTGTTCCTCGCTTAGAGACAATCTATAAGGATATTGCTGTCAAAAAATTTGAATTTGAATTTGATCCTTCCATCAAAGAGATATTTATCAGGACTAACAAAATAAATGTTGAGACAGCTTCACTTCTTTCTCAACCTACAACAGCATCAGACGAGAAAAGTAACACTTGTGTTCACAGAGCTTTATCACCAGCCACAAGATGCAAATCAATATCTCGGTTGCATATTAAATCAAAAGATGATCATAAGACATTATGGGTCACTAGTATAATGCAACTGTCAGAGACAAAACTTATCATGGCTGACTATAATAATGACTGCCTGAAAGTCTTTGACATGACCAGTAACACCATCACACAGAGACGGTCCTTACCAGCAAAACCCTGGGATATCACTAACGTTCCCGGGGGCCGTGTGGCTGTTTCTTTTCCAGACGCTAAACAGATCCAATTCTTCAAAGCTGACGAGACCCTGAAACCTTGTGGAAGTATTGACGTGCCTTCTGGTTGTCATGTTCTACACTGTACTGGAGACAGGCTGATTGTATCTAACATCAATCCAGCAAAGGTTCTGATACTTAGTATGACTGGCAAGGTTCTCCAGACTATTCAGTATGATCCATCAGGGAAAGAGTTATTCCAGTATCCCTGGCACTTGACAGTCAGTAATGACAACAAGTTGATCTATGTAAGTGATAATGACAACCATAACCTCACATGTATGACTACTACCGGCGCGGTCCAGTGGGTTTACCAGGACAAGCAGTTGAATCATCCATATGGCGTGACTACCGGAGAGAACGGGTCTATCTACCTCTGTAGCTGGAGCACCAACACCATCCACGTGGTGTCCCGTGACGGTGCCAGACTCGCCATCATACAGAGTGATCAGTCCAGTATCCAGCATCCATATGCTGTGTATTATGCGAGCAACAACCGGACACTGTATGTGTCTAATTTCCATGATGATCATATCACAAGACACCGTCTGCAATAGTTTATTGATCATCCGTGGTCGGAGGTTTATATAGATACAATTGTTCTTTCTTACTATAGAGAATAACACATTACAAATAGATTTGCACATTCTAATAATATGTATATAAACAAAATATATTCGAGTTCCTTGATTGCAGAAGAATTTATTTCCTTTTCTAATATATGTGCATATATAAAAGAACATTATACTGTTTGTTGGCATTGAACGTGTGTCTTTAAAGTGATTGGATAAAGTGTTTCTATCTACAGCTGGGAGATAATATTGGCGCTAAAGATAAGTGAATAACGTTCCTTATTATAATTTTATGCAGATTCTTTGTATTAAGGAAATTGGATCTCACCGCATTGTTCATAATTTATATTAATAAATTTAAACATATAATTATTTATGTGTCTATAACAGAAAAGAATACCATATTTAGTATCTATTATTAACGTGTTATGCAACGCTTTATTTATGCACCGTTGCGCAATGCTGAAAAGAAGAAGGCAAATAAGATCAAAAAGACGAATATGAAGAAGAAACAGAAGAAGAAGAACAATGAAGAGGAAGAAAATAAGAAGCCCTAAGATAAGATGATGATGATGATGATGATGATGATGATGATGATGATGATGATGATGATGATGATGATGAATTAAAGCAACATCATTACCAGATTACCAGACTCTAAAGTTCTATCCAAAGGCAGGTATCTGTTGATTAAAAATTGTCATTATTTAACATATCATTAAAGTGTATCACTGCTTTTTATCACTAGTCACAAATCATTGCTTTGCACAACGTGTAAAAGTGTATACAACACAATTGGTGCGCGGTTAAGATGTTATGAATTCAACGAGAATAAAAAAGTGATGCATTTGAAATTGTTATTTTTAATCAAGCAACATTGTAAAACACAAGAACATACAATCTAAGAGGCCAAAACTGGCTTGAAACCCGTTTTCCAGTCATTATATTACATATAAGGTTTTGAATCTCTTAACATTGTTAATATATATTAAATCCAATCCCTATGTGTTCTGACGCTAGATATCCCCGAGGATGATTTCAATCTCAAGGTCAAACTTTATTTAAGACACAGGGGTACGCTACAACAGGACAGTATCACCAAGGGAGGAAACTACAACGGAACTAAAATGTAATTCGCATCATCTTCGATCCTTTGCGTATTTCTGAAAGTAAAAAATCCGATTGTACTAATTTGTGAAGTCTGTTTTAACCATAAATAATATATCTGTTGAAACGAAGGTTTGCTATTATATGGCAGTAATATCGGATTACAGAAAACAAATATGTTTAAAAAAAAACATAAAATGGGGAGATAATGTTGTCTAAAGTCACCAAAAAAGTAAAGCGTCTTTTTCCTAATTCGGGCGTCATGCATCTTAGCATTAAGTACCAACAACGCTGTCCTTTTTTTTGAAAGGAAATATGAGCGTAACTTCCTAAATCAGATTTATAACTGTCAGAATCAGAATAAGACTCCAATGCGAAGTTTGCAGACATTTTAATTAAAACAACACTATGTAATAAACTTAAACAATGTGAAACGTGGAGAGTCTTCGGACGATCGTATTCTATTACAGTTAAGAAAACACCTTATTAATTTGTGTATAACGTGCGATGTCAGCAATTAGAATTTGGGAGAAGCAAACAGGAGAGCATTTTACAAATTGAATAAAAAAGAAACAAACAACAAAACTTTTTGTTTTCAAGATACGTTCGTGAGTGTGAGTGTAAAAAATAAGGTATAGCTGTAACATGCAGGGACATAAACAGCTGTAATTCTCGATCATCATTATATTTATATACACTATAGCTATATCATATATATATATGGACTTAAGAATTACCCGGATAATTATACAACGTGATGTATCTTAAACGTTAGTGGTCAGTTTTTTTCTAGTTTAAATTATCTAACTGCAGCGTGACTAAAATCAGAAATACCTATTTCTAATAAAGTGTAAGGTGTTATGTTTTACTTTTCGAAAAATATATAGGCAATCAGTAAACAACATTTTGTGGGATATTTTTTAGGTAACAACAATTTATTTGATTTAGAAAAGCAAACAGCAGGTTAGCCCAAAACTGTCGGATATCATCGCTAGGTTGCATATTCTTATAATACGCAAGTTAATAGTAATAGACCTTCAATTAATTTACGGATATTTATTTTTAAATATGCCTGGTTGTACTCAGTTCATTTTATTAATTATTGTATAATTGCGTTTGACAATTAGAGTATCATTGTTGGTGTTATGAAAGTGCATCACTGATCAAAGTGCAAAAACGCATATTAACTTAAAAAGAAAAAAAACCTTACTCGTCCGATCATTATTATTCTAGTCCTATTGTTTATCAGAGTTCAACCAAACGGCTTGTAACTGTCATCTGTCAGCGTAGTGCCTATAAAAGACGTATACACGTGACGCATACTATTACAGCATGCTCAGATCAGAGATATGCTTAACTGAAAAACGTCGCAACGCTTTTTGATCTTCTTAAACAAAACACAAGACGACACATTTTGCTCATCTATAACCTTTAGATCAGAGCTAATATTTCGGTCCATTAATCATTACGGTTAAAAAACTTTGGTTTTGTACATAAAGCAATATAAATACATAATATTATTTTAAACAAGTGTTACCAAGTCGTGTTTAAGTGACATCCGACACTTTACATGTCAAACACATGTATACATATCTATATCCTGTTTGTTGTTTTTCACACACTTTCAGCAGAAAATCATACTTTAGTCAAAGCATTTTTAATTTATAAATTAAAAAAATAAGAAGATATTAAAACGTATCTCTATCTTAAACAGTTTTACTCGTTAAAACACCCAAAATGTTCTTTCTATTATTTTTTTTAAATAAACACAATAGGGGTGCTGAAATAGACATCGACGTCACAGCGGATGATCCGGATGATGATGATCTGTGATATCAATATGAAAGGGTCACGTTGTTTTCTTATTTTCAAAAGAGATAACTGTACAACGTTGCTGAGACAGAATCTATATGTTTGTAATGTAGTGGTGTTATGCTTCACTCTTCACGTGGGTGTTGGACATCAATGAACAGCATTTTGCGGTATTAATTCAGGTGACAATCATTGATTTGGTTATTTGAACAAATAAAACTGATTCAAAATGTCGGATACCTCATTTATTGTTGCATATTATTCAGATTACTGTTATGCTTTTATGTTTATTTTATGTTTGATAGTGTAGACGGCGGCCAGTCAGCGAAGAAATAAGCGTTCACTTTATTGCAATAGTTCTTAACATGTAAAAGGTTATATTCGGCAGTTTGTTCCAAATAGATGTGAAAAGTGAACACCTCACTCGTAATTTTCGAACATGTTTTTCCCATATGAGCGACGCTGCGCAGTTAAATAAATAATAAATAAATAAATAAATAAATAAATAAATAAATAAATATATATATATATATATATATATATATATATATATATATATATATATATATATATATATATATATATATATATATATATATATATATATATATATATATATATATATATATATATAATTACTTTTTTTAAATTGTTTTTTTTTCCAGAAAGCCACATGATCAATAACCAATAACTTTAGAAAACTCGTTATATCTACATTCGAGTTAACCGCTGTGACGTCTATATACATTAAGCAGAAATTCATATCGTGCTTATTTAATTATTGAACACATACTGCCTAACAATTGGTGCTTTATTCAAAATCGTATTTATTGAGATAAAAGCATGAGTTCATGTAGAAATCTTTAGTAAACAACAATAACAAGAACAAAAACACAACAAAACAAACAATACAAGAACAAAAACAAAAACACACAAAGGAACAAACAAACAAACAACAAATGCACAGGGTTAAACTTTTGTTACTAATATTTGATATAGGCAAACTATCGGACACCACGTTCAATATGTCTTACTTTCCGCTAAACAAAGCATATATTCATATCGATTTGATAATGTCTTAAGCTTCAATCGCAATGCATGGATTCAATTTTAACAGTTCGGTCATGTATAAGTCATAGCTTTCTAAATTTTAATTAGGTTATATTTCTTCTCAGAACAACTTTAACGACATGCATAAGTGGCTGAAAAATATATAAAACCAAAGCTTGAAAATTGATTATAAATGAGCCTTTGGGCTGAGGCAAAAACAAACAAGGAAAGCAAAAACAAAACAAAAACATAAAAACAGACACAAATACAAAAAATAAAACTAAATCCCTAGCTGCTCTGAAGTTAAAATACAAAGGCGTTTTAACCATGTTAACAGAACACCCTAGCTGCCCAGTAGTTATGATTGAAAGATGCTGTTACCATGTCAACTGAACAAACTAGCTGCCCAGTAGTTATGAGAGAAAGATGCTGTTACAATGTCAACTGAACAAGCTAGCTGCCCAGTAGTTACGAGAGGAAGATACTGTTACCATGTCAACTGAACAAGCTAGCTGCCCAGTAGTTACGATAGGAAGATACTGTTACCCTGTCAACTGAACACCCTAGCTGCCCAGTAGTTATGATAGAAAGATGCTGTTACCATGTCAACTGAACACCCTAGCTGCCCTGTAGTTATGATAGAAAGATACTGTTACCATGTCAACTGAACACCCTAGCTGCCCAGTAGTTATGATAGTAAGATACTGTTACCATGTCAACTGAAACCCATAGCTGCCCAGTAGTTATGATAGTAAGTTACTGTTACCATGTCAACTGAAACCCCTAGCTGCCCAGTAGTTATGATAGAAAGATACTGTAACCAAATCAACTGAACACCCTAGCTGCCCAGTAGTTATGATAGAAAGATGCTGTTACCATGTCAACTGAAAACCCTAGCTGCCCAGTAGTTATGACAGAAAGATGCTGTTACCATGTCAACCGAACAAGCTAGCTGCCCAGTAGTTACGATAGGAAGATACTGTTACCATGTCAACTGAACAAGCTAGCTGCCCAGTATTTACGATAGGAAGATACTGTTACCCTGTCAACTGAACACCCTAGCTGCCAAGTAGTTATGATAGAAAGATGCTGTTACCATGTCAACTGAACACCATAGCTGCCCTGTAGTTATGATAGAAAGATACTGTTACCATGTCAACTGAACACCCTAGCTGCCCAGTAGTTATGATAGTAAGATACTGTTACCATGTCAACTGAACAAGCTAGCTGCCCAGTAGTTACGATAGAAAGATGCTGTTACCATGTCAACTGAACACCCTAGCTGTCCAGTAGTTATGATAGAAAGATAATGTTACCATGTCAACTGAAACCATAGCTGTCAAGTAGTTATGATAGAAAGATACTCTTACCATGTCAACTGAACACACCAGCTGCTCTGTAATTATGGTTGAAACACACGGTTACCACATCAACTAAACACCCTAGCTGCCCAGTAGTTATGATAGAAAGGTACTGTTACCATGTCACCTGAACACCCTAGCTGTCCAGTAGTTATGATAGAAAGATAACGTTACCATATCAACTGAACACCCTAGCTGCCCAGTAGTTATGAGAGAAAGATAATATTACCATATCAACTGAACACCCTAGCTGCCCAGTAGTTATGAGAGGAAGATAATATTACCATGTCAACTGAACACCCTAGCTTCCCAGTAGTTATGATAGAAAGATAATGTTACTATGTCAGATGAACCCCCTACCAGTCCAGTAGTTATAATAGAAAGATAGTGTTACCATATCAACTGAACACCCTAGCTGCCCAGTAGTTATGATAGAAAGAGAATGTTACCATGTCAGATGAACCCCCTACCAGTCCAGTAGTTATAATAGAAAGATACTGTTACCATATCAATTGAACGCCCTACCAGTCCAGTAGTTATGATAGAAAGATAATGTTACCATATCAACTGAACGCCCTAGCTGCCCAGTAGTTATGATAGAAAGAGAATGTTACCATGTCAACTGAACACTGTAGCTGCCCAGTAGTTATAATAGAAAGATACTGTTACCATGTCAACTGAACACCCTAGCTGTCCAGTAGTTATGATAGAAAAATACTGTTACCATGTCAACTAAACACCTAAGCTGTCCAGTAGTTATGATAGAAAGATACTGTTACCATGTCAACTGAACAACCTAGCTGCCCTGTAGTTATGATAGAAAGATACTGTTACCATGTCAACTGAACACCCTAGCTGCCCAGTAGTTATGATAGAGAGACACTGTTACCATGTCAACTGAACCCCGTAGTAGCTCAGTAGTTATGATAGAAAGATACTATTACCATGTCAACTTTAGCCCGTAGATGTTCAGTAGTTATGATAGAAAGATACTGTTACCATGTCAACTGAACACCGTAGTATCTCAGTAGTTATGATAGAAAGATAATGTTACCATGTCAACTGAACCCGTAGTTGCTCATTAGTTATGACAGAAAGATAATGTTGCCAAGTCAACTGAAGCCCGTAGTAACTCAGTAGTTATGATAGAAAGATACTGTTACCATGTCAACTGAACGACTTTAGCCCAGTAGATATGATAGAAAGATAATGTTACCATGTCAACTGAACCCGTAGTTGCTCATTAGTTATGACAGAAAGATAATGTTGCCATGTCAACTGAAGCCCGTAGTAGCTCAGTAGTTATGATAGAAAGATACTGTTACCATGTCAACTGAACGTCTTTAGCCCAGTAGATATGATAGAAAGATGATGTTACCATGTCAACTGAACACCGTAGTAGCTCAGTAGTTATAATAGAAAAGTACTGTCACTATGTCAACGGAACACCCTAGCTGCCCAGGAGTTATGATAGGAAAGTACTGTCACTGTGTCAACTAAACACCATAGCTGCTCAGTAGTTATGATAGAAAGGTACAGTTACTATGTGAACTTAACACCATAGCTGCTCATAGCTGCTCAATATTTATGACATGTCGACGTAGCACATTTCTTAAGAACCACTTTTTTAACGACCAGGTGCTTTTTTCATTGATTCTTTAACGTTATTTGTGACGTCATAAAATGCATATATAATTTATAGCTGTTAATGTTCGACTGCAATTCTTCCACCTCTACACCCGAGACGATATACAAATGAGCCTCACCATGCAGGTGCGGGTCTAGCTTCTGGGCTATAGGTGGGTCGGGGTGGGATGGATCGAGATAATCAGAGAAGGGCCCGTACACTCCCGTAAATTGTCAAAAAATAACTTCAGGAAAGTGGCGCTTGTATTTATTTATTGTAAACAGACTTGTCCAGATACCACCGAGGATTTCGAAAGTCGCAAGAACTATAACAGCAACCCACTCCTAAATTTCTCACACATTCCATCAAGGGCACCGCTCTTCAGCGCGGATGTCAAAGAATATGGACTTTCTTTGTCGGCGAGAATACAGTTAAGACTCATGGAAAAAAAATCTAGCAGTTTCTGAAATGCAGGAAATGGCTATTTTTGGTTGTTATATTTCAAAAGTTGTCCAGGGAGCATGCACGCAGAACCCCTAGCACCGCTAGCTTGTACTCCATCCACCCATATGAAAGGAAGAACACGAATCCTCCCCTTCTATCACTCTCAACGACGTCACTCAGACTGGCTGAAAATATAATAATACTATTATAACAGTAAACGAAAAAGAATTTGTTTTACGATAAACATATTTATTCTCAGGTAAAACCAAACGCTTGGAATACTGCACATATTATTCTTAATGAATGAACTGTATCATTTAATTAACTTCAAAATCTACCCTGTAATCTATTTTCCTTAATTTATAAATACCTAAGTATGTACAATACATACAATATATGGTTTATATATATATAAACCATATACACTTTATGTTTTGTCAATGTTATCGCTGTTGAGTCCCATCTGTACTTTCATCTCCACTACTAGCATTTAATACTGCATGGGTTATAAACTATATCGAAACTAAATACAGTACGACTATATTCACGTCCTTGTTCGCATAAATTTGAAGGGCGGAACCAATTGAAACACCTCGGCCATTTCCCTAAATGGGCTACTTTTGAGACAGACGTCAAAAGCAAGATGGCAGCTCGGGTGACAGCTCATTACAGTACGGTGCCTGTAAAACTTCAATTTGGGGCGGCTTCATATTTAAATCTTTCAATTTTAATTTACCTAGCGCAGCAGACATGCAGCTGTCAAACGATGTCATTGTTTATGTTTTGTGCGAATCACATTTTAGGCCTATACTTCTTCCGACATCCGGCGAACAAAACGACATTGATTTCAGTATCATTCAGTATCATTGAACCAGATACATCCGGGATGATTGTCCCGAGGACGGAATTACCCGAGGAGTTCCGATTATGGCGGAATATGCCGTTTAAACCCGAGGAAAAATCGGGACTTGTTCAAATAAAAACAACGAAGTTTAACGAAATATACTTTAAGAGTTACGGAACCAGACAATGTGTTATCGTTTCGCTGTAAGCACTTGATATTTAACACACGCTCTTGTGTTGTACACATAAGATATAATTGTGGATAAGCTGTTTGATAAGTGTTCTAATGCGGTCTTAAGGGCAGTTCTCTGGACAAAGAAGGGAGATTGGGACGGAAATTGTATTCTAGCTGGAGTCAGTGAAAATGTGACGATAGACCCGTAGGAATTATAATGGACAATTAGAACAGAGAACTGGTGAGAAAATCAATGCTTTATTGTTTGATTTGTTTAAACAATAATTGTTTGCAAATGTTCAAAGCATAAATACTTAATACCTACAAAGAAAGGGAACATTTTTTGCTCGAAATCAAGGAAACATCATCATCATCATCATCATCATCATCATTATTATCATCATCAACATCATCAACATCATAACTATCATCATCATCATCATCATCATCATCATCATCATCATCATCATCATCATCATCATCAGGAGCAGCAGCAGCAGAAGCAGCAGCAGCAGCAGCAGCATCGTCGTCGTCGTCGTCGTCGTTATCATCATTATCATCATCATCTTCGTCGTCGTCGTCGTCGTCATCGTCGTCATCGTCGTCGTCATTATCATCATCATCACCATCATCAGGACTTATTTCCGAATAAATAATCAAATTTTCCTTCCGGCTAACACGTTTAATGGTAATGTATAAGTATTAATGTAGATTTTCAGAAAATAGGCCTTGCACAAAATAAATCTAATATTATAGACGTCATTATAATCATCATAAACATTGTTATAGAAAATACAAAGAACGTTATTATTATCGTCAGCATTATCAACAGAACAGCAACATCAGCGGCAGATCCAGCAGCAATAGGATCTTATTCCTTACAATCCACCTGCACCTCCTCCTCATCATCAGTACGATCACCATCATCATTTTCATTATAACTTTCATTATAATTGTCATTGTTTTTATCACCACTATCATTTTCATCACCATCGACATCACGATTATAATCATCATTACCATCAGCAGCAGGAGAGGCATCGCAACATTCCTAAATGGTCATATACTAAGCGATAACGACATTACAATTAACATTATCGTCATGATCACCATCATCATCATCATCATCATCATCATCAGCATCATCATCAACATCATCGTCATTATCGATAACTGCATCTAATTTTTTTAACGTCCTCGGCAGCAGCACATATTGTTATAATCATTTATATTATAATAACTACTACTACTACTACTATTATTACTCTTCTTCTTCTTCTTCTTCTTCTTCTTCTTCTTCTTCTTCTTCTTCTTCTTCTTCTTCTTCTTCTTATTATTATTATTATTATTATTATTATTATTGTTATCAACACCAGCATAATCATGAACAACAACAACAGTATCAAAATTATCCTATGCGTCAAGACTTTACAGAATTGATTGTTTCTCAGAAAATAATTATCATACATATCATTATCAACAGCAATAGTTAAATAAAATTTGTATAAATGTTATGTTTCAGTCATAATGGATGAAGTATCCGGACGTGGGGCTTCTTCATCAGGCACACAGTCAGATCCCCATGGTCACATCAACTGTGACGAGTGTGCTGAATCAGGAATCATCGTTACTGCTTCTGGTTTTTGTGAGAATTGTTCAGACTTTCTTTGCACATCATGCATAGGCCAACACAAGAAAGCGAGATCGTCAAAAAAACACAAAATTCTTGAGGGTAAAGAGATGCCAACGATAAAGCCAAATACATCCGATGTGGAGAAATGCACCATGCACCCCGGGAGGCCGATTGAGGCTTATTGTCCTGATGATGACACATTTGGATGCTCGCTGTGTTTCACGGTCGGCCACAGATCCTGCCAGAATGTCGCTCTATTGTCTGATTTGTCACGTGGTGTAGAAACAAGCAAAGAGTTTCTAGATGTCCAAAATGCAGCTGACAGATACAAGAAATTAGAGGAGGAATACAAGCAGGTCATCACGAAATATTTGTCAAAGAACAAAGAATGGCACAGTAAAACCTTGGAGAGATTTAAAGAATTCCGATCAGAGGTCCTTAGCATCGTAGAAGTAATCGGCATTAAAGTACACGAGGAGGCGGATGCATTGAAGGAGGAAAATGAAAGCCAGTTAAATAAACTAGCACATCGAATTGCAACATGCACCGAACAAATTAAGCAATATGTGGTAAATATGGACCACAAGAAAGATCGCAAGGAAAAGGAACAATTATTCATTGATTTAAAGAAAAATGGCAGGCTTGTAATTGACTATGTTTATCAATTGGAAAATAATTTCTAAGGATATTGCCATCAGGAAATTTGAGTTTGAATTTGATCCTACCATTAAAGAGATAGTAATCAAGACCAACAAAATTAATGTCGAAAAACCAACATTTCTTTCTCAGCATCATACAGAACAAGGAGAGGATCGGAAGACCAATGTTCCCACGGAGTTAGTAATTGCAACTACATGCAAGTCAACATCTCTGGTGAATATCAAATCTAAGGATGATCATTCTACATGCTGGGTCACTAGTATCATGGAACTTTCAGAAACAAAACTAATCTTAGCCGATTTTAATAACAAATGCATTAAATTGTTTGACATGACCAGTAACACCATCACACAGAGACGGGCCCTTCCAACACTTCCCTGGGATATCACTAAAGTTCCTGGCTGTCGTATGGCTGTTTCATTTCCAAACGCTAAACAGATCCAATTCTTCAAAGCTGACCAGACCCTGGAACCATGTGGAAGTATTGACGTGAATTTTACATGCCGTGGTCTACAGTGTACTGGAGACAGGCTAGTTGTATCCAGTCCACCAAAGGTTCTAATACTTTGTATGACGGGCACGGTCCTCCAGACTGTTCAGTATGATCGATCAGGTATAGAGTTATTCCGGAGGCACTTGACACTCAGTACTGACAACAAGCTGATCTATGTAAGTGATTATAGCAACCATAAGCTCACATGTATGACTACTACCGGCGTGGTCCAGTGGGTTTACCTTGACGAGCAGTTGCAGTATGCACGTGGCGTGACTACCGGAGAGAACGAGTCTATCTACATTTGTAGCTGGGGCAACCACACCATCAACGTGGTGTCCCGTGAAGGTGCAAGACTCGCCATCATACAATGTCGCCAGTCTGGTGGCAAGTATCCTAGTGCTGTATGTTACACCAGCAATAACCGGACACTGTATGTGTCGGATGAAAATGATCCTCATCTCAATAGACTTAGCATGCAATAGCTTTTTTTAGCAGCCGTGGTCGCATGTTTATACAGCTTTTCACAATTGTACTTTCTTGGAAAGAGAACAGCACATTGCAAGAATTTTGTGAATATATATAAAACATGTATTCTATTGTGTTCCTTGTTTGCAGAAGAAACATTAGCAATATATACTGCTTGTTGACATTGACCGTTGGTCTTTACCGTGACTTAACTGCTTTCAAGTACAACTATTAGACAATACTTAACGACAGTTATGATTAGCGAATAGCATGTGTAAATATAATTTATGCTTATATTTTATTATTTTATGTACAGGATAACGTTGCATGCTGCATTAATCATAAATTTATAAATGCAGTTATTTGTGTGCCTTACAGGATAGAATAGTAAGCATTGATTATTAAAGTGTTAGGCCCGGGTTTATTTATAAACCGCTGCGAAATGCTGAAAAGAAGGCAAAGAAGATAAAGAAGACGTATATGTCGAAGAAACAAAATAATAATAATAATAATAATAATAATGAAGGTCATGATGAAATTAAGAAGCCCTAGAATATGATGATGATGATGATTATTATTATGATGATGATGATGATGATGATGATGATGATGATGATGATGATGAATTAAAGCACCATCATTAATAGATATCTTTATTCAAAACTGTCTTCGTATTATTCATAAAAGATTCATCCTAAGACAAGTTGCTGTTTATCACAAAGTGTTAATATTTTACTCATTACAAATAAACAGATAACCGCTTATAAAAAAAGTGTTTTCATCACTAGTCATAAAGCATCGCCTAACACAATTCGTAAAATTTTAAATAACAGATTAGTTGTTGATTCAAGGAGATTCAAAACATGCTTTATCTTTTAAATTACTAACTTCAAGCAAACAGCATCAGTGTAAAACACAAGACCATGCAGCATGCTTCTAAGCAGCCAAAACTGGTCTTAAACCCGTGTTCTGCTCGGCATGTTTCACATAATGTTTTAAAACTCTCAACCTTTTTAGGATATAATATCTACTTCTCATGTGTGGTTGACGCTTATCAATTTCTTTAGGATGAGCTCAGATTCGAGGTCAAACATTTTTAAACCTCGGATCGTGTTCTTATTTAGCGGGGAGGTTAGAAACAACACACAGTATAACTAAGGAAGGAACACTGCAACCGGACTAAAATATAATGTGCATCATCTTCGGCCGTTTCCCTTTTTTACAGAGAGTAAAAAAAGCCGAATGTAAAAAAAATTGCGGAGTCTGGGCCAAAAGTACATTTTGTTGCACCGAAAGTATGCAATTCCATGCCAGTAATACCGGTGAACATAAGACGAATATGTTAAGACAAAAAACATAAAATGATGAGATAATGTTGTCTAACTTACCTTAAAGTAAAGCGCAAGTAACCTTTTTCTTAATTCGAAAAGAATCAACATAAAGTACGACCTATGCTGTACATTATTTTGACAGAATAGTTAACCGTCCTTGCTAAATCAAAATGACCACTATCTGAATCAGAATAACACTTCATTGAGAAGTTGGGGGTAGGTCGAATATATTAAATTTAAACCACACTATGCAATAAACAATCGAATTCTGTAATTAAAATTGAGAAAACAAACATTTTATATATGAAAAGAATAATCCACCAAACAAACAAAACCACACAAACAACAAAACAAACAAACAACAAAACAAACTAATTTTCTTCAAGATACTTTCGTGACTGTGATGTAAGGAATTGGTATTCATTTGTGAGACGCAGAGACATGATCAACTGCAGTACTCGGTCATCATTATATTTCTTTACACCATATCTATATCAATTCGTGTTGCCATAGGGAAATTTGGCGTTTATTCTTTGCAGGATGTTTCATTGATCAATATGTATTTGCTTTGTTATGTATGCGTAAAAGTTTGTCTGCGTGTGAGTGCACGCGTATTTGTGCATGTACGTGCATATATATGTGTGTGTTAAATGTGGTATCAGACAGTTTGCCTGTATCAAATACATATTTACAAGAACTAACTCCTGTTTGTCAGATCTTACAATCTCTCAGATAAAATTTAACTCTACCTCAAATGTCGCAAAAATCGTGTAAAGATAACGCTCTTAATGTTCATTCTTTCCGAGTCTATAAATAAGCGTGATGCGGTTTTCTGCTAAAAATATATACGGACGTCTGAATTACCCGGATAATGATTTAATTTGATACATCAACAAAGTAAATGGTCATGTGTGTTTTTTTCTAGTTTATAAATAGCTAACGGTCCAGCGCGGCTCTGCCTATGCAGTAACTATTTGTAATGATGAGTAAGGTGTTATGCTTTACTTTTCAGATAGATGTAGATGATACCATTTCGCGGGGATTTTTTCTGATAACAATAATGTATATGATAATTAAACAAAAAACGTAGGCACAAATTGTCGCATAACACATTTAAGTTGTCTATCCCTATTGTATGCACGTTCACACGAATATTAAAACTTAATGAACAATTATGTTTTAATTATGCACTCAGGATTTTTATATTAAATATTCAAACATGTAAATTACTGTTTAAAGAACCAAAAAGTATAGGTACTTATAAAAACAAAAATAATAGTTATTAAACAATTATCTATCAATGTTATTCTAATGTGTTATCTGTATTGCAACCAAACAGCCGGTACTGCGTAGTGCTATGACTGACTTGCGTATACACAAACTAATAAGACCATTAGGGTAACATCGTTGGTTTTACTGATATAAATCACTGATCAAAGTGCAAAAACGTATATTTGCTTAAAAATTCACCGATCTCGCTAATTGTCTATCAATATTATTATAATTGTTTGTTTGGCGTAATTCAACCAGACGGTTGGTAACTGTCACCACTCAGGGTAGTGATTATGTTTGACGTATAAACGTGACGAATACTATTACAGCATGCTCAGTTCGGAGATATGCATGGTGGTCGAGGTTAAAACAATAACATTTATTCAAATGCGTCGCAACGCTTTTGATTCCATCAGCCTAAACACAAGACGACACATTTTGCTCACATATAACCTATACATCAGAGCTTATATTTCGGTTCATTCATCATTGCGGTTAAAAAAAATCTTTGCATTTTTATAATAAAACTTATCTGTCTCCTGTTTGCGCAAAATTTCTGCAGAAAATCATACTTTCGTCTAACAGCATTGTTTTAAATTTATAAGATGAAAAACAAGTTTTTAAAAAAGTATCTCAATCTTAAAACTGTTTAACTCGTTAAAACAATCAAAATTTATTTCTTGTACAATTTATAAATATCCACTATTGGGGTGTCTGCTAAAAGAGACAGCGACATCAGAGCGGATGACTTGGATGATGATATAATGAAATCTTAAATATAAGTGGTCACGTGATTTTCTTAGTTTAAAAGCTAACTTTGCAACGTGGTTTAGATAGGATAAACATGTTTGGAATACGAATGTGGCGCCTATTTTCACTTTTAACATGGATACTTGACATTAATAAACAGCATTTCGCGGTTTCAATTTATGTAACAATCAATGATTTGGTTGCTTGAGGAAATAAAACCAATTGTCGGATACCACCTTAAATGTGATTGTATATTATTTAGATTACGGTTATGCATTTGAACGAGTGCGATGATACGCTTGTTTATGCAGCAATAAAAGCAATATTTAGTAACTTAATAGTGTAGATGCACAACATCGCGGTAAGTCAGCCTAGAAATCAGCGTTCACTTTATTGTAATAACTCCTAACAAGTAAAAGTATCCGGTTCTACATAGATGTGAAAATTGGACACCCCACTCGTAATTTCCATATGAGTCACGCTGCACAGTTCGTTATATTTACCGCAAGAAAGCCACGTGATCACTTACTTCCGAGAATCATCATTACCCGGATAAACGTCTCTGACGTCTGTATCTATATGTTACAGTGCTTATCTAAAGATGACCATTTAGAGCGATATTCATGATTTGCACTGCCCCAAAATCCCCAGCCCAAACAGCAACAACAACACAACAACAAAAAGTTTGAACAACAAAAACATTTAAAAAAGTAAGACAAAAATAATAAAAAATACAAACAACAACAGCAACACACAAAAAGAAATTAACAAACGAAAGATCAAATAACAACAAAACAAATCAACAACACAGGGGCAAAGTTTTGTTACTTGTATTTGACATAGACAAACTTTCAGATACCACCTTCAATATATTTTAGTATACTTCTGCTGAACAAAAAATACATATAATCTGCATATCGATCAGATAAAGTCTTAAGATTCAAATTTTAACAACACATTTGTAATGATTCAGTTTTAATTATTTGTTTTATAACTGCTCGGTGGCTAATTATGCTTTAGTTAAAGCTTTCTAAATCTTAATTAGATCAGTCTCTTCTCAAATTTAAAGACAAACATAAGTTACTGAAAAAAAAAATAAAATAAAATAAGCTTGAAGATTATATAAATTAGCCATTTGGCTTAGAAAAAACACACCATAAGCTCCCGAGCTATTCAGTAGTTATGATAGAAAGGTGTTGTTGTTTAGTGAACACCATAGCTGCTCAGTAGTTATGATAGAAAGGAATTGTCACTCTGTCAACTGAACACCATAGCTGCTCAGGAGTTATAACAGAACAGTACTGTCACTATGTCAACTGAACACCATAGCTGCTCAGTAGTTATATCAGAAAGGTCTTGTTACCATGTCAACTGAACACCATAGCTGCTCAGTAGTTATATCAGAAAGGTACTGTCACTATGTCAACTGAACACTATAGCTGCTCAGTTGTTATAACAGAAAGGTATTGTCACTATGTCAACTGAACACCATAGCTGCTCAGTTGTTATAACAGAAAGGTATTGTCACTATGTCAACTGAACACCATAGCTGCTCAGTTGTTATTACAGAAAGGTCTTGTTACCATGTCAACTGAACACCATAGCTGCTCAGTAGTTATAACAGAAAGGTACTGTCACTATGTCAACTGAACACCATAGCTGCTCAGTAGTTATATCAGAAAGGTATTGTCACTATGTCAACTGAACACTATAGCTGCTCAGTAGTTATAACAGAAAGGTATTGTCACTATGTCAACTGAACACCATAGCTGCTCAGTTGTTATAACAGAAAGGTATTGTCACTATGTCAACTGAACACCATAGCTGCTCAGTTGTTATAACAGAAAGGTATTGTCACTATGTCAACTGAACACCATAGCTGCTCAGTTGTTATAACAGAAAGGTACTGTCACTATGTCAACTGAACACCATAGCTGCTCAGTAGTTATAACTGAACAGTACTGACACTATGTCAACTGAACACCATAGCTGCTCAGTAGTTATAACAGCGCAGTGCTGTCACTATGTCAACTGAACACCATAGCTGCTCAGTAGTTATAACAGAAAGGTACTGTCACTATGTCAACTGAACACCATAGCTGCTCAGTAGTTATAACAGAAAGGTACTGTTACTATGTCAACTGAACACCATAGCTGCTCAGTTGTTATAACAGAACAGTACTGTCCCTATGTCAACTGAACACCATAGCTGCTCAGTAGTTATAACAGAAAGGTCTTGTTACCATGTCAACTGAACACCATAGCTGCTCATTAGTTATAACTGAACAGTACTGACAATATGTCAACTGAACACCATAGCTGCTCAGTAGTTATAACAGAGCAGTGCTGTCACTATGTCAACTGAACACCATAGCTGCTCAGTAGTTATAACAGAAAGGTACTGTCACTATGTCAACTGAACACCATAGCTGCTCAGTAGTTATAACAGAAAGGTCTTGTTACCATGTCAACTGAACACCATAGGTGCTCATTAGTTATAACTGAACAGTACTGACACTATGTCAACTGAACACCATAGCTGCTCAGTAGTTATAACAGAAAGGTACTGTCACTATGTCAACAGAACACAATAGCTGCTCAGTAGTTATAACAGAAAGGTCTTGTTACCATGTCAACTGAACACCATAGCTGCTCATTAGTTATAACTGAACAGTACTGACACTATGTCAACTGAACACCATAGCTGCTCAGTAGTTATAACAGAAAGGTCTTGTTACCATGTCAACTGAACACCATAGCTGCTCATTAGTTATAACTGAACAGTGCTGTAACTATGTCAACTGAACACTATAGCTGCTCAGTAGTTATAACAGAAAGGTACTGTCACTATGTCAACTGTACACCATAGCAGCTCAGTAGTTATAACAGAGCAGTGCTGTCACTATGTCAACTGAAAACCATAGCTGCTCAGTAGTTATAACAGAAAGGTACTGTCACTATGTCAACTGAACACCATAGCTGCTCAGTAGTTATAACAGAAAGGTCTTGTTACCATGTCAACTGAACACCATAGCTGCTCATTAGTTATAACTGAACAGTACTGACACTATGTCAACTGAACACCATAGCTGCTCAGTAGTTATAACAGAACAGTACTGTCACTATGTCAACTGAACACCATAGCTGCTCAGTAGTTATAACAGAAAGGTACTGTCACTATGTCAACTGAACACCAAAGCCGCTCAGTAATTATAACAGAAAGGTATTGTTACCATGTCAACTGAACACCATAGCTGCTCAGTAGTTCTGACAGAACAGTACTGTCACTATGTCAACTGAACACCATAGCTGCTCAGTAGTTATGACAGAACAGTACTGTCACTATGTCAACTGAACCCCATAGCTGCTCAGGAGTTATAACAGAACAGTGCTGTAACTATGTCAACTGAACACTATAGATGCTCAGGAGTTATAACAGAAAGGTACTGTTACTATGTCAACTGAACACCATAGCTGCTCAGTATTTAAAACAGAACAGTACTGTCACTCTGTCAACTGAACACCATAGCTGCTCAGTAGTTATAACAGAAAGGTACTGTCAATATGTCAACTGAACACCATAGCTGCTCAGTAGTTATAACAGAGAGGTATTGTCACTATGTCAACTGAACACCATAGCTGCTCAGTTGTTATAACAGAACAGTACTGTCACTATGTCAACTAATCACCATAGTTGCTCAGTAGTTATAACAGAGAGGTATTGTCACTATGTCAACTGAACACCATAGCTGCTCAGTTGTTTTAACAGAATAGTACTGTCACTATGTCAACTAATCACCATAGTTGCTCTGTAGTTATAACAGAGAGGTACTGTCACTATGTCAACTGAACACCATAGCTGCTCAGGAGTTATAACAGAACAGTGCTGTAACTATGTCAACTGAACACTATAGCTGCTCAGGAGTTATAACAGAAAGGTACTGTTACTATGTCAACTGA
The DNA here is from genome assembly GCA_007844125.1 of Sinonovacula constricta. Lineage (NCBI taxonomy): Eukaryota > Metazoa > Mollusca > Bivalvia > Cardiida > Solecurtidae > Sinonovacula > Sinonovacula constricta. The sequence goes on from CM017564.1 coordinate 1,016,709, forward strand.
ACACCATAGCTGCTCAGTATTTAAAACAGAACAGTACTGTCACTATGTCAACTGAACACCATAGCTGCTCAGTAGTTATAACAGAAAGGAACTGTCAATATGTCAACTGAACACCATAGCTGCTCAGTAGTTATAACAGAGAGGTATTGTCACTATGTCAGCTGAACACCATAGCTGCTCAGTTGTTATAACAGAACAGTACTGTCACTATGCCAACTGAACACCATAGCTGCTCAGTAGTTATAACAGAGAGGTATTGTCACTATGTCAACTGAACACCATAGCTGCTCCGTTGTTATAACAGAACAGTACTGTCACTATGTCAACTGAACACCATAGCTGCTCAGTGGTTATAACAGAGCAGTGCTGTCACTATGTCAACTGAACACCATAGCTGCTCAGGAGTTATAACAGAACAGTGCTGTAACTATGTTAACTGAACACTATAGCTGGTCAGGAGTTATAACAGAAAGGTACTGTTACTATGTCAACTGAACACCATAGCTGCTCAGGAGTTATAACAGAACAGTACTGTCACTATGTCAACTGAACACCATAGCTGCTCAGGAGTTATAACAGAACAGTGCTGTAACTATGTTAACTGAACACTATAGCTGCTCAGGAGTTATAACAGAAAGGTACTGTTACTATGTCAACTGAACACCATAGCTGCTCAGGAGTTATAACAGAACAGTACTGTCACTATGTCAACTGAACACCATAGCAGCTCAGTAGTTATAACAGAAAGGTACTGTTACTATGTCAACTGAACACCATAGCTGCTCAATATTTAAAACAGAACAGTACTGTCACTATGTCAACTGAACACCATAGCTGCTCAGTATTTAAAACAGAACAGTACTGTCGCTATGTCAACTGAACACCATAGCTGCTCAGTATTTAAAACAGAACAGTACTGTCACTATGTCAACTGAACACCATAGCTGCTCAGTAGTTATAACAGAACGGTACTGTCAATATGTCAACTGAACACCATAGCAGCTCAGTAGTTATAACAGAACAGTACTGACACTATGTCAACTGAACACCATAGCTGCTCAGTAGTTATAACAGAGAGGTATTGTCACTGTGTCAACTGAACACCATAGCTGCTCAGTTGTTATAACAGAACAGTACTGTCACTATGTCAACTAATCACCATAGTTGCTCAGTAGTTATAACAGAAAGGTACTGTCACTATGTCAACTGAACACCATAGCTGCTCAGTAGTTATAACAGAGCAGTGCTGTCACTATGTCAACTGAACACCATAGCTGCTCAGTAGTTATAACAGAGCAGTGCTGTCACTATGTCAACTGAACACCATAGCTGCTCAGTAGTTATAACAGAAAGGTACTGTCGCTATGTCAACTGAACACCATAGCTGCTCAGTAGTTATAACAGAAAGGTACTGTTACTATGTCAATTGAACACCATAGCTGCTCAGTAAATATAACAGAAAGGTGTTATTACCATGTCAACTGAACACCATAGCTGCTCAGTAGTTATGACATGTTGATGTAACAAATTTCTTAAGTACCACCTGCTTCTTTCGTAACGATCAGGTGCTTTTTACATTGACTAATTAACGTTATTCCTGATGCCATAAAAGAGATTCTTAACTGTTAATATTGTATTACGATCCTTCACAAATACATTTGAGACGATATGTAAATGGACTTCATTATCCACGTGCGAGTCTAGCGGCTGGGCCAGGGTAGTGGATGGGTTTGTCAGGGAAGGGTCGGGACACCCTTTTAAATTTTCAAAAAAGACAGAAAAATGGCGCTAGTAGTATTTATTCTCCCATATGTGTACAGTGCTACAGATATGACGAGCTAGCATGTATTTAAACCTAACATAGATTCAAATAATTCATTGAAAATAAACGTTTTGTGCAAAAAATGGGCATTTAACATCGCACTTTAGGCCTATATATTAACTTATTCAAATTCCCGAAACCACGCATTATTCATTTAGCAAAGGAAAACATGAGACTTTTCAGTCATGCCCCTTGCGTAAATCATACTCATACAGAACTGTAATCATATATAGATAAACAGATAAAATCAATAAACATGTTTTAAAAGTAGAGACCACTTGCAACATTTACAAAACATACTTGTCCGGATGCCATCGAGGAGTTTCGAAAGTCGTTGTAATTACAACAGCCCCCTCCAAAATTTCTGACACATACCATCAAAGGCGTCGCGGACACTAGTGAATATAGATAATCTTTGCCGCCGAGAATACAAATTGTTTGGACTCATGGAGAAAGTTGCTGAAATGAAGGAAATGGCTAATTTTGGCTGCTACATTTCTAAAGTTGTCTGGAGAGCATGCACCAGACCCCTTAGCACGGCTAGCTGCTGCTCGTTTAATAAGGACCCTATAAAACACTACATGAATTCCCTTCTATCATTCACAACGACGTCGCTCAGCCTGGATTATAATATTATAATACTCCGATAATGGAAAACGAAAAATAATTTGTTTTAGAAAAATGTGTTATAAGTTAAATATATTTATCTTCATGTACAACAAAACGACCACTTGAAATACTTTGCATTTTATATTTAGAGAAGGAACTGTATCAATAATTAACTTCAAAATGTACATGGTAATCTTTTTTCCTTTATTTATAACTACCTTGGTATGTACAATACTTTTGTTTATACACTTTGTGTATTGTTTATTTAATCGCAGTTGAGCTCTATTTTTACTCTGAGCTTCATTGCTAGCACCTAATTCTGCGTGGGTTATAAACTATATCGAAACTACATATCGAACGTCTGATTCGTCCTTCATCGCGTTAATTAAAATACCGTTTGAACCTAAGATAAAATGGGGTATATAAATAATGGGCTTTCCATAATATACCGAATAGTTAAGGAACCCTGTGTTACCTTTTCGCTGTAATGACTTGATATTTAACACACGCAGTTGTGTTGAACACATTTTATGTAATTGTGCATTAACTGTTTTAAAAGTGTTGATGTACTGCGGTCTTAAAGAAGGTAGTTTTATGGACAAAGAACAGACACTGGGACGGAAATCTTATTCAACCAGGAGGCAGTGACATGGTGACGACAGATCAGTAGGAATGATAATGGACAATTAGAACAAGGTACAGGTGAGAAATTCAATGCTTTTTTATTTGCTTTGTTAAAACAATCAATAACATTTTGCAAATGTTTAAAGCATAAATAATTTATACATATAACGTAAAAACTCAAAGCTAGAACATTTTTTGCGCTAAACTAAGATTTCATGTAGACAACACCTCCACCACCAACAACAAAATCATCATCAAAGTAAATAACATAGAAAATCATGATCAGCAGCATCGACAAGGGATTTATTAGTATTATCATCATCATAATCATCATCATAATCATCATCATCATCATTATCATCATCATTCATCATAACCTTCATCACCACCATTATCATCATCAACAACACCATCATCACCGTCCTCCTCCTCATTCTCCTCCTTCTCCTCCTCCTCATCATCATCAGCATTACCATCATCAGAAGGACACATTTCCGTATAAATAATGACATGCTTTCCCGTATATACACTTACTGGAAGAGTAGTGTTCAAGTAGATTTTCAGGAAAGATGCCTTGTGATTTGTTGAAAATGGATCTGGTATTATCATCATCATCATTGTTATAAAGGACACGTTATATAAAACAACGTTATTATTATCGTCAGCATTACAATAATAGACAGCATCATCAACATAACAGCAACATTAGCGGCAGGTGCAGCAGAATGAAGATTTTCATCCTTATAATCCTCTTCATCCTCCTCCTCCTCATTGTCATAATAAGTACGATCATCATCATCATAATAATCATCGTGTTAATAATCACCCTCATTATTATTCTATTTTTTTCAATCAAGATCGTTTTGTTCGCCGGAATCGGAAGAAGAAAATTCCTATAATGTAGTTCGCACAAAACTTAAACAATGCCATCGTTTGACAGCTGCTTGTCTGCTGCGCTTTATAAATTAAAATTGGATGATTTAAATTTGAAGCCGCCACAAATTGAAGTTTTACAGGTATCGCACTCTAGTAACCTGTCATCCGAGCTGCCATTTTTTTGACGTCTGTTACAAAAGAAGTTCCATTTAAGGAAATGGACGAGGTGATTCGACTACCTACATACATCCGAGAGATGATTCGTGAATTATCCGGTGTTTTCCGATTGGCTCGGTTCTCGCCGTTCGTTTGGAAATGTGTACTTAACGGTACAGAGCATATTATATGTAAATTTATGGTCAGTCTGTATCAAACACGTTTCTTGGTGAATAGAAAGTCACTTCTGATTCTCTATATTTAAAATAGTAAAATTTTAAAGCATATGGCAGGAACATACTAATTGGGCATGTCAACTTGTATTAGTGTTGTTGTTTAAAAAACAAAGAAAAAAAACAATTACCGACCCATATTTTTCTGGGCATGTCACCAGAAAAAAACTCTTACATGCAACATAGTTTATGACGTCATCGTGTCTACGGTAGTCGGACAGGTATTTATTTGACTGAGCATTAATATTTTGTCGGTCTGATTGTTAATGGGGTGCTCTATACTTAAACCTTTAATCGACTACTCAGTACTCGTAAAAAAATGGTCCATTCTCTCATATTCTATCTTCAAAGGTTATCATAAGCGTTTTCAAAACAAACCCTCATTTCAAAATTGCGTTACCGTTATCAAAACCGCAACTTTTCCTAAGGTCAAAAATGAGGTTATTATTAGTTTGAAAATATGGGGAATTACACACACTTAATAGTAGGTATCCGACAGTTTAGACATTTTTTCTTTATATCATGCAGCCAAACAAATTATGTTAGCTTGTAAAGATCCTACGATTGCTATTTATTGGCGCATTACAATCATGTGAAATGTAAAGCATAACATCCCGTTTGTCAATATAAAAAATACATTTCGTCCGACCCAGGCTGCACAGATCGTAATATTTAAACGAAGAAAGCCACGTGTCTATTTCATTCCGAGAATCAGCTCTGATATATTTTTGCTGAGATCTCTATCGTGCTCAGATTTAGAAAGAATGGACATTTAGAGCAGGTTTCATGATTTGTACTGTCAAACAATTGACAAAATGTTCAAAATCGCCATTGCTTAGATTGTATTATGAGTTAAAGTAACATTTATGCTCAGATTCTTCCATTGATAATTATATGTATTTTATATAGGCAAACATGCCGAACACCACATTTAAACAAATATATATGGATATTTACAAAATAACTTTAATTGTACAACCTCAAATACACTTATGCAGCATATAGTTTATCTTCGTTGAGTCCTATCTGTACTCTTTGACTTCCCTTTCACAGGGTATACCTGCATGGGTTGTAAACTATATCGAAACTGGCTAAAATATGACTGTATTTACAACATTGATCGTGTAACTTTGGGTGTCGGAACATGCCGATTAAAGCTGGGGTAAACTCGTAAGTTGTTTAAATGTAAACAACGAAGTTTTCCGAACAATAACGAGTAGTTACGAAACCACAAACTACTCGTGTTATCGATTCGTAGATAGGACTTGAACAAAGGTGTTTGTAGCATACACAATTGGAATGATTGTGAATTGGTGTCAATGTACTGCAGTCTTAAAGGGTAGCTGGAAAAGCACAGATCGGACTGAAATCCAATTTAATTTAATTGTGTTCTAGTTGGAATCAGTGACGTAGTGACGATAGGACGAGAAGGAATTATCATGGACAGTTAGAACACGGAATAGGTGAGAATATTATTGCTGAATTATTTACGTTTAACATTTAATTACAATCAATAGCATCTGAAAATGTTCGGAACATCAATACTTTAATTCCAAGTATTACGTACTTACAACAAAGAAACATGTTCACAAACAAACCCATCTTTCTATGTAGAAACAATAACAATGAAAACAACACATAAACAACGCCGTATCTGGAGCAAAATGTTCTTTACTATATACCCTTACATATATCATTCTAGATGTCCATATTTATATGATCAACGTTATTGGAGGCTTATTTTGTTATACTGATAAATTAACCACATTTACCTGTCGTTTAGTATAGTTAAGGTAATTTCTCGGGAAAATAGTTCATTTGGTTTTCTAAAAATGCGTCTGAACATGCACTCTAAATGCGTGTCTGTTTTTATTTAAAAATAACAAATAACATTCATTATCGTTTTAAACATCATGGTCATGACCATCGTCATCATTACCATCAACAGAAGAAATTGATTTAATATAATTAATCCGAGAATGCGTGCATAGGCTGAAACTGGCCACATTCACTTTCCGTAAACGCGTTTACTGGTAGTGTAGAAGTGTATATTTTTAGAAAAAAAGACCATGAGATTTGTTGTAAATGCAAGAGATATTATAGACATCACGCTCATCGTCATCATCATCTTCATCATCATCATCATCATCATCATCATCATCGTCGTCATCATCATCATCATCAATGAAAACAATATCATACTTTTCTGTCTCACCCTTTTTCAGAATATATTTTTTTCTCAGAAAAGCATTTACTTTTAAATCATTATCAATAACTTTCATAAATTTGTATAACTGTTATGTTTCAGTCATAATGGATGAAGTATCCGGGCGTGGGGCATCTTCATCAGGCACACAGCCAGATCCCAATGGTCACAACAACTGTGACGAGTGTGCTGAATCGGGAAACATGGTCTCTGCTTCTGGTTTTTGTGAGAATTGTACTGACTTTCTTTGCACATCATGCATTGAGCAGCACAAGAAAGCCAGATCGTCAAGAAAACACGAAATTCTTGAGGGTAAAGACATGCCAACGATTAAGCCAAGAAAATCCGATGTGGAGAAATGCACCATGCACCCCGGGAAGTCGATTGAGGCTTATTGTCCTGATGATGACACATTTGGATGCTCGCTGTGTTTCACGGTTGGCCACAGATCCTGTCAGAATGTCGCTCTACTGTCTGATTTGTCACGTGGAGTAGAAACAAGCAAAGAGTTTCTAGACGTCCAAACTGCAGCTGACAGATACAAGAAATTGGAGAAGGAGTACAAGCAGATCATCAAGAAATATTTGTCCAAGAACGATGAATGGCACAGTAAAACCTTGGAGAGATTTCAACAATTCCGATCAGACGTTCTTAGTATCGTAGAAGAAATCGGCATAAAAGTACACGAGGAGGCAGACGCATTGAAAGAGGAAAATAAAAGTCAGCTGAATAAACTAGCACATCAAATTGCAACATATACGGAACAAATTAAACAGTATATGGTAAATATGGACGACAAGAAAGATCGCAAGGAAAATGAGCAATTATTCATTGATTTAAAGAAAAATGGCAGGCTTGTTATTGACTCTGTTCCTCGCTTAGAGACAATCTATAGGGATATTGCTGTCAAAAGATTTGAATTTGAATTTGATCCTTCAATCAAAGAGATATTAATCAGGACTAACAAAATAAATGTTGAGACAGCTTCACTTCTTTCTCAACCTAGAACAGCATCAGACGAGAAAAGTAACACCAGTGTTCACAGAGCGCTATCACCAGCCACAAGATACAAATCAACATCTCCGTTGAATATCAAATCAAAGGAGGTTGGTTATAAAACATTATGGGTCAGTAGTATAATGGAACTTTCAGAAACAACACTTATCATGGCTGACCATATTAATGACTGCCTGAAATTGTTTGACATGACCAGTAACTCCATCACACAGAGACGGACCCTAACAGCAAAACCCTGGGATATCACTACAGTTCCTGGCTGTCGTGTGGCTGTTTCATTTCCATTCGCTAAACAGATCCAATTATTCAAAGCTGACCAGACCCTGGAACCTTGTGGAAGTATTGACGGCCTTCTGAATGTCGTGGTCTACACTGTACTGGAGACAGGCTGATTGTATCTTACACCAGTCCAGCAAAGGTTCTGATCCTTAGTATGACTGGTACTGTTCTCCAGACTATCCAGCATGATCCATCAGGGAAAGAGTTATTCCAGTATCCCTGGTACTTGACAGTCAGTAATGACAACAAATTGATCTATGTAAGTGATCGTGACAACCATAACCTCACATGTATGACTACTACCGGCCTGGTTCAGTGGGTTTACCGGGACGAGCAATTGAAGATTCCACATGGCGTGACTACCGGAGAGAACGGGTCTATCTACCTCTGTAGCTATGGAACCTACACCATCCACGTGGTGTCCCGTGACGGTGCCAGACTTGCCATCATACAGTGTGATCAGTCCAGTATCCTGAGACCAACTGCTGTGTATTACACCCGCAACAACAGGACACTGTATGTGACGAAATACAATGATGATCATATCACAAGACTCAGACTGCAATAATATCACAAGACTTAGTCTGTAATAGCTTATTGAGCAGCCATATATTATATAGCAGGCATATATATATAAATAAACAACATACCTTGTTTGCAAAAGAAACGAATACTTCTTATAATGTACATCTATATTAAGCCAATTTTACTTCTTGTTGATATTGACCGTTGGTCTTTACAGTGACTGACTAAAGTGCTTCCATATACAGCTGGGAGATGATACATATGGTAAATAAGATTAGGGAGTAACGTTTGTAAATATAATTTTATGATATTTTTTTATCTTATTTTCTGTTTCTCATCGCATTATTAATCAATTTATCAGTACAGTTATTCAGGAAACAATAACAAAGTATAAGTATTGATTATTTTATTGATTTGCAAAGCTTTATTCACGGATGCGAAATGCTGAAAAGATATAGAAGACGAATATGTAGAAGACACTGAAGAAGAATGAAGATAATGAAGAAAACAAGTAGCCCTAGGATATAATGATGACGATGAAGATCATGATGCTGATTATCATGATGATCATGATGATGAATTAAGGCAACATCAATAACAGATATCTGTTTATTTAAAAAAATCTGTCACTGCTTAAGTCATTACAGTTCCATCCTAAGACATGTTACTGTTGATTAATAGTTGTCAATGTTTTAATGACTCAAATTAAACAGACATCCGAATATAAATAAAACTGTCACTGTTTTTATCACTAGTCGGTAATCATCGTTAAACACAATTTTAAAAGTTTATACAAAACAATAGTTGTGTGTTTAAAGCGTTGGTGATTTAACGAGATTCAAGACGTGCTGTATCTTGTAAGTAGTTATTATTAAGCAGATATATTTTGAAGCAACAGCATAGTTAAACACAGAAGCCTGAGTGAAACCTAAGCGGCAAAAACTGGCGTTAAGGGTGGTATTCGACAGTTTGGGTTAAAATATTCTTTTCTCAAATGACCATATAAGTCATTGTTACCCGGGAAGTTCTTGCAAAAAGCTGCTCATTGGTGCCCTAGATCTGTGTGAACAGTGAAACATAAATCCTCATTCCTCATTGCAAACAGGTATTTCCTATCTGAGCCAAGCTGCAGAGATAGCTATTTTTAACTATGAAAACCACGTTACAACTCACTTTATATCGTTAGCCGGGTAGTCCGCTCTGACCTCGGTATCTATTTTAGCAGAGATCACTATCGTGCTTATCTATAAATTTGGAATGATTGACTGTTTACAGTGATTTTATCGCGATTTGTACTGTCTACCCATCTATGCAGTGTTCAAACCCGTCTTTATTTATACTAAAGTATACAGAATGCTCTAATTCCCCAAAGCAGTGGTAATGTATTGTTACATGATTTTGATATAGGCAAACTGCCGGATATCTCCTTTAAACCCCCTTTTATGGTGAACATATAACATATAGTGTTTTGAAACTCTCAACAGTTTTAAGATATATTCATTCCCCATGTGTGCTTTACGCTAATCAAACTACAATAACAAAACAGCACAGCAACAAAAATAAACAACACCAACACAAAAATACACCAAACTAAAGAATAAACAACAACATAACAAGAACACATGGTCAAACTTTTGTTACTAATACTTGATATAGGCAGACTATCGGATACCACATTCAATATGCTTTACTTCCGCTGAATAAAAATACATATATTCTGCATATCGGCCTGTTAATGTCTTAAGCTTCAATTTTTTATCGAAATCGTAATGCATGGATTCAGTTTTAAATATTTGTTTTATTACTGCTCGGTGGCCAATACATGATTAAGTTATAGCTTTCTAAATTTTAAGAAGAATAATTTCTTCTCAAAACAAATTTAAAGACAGACAAAAGTATCTGAAAAATACATAAAAATATAATAAGCAAGAACATTTATCAGATGAGCCTTTCGGCTTAGGCAAAACAAAGAAAAAACAACAACAAAAAAACAGAATAAAAAAAACAAAAACAACTATAAACAAAAACAAAGAATAAAACAGAAACACACTCGCATTCACAAACACATACACCCCCAAAAAACAGCAGCAACAACAAACAAAACAAAAACACATACACCAAAAAAAAAAACAACCCCGTAATAAACAAATAATAGTAAGGGAAAAACATCCATTGAGTAGTTTAAAAATAGATTAGTATCACTTCATATATGGGATATAGATATATTGCAATATGAATATTAAAAATCACAATCTTTGAAACTCTTTGGGAACCCTATAACACTATTATACACTACACTAACTTTACTGTATTTATCAGATGTAAACTTGTTCCACTTATTTTATTATTATTTATGTACACACACACACATAGTTGCCTGTAAAAATACAGTTTTAACATGCAACTTTATTTAAATGTTTCCTTTATACTCGTTCTCCATGTTATTCTAATAATAACGTTTAATATATAACCTGTACATTCTGATCGTTGAATAAACTTATATACAAAATATCAATATATGTTCAAGAAGGGTTTAGAATGACAACAAATATTTCTTTAAAATTTTATAATAGTTTAAAAAGGTCATGGTTGTAAACTGACAACAAAGACAACTTTATTTAATAAAAGTGTTACATTATAATATACACACTGTCGTGTCTATGTGTTGTAAACGGTATGTTCGTACGACTATGTTACATCTATTGCAATCATATACGCCTGGATGCCTTCGGGTTTTTTTTTATATCAGCAACACAGGAAATACATGTTGATATGTACTCAGTCAGCCATTATTTTCTCAAATTAAAAGGAAAGGTTTTATTTATGCTGACGTCCTACGTTACCATTGATTATTATAAACTTGGACTTTTCGTCTGATGCGTCCGACATCTTTCCAAAAGAATTTCTATCCAGAGCCGAAGCGTTCCAGAAGTTCGACAATTATTAAAGGGACTTAACTCACTTTTCGGCAAGGCCAGAAATCAGCCTACTGAGAGTTATCTCCCTTGTCCGATATTACGATGCTGTTTCAGCCATGCCAGCCCAGAAGAACGTATACGTTACACCCCATGGCCAACGGTTACACTTGTCAAATTGTACAATAATTGAATCTGGCATTGCGCTAATAAGGGTCGAGTCTGGTCATTTATTTCTATTTTACTGCATTTGATTAGAACAAGGGAACGTTGATTTATAAAAAAGTACTTCCTCCAATCTAGCCAAAATACATTCAATGCACTACTATCAAGATACAGTGTTTAAATGAACTAATTAGGTAGACATGTGAATGTATTATACGTTTTCAATTGGGTATTTTATTACAATCAACATGTTTTCCTAAAACATGCGACCGTGCGTGTCATTTAAAATACATGAATTTTTTTTTGCAAATACAATATCCATGTGACATCAGTTTAATTAGAGATATTTCCAAAAACTCTTATTTCAGTCACAGTAAAACAAGTCCATTGCCGACAAGTGAAGAAGCCATAAAATCATTGAGATAATGACCGCTTTGGTAGCGTAATGATAAGGCAATCGATCAGTTGCCATATGCCACTTAACTTTTGGACCCATTGAAGTTTCATTGCCTTGATTAAAGTAGCAGCTCTAAGGGACGTCTATTTAAATTAGAGGACCAAATTTGTCAAGGAATGGTAGTGTGCACAGATCTTGCTACTTTGTAAAAGAATAATTACTGCACAGGTTCATAAATATATAAGTATATGCCAAAATAGATTCCTTAAACAATATTTTAAAGTAAAACATGCTTTGCTATTGGTAAGTGTAAGTGCAATTCTATGAATTCCTATGAAAAAGAAAAGCATGTTAAAACACTTCAAATTATGATAATGTACATAATTTCAATCATGTTGAAAACATAACATCATCATCTCTGTTATTTGAACCGGATAGGCATATCGTTGTGTTTCTTTTTCTGTCATATTTCATAGAATATCCCAGACTTTTTTAATAATAATACTTTTCACAACTGCCACCTTTAAGATATTTCTTTTACTGCAAGACTCGTACAATATTTATCAATTTTTTAGCAAATATAGAGATATTTTACTTATAAGGTGTTTTTTTAAATCTATTATTGCTTATAAGTTTTCTCTTGAACTGTATATGTTGCAATGTTTTGTTCAATGAAAATGTGACAGCTGTCCTATGACACAATTTCATTTGCTATGTCATCTTGTAACCTTTGTTTGAAGAAACTATATTATCCTGTGTGTCCCCCCATCCACGCCCACACACCCCACTAACCTCCCTACTAACAAAATAACCCTACTTCTATTAACATCACCTCTATTCTAGATTTTCACTTGTTTGACCGTACTTAACATAGTAATATATAAATCAAATTGTACAGATCCTCATTTTGTACATGTATGTACATGAGTGTTAATATTTTTTTTCTGTCTGTCTCTCTGTCTATAAGTTGAAATTTCAAAAGTACCATTTTGATTAAAAATAAGTGCGGTTTATACACATTCTTCATTTGTTGATACTCATTTGTAATAATGAGTAATAATGTGTAATAATTTGTTTTTTAATGAATGTACTATAACTCTTCCATTACTTAACAAGCTTAAACAACACAATTAAATACGTTTAATTACTTTTTCCATGGTTGTTTTAGCAGTTAATTAATACTATTCACAATTTACCATTAAGATCTTCAATTCGTTATAATGTGTTTGTTTTTTCTCCATATATTTACATTATTTTATAAATTCGTTTTTTCAATATAGGAAATCCAATAACTCTTTCATAAATTTTCTTCAGTATACAAAATTGTCTTAATGTAATTATGGATTCTTCATACCCAGCCAGTTGCTAAATCAATTTTTTTAAATCTCTAGTTGACAAGATATTTACTAAATTCAGTAGGAAATAAAACAGCTACAGCAACATCATGGACACAATTAGAAAAAATATAAACCTCAACCATAAATTTTTCTGTGACTTTTTTCTTCTTTGCTTTAACAATCAATATAACAAATAAAACATTGAAATAGACAGAATTATTGATCAATAACAAATGTTTATTATTTTTATTATTGATTAGGATCATTGATCAGTTATTGGCGACGCTATGAAAATGCACTTGCGAGCGGATCTCCTCGGCAATTCTCGTTCTCGCTAGAGAAAAGGCGAGCGATAATGGGCGAGGTGTTCCGAATTTCGGAAGTTCCGCGATTTACACGTTCTCAACATACGGGTTCTAATTCAGTAAATGGTGTTCTTTTTATATTTATATTATTTGCATTTATTTTTGGCTTGTAAGATCCACTCAAACGAGGTATTTTTTACTTTTTAAATTTCTAAACATTAATGTACATCTGACGGTTATACCTGTTAATGAAGACATGTTTGTCCCCTTTTTAGGATTGTACATATACGTAGCCTTATATACAAGAATACAATTATTCCAGTGATTTTAATGTTTACCTAATAATTTAAATCAGACATCTCTAAATTTCTAATAAATATCAGTTTTCTTTGTTGCGTCGGATGCCACCGAGGAGTTTCGAAAGTCGTGGTTATTACAACAGCCCACTCCAAAGTTTCTCACACATACCATCAACAGGGCCGCTCTTCAGTGAATATGGATCATCTTTGTCGCCGAGAATACAAACTGTTTGGACTCATTGAAAAAGTTGCTAAAATGAAGGAAATGGCTATTTTGGGCTGCTACATTTCAGTAAAATTTGCCTACATAGCATGCACGCATAGCCCCTAGCACGACTAGCTGCTGCTCGTTTAATTAGGTCCCAACCCATATAAAACACATCATGAAGGCCCCTTCTACCATTCACAACGACGTCGCTCAGCCTGGTTTATAATAAAATAATACTTCGATAATAGAACACGTAAAAGAATTTGTTTTACGTTAAATATATTTTTTCTCAGGTAAAACAAAACGGCCACTTGAAATAATGTGCATTTTATGTTTAGCAAAGGAACTGTATCATTAATTAACTTCAAAATGTACATTGTAATCAATTTTCTCTTAATTTATAACTACCTTGGTATATACAATACTTCTATATATACACGTTATGTATTATTTATTTCATCGCAGGTGAGATCCGGCGATATAAACAATAAACAACAATAAACAATATAGTTTTCCGTATAATGTATACCTATATAGTAAGAACTTAAAGCTAGAACATTTTTTGCTCGAAATAAACATTCCATGTAGACGACAACAACATCATCACCATTAAAGAAAACAGCACACAAAAACACGTTATCGGGAATGAAATGTCATGAACAATACATCTTTTCACATACCATTCTACATGTTCATATTTATATGATCAAAATTATTTCAGGCTTATTTATATAACACTGTTCACGTGAGTAAGCCCATTCACTTGTATAACAGTGTTTACGTAGATTTTCCGAAAATAGGTCATTTGATTTTTCGAAAATGCCTTGACAACATTCTCTAAAATCCTGTCTGCAGTGCATTTAAAAAATCCGAAACATTTAGGAATACAATCGAGGCATACTACACGACCATGATGATGATGATGATGATGATGATGATGATGATGATGATGACGATGATGATGATAACGTTGATGATGATGATCATCATCATCATCAACAACAACAACAACAACAACACAATCATCACCGTCATCCTCCTCCTCATCATCATCAGCATTACCATCATCAAAATGACTTATTTTCGTATTGGTAATGACATGCTTTTCGCGTAGACCAACTTACTGGAAGAGTTGAAGTGTTCAAGAAGATCTGTTCTAGTGATTTCTTGAAAATGGATCTAATATAATAGACATCACCATTATCATTGCTATAAAGGACACAAGCAACGTTATCATCAACATAACAATAATTAATGTATACAGCATCATCAACATAACAGCAACATCAGCGGCAGGTGCAGCAGAATGAATACCTTAATCCTTATAATCCTCTTTCTTCTCCTCATCATCAACGTAAGTACGATCATAATCATCATAATCATCATCGTGTTAATAATCACCGTCATTATTACTTCCATCACCAGGCATTGAAATTACCACACGCACAATCGCCCGAAGCGACAAAAATAAAGATCAGGCGAGTAAGTTTTCCAGGCGAGTAAGTTTTCCAAAGTTTGTCGCCCAACTGGAGACCGATATCTCAAGTTGATTTACCATAGATCTATTTTTGGAAAGAGAACCTCCGAAAAATATGTAGCTGTAAAAGAGGTTCGTGCCATTTTATAATTTTATTTATAATACGTCATTGGGCCACGTGCCCTTTTATGTCAATCGCAACTACTCATTAATCAGTGTAAGCACGTATTTGGAAAGGAAATTGCTGAGGTGATCGAATAGGACAGTGTGCCCTTACTCGGATGTTTTCGACTATGCCCTTCTATCTGCTAAAATGGCTTCATTTAAATGGACATCAGTGGTACAACCAGGAAAAGGAAAGAAGGCTAGGAGTGATGAATGTTACATTGTATGATTTGTCCACATTTTTATAACGAAAACCAGGGCAAAATAATCGTACTCGTGTTAATTGTTCAAAGGCACCTATTCTAATTGTCCACTCGCCCTCGCTGCTAATGTTTCAAGCTTTTTTAAAGCAATGCCTGGCTGCTTTCTATATTTAGCGTGACACCGGGTCAAATACACTGATTGGCAAACTAGAAAAAACGACATCGACATATGCCTGGCAAGTCCCTTTCAACATTCGTGGCCACCAAGCAAGTCTCTTAATTGCTATTTGGGTTTTCTACATAAAGGTTAAGACCCGCTTATCAAAGTCCCAAACAGAGTTTCACATTCGCGGCTAAATGTCTAGGAATCCTGGAATTGTCACAAAGAAAAGTATATTAGTAATTGCTGTAAATTATTGTTATCGTGTGTTACAGGGATGCCACATTATGTTTATTAGAAGCGACATAGTTTATGACGTCATCGCATCTACGGTTGTCGCACACGATATTCATTTGACTGAGCATTAAAGTTTAGTGGGTCGGAATGTCTTTTTTACTTCTCAGAGGAAAAAGCCCTCTTTGAAAAAGGCGTCATTTGTTATACGCTACAGATTGTAGTGAGTTTCTTCACATTTACTCAGTCGGTTTCAATCACATTGGTGACAGCTGAAAAATCTATCTACATTGCAACAATTCTACAAGATGTTTCTTAAAAATGTATGAAGAAGATTGTTAAAAGTGTAAATACATTCAAACATTTAAATACGCTCTTGAAGTAAGCTTGTCGCACTTCAAGTGCCCTTTTTTGGAAAAGATACCAAACCCTTGTAGATGTCTGTGGGTCGGGGCGTTAATATAATCAAGAGGCGAAGAAAAAAATATGAAGCTAACAGTCAATGTTTGTTGGTTTGTCTTTTTTCATCTAAACATCATCTACTACATATTATATCTACTTAGTGTGCAATCTGCCATTTCGATGTTTGTAAAATCACTGGTGTCAAACTATATTATGGGAATGAGGATAAAGGTTTGTAATGACAGAGCTTCATTAATCTGTTACAAATATTGCTGCAGTCAACAAATTTAGCACAAATCTTCGCCAAACTTTAGGAATTAAAAATATTACTTTAAAATTGTAGTGAAAAATTCATTTCGAGTTTCTTTCAAAATTCTGGCTGGGGGGACTTTTTAAATATTCAAAATTAATGTCATCTTTGTTTTGTTTTGCTTTTTGTCATGTAGAATTATAAAATAATGTGCTTAAGCTGCTGATAAATGTAAAATTTACAATATAGTATTGTGATGTTGGCTCTTCAAATTGTAATTTAGAGACACAAAACGTTACCTATTTGATTTGAAATTAAGATGATGCATATCTTATTAGGCCTAACAGAGCTCTGATATTGTCAATACTCATGAACACAACCCTAGGCCAAATGGGTCGATTTATGGAAACAATTAGGAAAAAGTAACACCTGTATTTGGGAAGTTCTTTCATTCTATCTTCTCATTTTCTTGTAAAATAATAAACTTTAAGGCAGCAAAATTTTACCATTTCAAAATAGAATATTACCATAATTAATTTGTATGTCATGTTGTAACATTGTTAATTTCACATTTTAATAAAACTAAACTTCTCTAGTTTATTTGCTGCGCCTAAAGAAACACTTTATGATCAATGATAAAAGCAATGATTAATCCAAAAATTCCTTTGAAATAAATATTTTATGATGTATCTCGAAAAGCATTCAAGATTCCTGTACATTTTGTCTGTAAACAGGTACTCTTGTTTTTATTGACATTTATGTTTAATCAGTTGTGTTAAGAGTTTCTACGGTCTGCTTCCATGTTAAACAAGAAAATAGAGAAGAAGAAAGAAGATTGTTATTGGTTTTGTTGCATTCACTAAAAATTTTCAACCAAAACTATGTTTAATAATTTCTGTTGCATTATTCTTTATTACATGATTAACTGTGCATATGATTTTGCAGTAAAAAATCAAGATAAAATGAAGCTTTCATTTCTAGAGTTATGCATATTTATTAATTTCAAATTTGCAGAAAAATAGGTTTATGTCGTTCTAAATATGTTATTGCTTACACAGATGTAGAAAAAAGAGTTAATTGTCTGTAGCGTGTTTATAATTGTTTAGAATAAGTTATTTCGGTATAAATAAATAAAGAACCCAGAGTAAATTCATACAAAACGCATGATTTGTTATACTTTTAATAAAATAATTTTGATACAGCTTTCTATGTTGGAAAATATGCTTTAATAAAATCCCAATTCTAATATTTGTTTCAATCATTTTAAGTTTTAGATGCATTCATACCACTTGTCTGTGATTAGGATATTTCATATATCTTTAAGAACATAGATTAACTCTAAACCTGCTAAACACATACATTCTGCAGACTTTTACAAATAGTTAAGAGCCAGATGAGCCAGGATTAAAGATTATAAAACTTTGAGATTGAACCCAAGCTCTAAAGCATCTGATTGGTCCAATTAAGATTTTATTTGAATCCAGCCAATCAAATGATGTTTTTTTTGTCACTGACACAAACTCGAACTTTTATAATCTCCAGTCCAGCTCTTAATTAAACGCGGATTATTTGCTGTATTTCGCGGTGTTTCTTGTGTTGTATTATTTGTACTTTTCTTTATGCTGTTCATTATCACTACAATTCACCCATCATCCGTATGGATCATTAACATAGAAGGAATTTTATTTGAAATTGTTTTATAATACATTTCATGTTATTGATTTGGATTTGTTTTTCTTCCTGCATTTTCAGTTTTGTATCGAATGTGAATACCCTTGGGGTACTGTATGCAATTTGAGTAATCTTATGAATTGGGTGCTCTATGCCATCTGGTTAATCTTATGAATCGGTTGTTCTATTCCATCCCAGTAATTTTATGAATGGGGTGCTCAATGCCATCTGAGAAAGCCACGTGACTATTTCATTCCGATAATCAGCTCTGTTAGATTTTTGCTGACATCTCCATCGTGCTAAGATTTAGAAAGAATGGACATTTAGAGCTGGTTTCATGATGTGTACTGTCAAACAATTGACAAACTGTAGAAAATCGTTACTGCTTGGATACTATTATGAGTTTATGTAACATTTATGCCCAGATTCTTCCATTTATTATTACATGTATTTTATATAGGCAAACATGCCGGATTCCACATTTAAACAAATATTTAAGTACCCATGTAAAAAGTCTGGTGGGATGAACGGTAATTTTTCTGAGTGTGTGCGTGCACTTAATCAAACATTTACAGTAATTTACTTGTACTGTTGTTTCTACATGTCCCTGGATATTTTAAGTATTTTATCTTCGTTGAGCCCTATCTGCACTCTTTGACTTCTCTATCACATGGTATACATGCACGGGTTATAAACTATATCGAAACTGGCTATCATATGACTGTATTGACATCATTGATAACACCACTATGTGTATGAGCTGGGGTAAAGTCGGAAGTTGTTTAAATGTAAACAGCGTAGTTTTCCGAACAATACCGAATAGTTACGGAACCACAAACTACTGTGTTATCAATTCGTAGATAGGACTTGAATAAATGTGTTTGTAGCGTACACAATTGAAATGATTGTGAATTGACTGGTATATTGGTGTCAATGTACTGCAGTGTTAAAGGGTAGCTGGAAAAGCACAGATCGGTCTGAAATCCAATTTCTTTTAATTGTGTTGGAATCAGTGACGTAGTGACGATAGAACGAGAAGGAATTATCATGGACAGTTAGAACACGGAATAGGTGAGAACATTATTACTGTATTGTTTACGTTTAACATTTTATTACAATCAAAACCGTCTGAAAATGTTCGCAACATTAATATTTTAATTCCAAGTATTACGTACTTACAACCAAA
The DNA here is from genome assembly GCA_007844125.1 of Sinonovacula constricta. NCBI lineage: Eukaryota > Metazoa > Mollusca > Bivalvia > Cardiida > Solecurtidae > Sinonovacula > Sinonovacula constricta. Next base: position 1,036,430 of record CM017564.1, read on the forward strand.
AAAACGTGTTCACCCGGAAACCCATGTTTCTATGTAGAAAAGAATAACAATGAAAACAACACACAAATATCTGGAGTGAAATGTTCTGAACTGTGTGCCCTTACATGTAGCATTCTAGATGTCCATATTTATATGACCAACGTTATCGGAGGCTTATTTTGTTATACTGATTATGTAACCTTTTTTACCTGTCGTTTAGTTCAGTTAAGGTAGATTCTCGGAAAATAGATCATTTGGTTTTCTGAAAATGCGTCTAAACATACACTGTAAATTCATGTCTGTTTTTATTTAAAAATAACAAAACTTTTAAGAAAACAATAGCGGCATATTTAACATCATGATCATCGTCACCATCATCAGAAGTACTTATTATATATAATTAATGAAATTCTTTTCCCGTAAACGCGTTTACTGGTAGTGTAGAATTGTAACAACATCATTCTTTTCTGTCTCAACGATTATCACAATATTTCTTTTCTCAGAATAGAATTAACATTCATATAATAATTTATAACATTACTTAAATTAACTTTGTTCTGTTTCAGTCATAATGGATGAAGTATACGGGCGTAGGGCATCTTCATCAGGCTCACAGCCAGATCCCCATGGTCACAACAACTGTGACGAGTGTGCTGAATCGGGAAACATGGTCATTGCTGCCGGTTTTTGTGAGAATTGTTCTGACTTTCTTTGCACATCATGCATTGAACAGCACAAGAAAGCCAGATCGTTTAGACATCACAAAATTCTTGAGGGTAAAGCCATGCCAACGATTAAGCCAAGAAAATCCGATGTGGAGAAATGCACCATGCACCCCACATTTGGATGCTCGCTGTGTTTCACAGTTGGCAACAGATCTTGTCAGAATGTCACTCTACTGTCTGATTTGTCACGTGGAGTAGAAACAAGCAAAGAGTTTTTAGAGGTCCAAAATGCAGCTGACAGATACAAGAAATTAGAGGAGGAGTACAAGCAGGTCATTACGAAATATTTGTCCAAGAACGATGAATGGCACAGTAAAACCTTGGAGAGATTTCAACAATTCCGATCAGAGGTCCATAATATCGTAGAAGAAATCGGCATAAAAGTACACGAGGAGGCAGCCGCATTGAAGGAGGAAAATGAAAGTAAGTTGAAAGAACTATCACATCAAATTGCAACATATGCCGAACAAGTAAAACAGTATATGGTAAATATCGACGACAAGAAAGATCGCAATGAAAATGAACAATTATTCATTTATTTAAAGAAAACTGGCAGGCTTGTAATTGACTCAGTTAATCGCTTAGAGACATTCTATAGGGGTATTGCTGTAAAGAAATTTGAATTTGAATTTGATTCTTCCATTAAAGAGATATTAATCAGGGACAACAAAATAAATGTTAAAACACCATCACTTCTTTCTCAACTTGGAACAGAATCAGATGAGGAGAGGAACACTTGTGTTCACAGAGCTCTTTCTCCGGCCAGAAGATGTCAATCAACATCTCTGTTGAACATCAAATCAAATGACGATTATGAGGCATTGTGGGTCACTAGTATATTGGAACTTTCAGAAACAAAACTCATCATGGCTGACTTTAATAATGACTGCCTGAAAGTCTTTGACATGACCAGTAACTCTATCACACAGAGACGGCCCCTAACAGCAAAACCCTTGGATATCACTAAAGTTCCAGGATGTCGTGTGGCTGTTTCATTTCCAAACGCTAAACAGATCCAATTCTTCAAAGCTGACCAGACCCTGGAACCTTCTGGAAATATTGACGTGCCTTCTGGATGTTATGGTCTACACTGTGCTGGAGACAAGCTGATTGTATCTAACACCAGTACACCAAAGGTTTTGATACTTAGTTTGACCGGCACGGTCCTCCAGACTATCCAGTTTGATCCATCAGGGAAAGAGTTATTCCGGTGTCCCTGGCACTTGGCAGTCAGTAATGACAACAAGCTGATCTATGTAAGTGATTGGGACAACCATAACCTCACATGTATGACTACTACCGGCGTGATCCAGTGGGTTTACCGGGACGAGCTTTTGAAGATTCCATATGGCGTGACTACCGGAGAGAACGGGTCTATCTACCTCTGTAGCTGGATCACCAACACCATCCACGTGGTGTCCCGTGACGGTACCAGACTCACCATCATACAGAGTGATCAGTCCAGTATCTTGAATCCAACTGCTGTGTGTTACACCCGCAACAACCGGACACTGTATGTGTCGAAATACGTTGATGATCATATCACAAGACTTAGTCTGTAACAGCTTATTGAGCATATATATAAATATATATATATATATATATATATATATATATATATATATATATATATATATATATAAACAATATACCTTGTTTGCAGAAGAAACGAATACTTCTTATAATGTACATCTATATTAAGCCAATTTTACTTCTTGTTGACATTGACCGTTGGTCTTTACAGTGATTGACTAAAGTGCTTCCATGTACAACTGGGATGTGCTACATAGGTAATGGAGATTAGTGAGTAACGTTTGTAAATATACTTTTATGATAATTTTGTATCTTATTTTCTGTTTCTCATCGCATTATTCATAAATGTATCAATATAGTTATTCAGGAAACAATAACAAAGCATAAGTATTGAATATTTCATTGATTTACAAAGCTTTATTTATGCACGGATGCGAAATGCTGAAAAGATATAGAAGACGAATATGTAGAAGACACAGAAGAAGAATGAAGATAATGAAGAAAATAAGTAGCCCTATGATATAATGATGATGATGAAGATAATGATGCTGATTATCATGATGATCATGATGATGAATTAAGGCATCATCATTAACAGATATCTTTTTATTTAAAGAAAAAACTGTCACTGCTTAAGACATTAAAATTCCATCCTGAGACATGTTTCTGTTGATTAATATTTGTCAATGCTTTTATGACTCAAAGTAAACAATAAACATACCGGCAGATTAGCACTCTGCCTTTCACTTCTATCGTCTCCTCCCTGTTTTTCTGCTCCCTCCTCTTTAGTCTGTCTTTTTTAACCCATTTTGTATTCATATACATTATTCTTTTTGGACCGGAACTATTAGTTACGTATCAATATTGGAAATATATTACTTGCCTTATGTTGTACAACGTTGTACCTGAGACGTAATAAATGTATTGTCTGTCTGTCTGTCTTTCAGCAATTTATTTCACACCTGTTTACTTTTTTTATTATCAATGATTACCCATTAAAATACTTTAAATGTGACAGTCAATTAACAACAGTCACACTTTAGTTTTCGTGACATTTTTATTTTCGTTTTGTGTGTGTACACACACACACAGTTCCCTGTAAAAATACAGTTTTAACATGCAACTTTATTTAAATGTTACCTTTATACTCGTTCTCCATATATGTTTAATATATAACCTGTACATTATGATCGTTTAATAAACTTGTATACAAAATATCAATCTGTTCAAGAAGGGTTAACAATGTCAACAAATACTTTTTTAAATTATATAATAGTTTAAAAAGACCATGGTTGTAAACTGACAACAAAGACAACTTTATTTAATAATAGTGTTACATCATAATATACAGACTGTAGTGTTTATGTTTAGTAAACGGTATATTCGTACAACTATGTTACATCTTTTGCAATCATGGATGCCTTCTGGTTATTTATTATATCAGCGACACAGGACATATTGATATGTATATGACATTATATGCTGATATGTACTCCGTCAGCCAGTATTTTATCAAATTAAAAGAATGGTTTCATTTAAGTTAACGTCCTACGTTGCCATTGATTATCATAAACTTGAACTTTTCGTCTGATGCGTCCGCTATCTTTCTAAAAAAATTTTTACCCAGAGCCGAAGCGTTCCGAAAGTTCGACAATTATTAAGGGACGTAACTCACTTTTCGGCAAGACCAGAAATCATCTCTCTTGTCCGATATTACGCGGCTGTTTCAGCCATGTCAGCCCAGAAGAACTTCGTTACGTTACCTCCCATGGCCAATGGTTACAATTGTCGAATTATACAATAATTGAATCTGGCATTGCGCTAATAAGGGTCGAGTCTAGTCATTTATTTCTATTTTACTGCATTTGATTAGAACATGGGAACGTTGATTTATAAAAAAGTATTTCCTCCAATCTAGCCAAAATACATTCAATGCACTACCATCACGATACAGTGTTTAAATGAACTAATTAGGTAGACATGTGAATGTATTATATGTTTTCAATTGGGTATTTTATTACAATCAACATGTTTTCCTTAAACATGCGATTGTGCGTGTCATTTAAAATACATGAAATATTTTTTTTTGCAAATACAATACCCGTATGACATCAGTATAATAAGACATATTTTATTTCTTATTTCAGTCACAGTAAAAGCGAGTCCATTGCCGACAATTAAAGAAGCCATAAAATCTTTGAAGTAATAACCGCATTTGTAGCGTAATGATAAGGCAATCGATCAGTTGCAATATGCCATTTAACTTATGGACCCACCAAAGTTTTATTGCCCTGATTAATGTAGCAGCACTTCTATTCATCTATTCAAATTAGAGGACCAAATTGGTCAAGGAATGGTAGTGAGCACAGATCTTGCTACTTTGTAACAGAATAATTACTGCACAGGTTCATAAATATATAAGTATATGCCAAAATAGATTCCTTAAACAATATTGTAAAGTAAAACATGCTTTGCTATTGGTAAATGTAAGTGCAATTCTATGAACTCCTATGAAAAAGAAAAGCATGTTAAAACACTACAAATTATAATGCTGTACATAATTCCAATCATGTTGAACACATAACATCACCATCTCTGTTATTTAAACCCGATAGGCATATCGTTTTGTTTCTTTATCTGCCATATTTCATAGAATATCACAGACTTTTTAATCATACTTTTCCCAACTACCATCTTTTAGATCTTTCTTTTACTGCAAGACTCGTACAATGTTTATCAATTTTTCTCTTATACAGTATATGTTGCAATCTTTTGATCAATGAAAATGTGAAATAGCTTTTCTATGACACAATTTCATTTGCTATGTCATCTTGTCACCTTTGTTTTTAGAAACTATATTATCGTGTGTGTCCCCCCCCCCCACCATCCACGCCCCCCCCCCCCCCAACCCTGCACTAATCTCCCTACTAACAAAATATCGCTACTTTATTAACATCACCTCTATTCTAGAATTTCACTTGTTTGACCGAACTTAACATAGTAATATATAAAACAAATTGTACAGATCCTCATTTTGTACATGTCTGTACATGAGTGTTTATAAAGTGTTGTCTGTCTGTCTGTCGACTAAGTCAAATTTCAAAAGTACCATGTTGATTAAAACTAAGTGCGGTTCATACACATTCTTCATTCGTTGATACGCATTTGTTATAATAAGTTATAATGTAGAATAATTTACGTTAGTATTTTTAATTAATGCAGTATAACTCTTCCATTATTTAACAAGCTTCAACAAACACAATTAAATACGTTAAATTACTCTTTTGCCCGATTGTTTTAGCAGTTTATTAATACTATTCATAAATTATCTTTAATATCTTCAATTTTTTTAATGTTTTTATATATATATATATATTTACATTTATTTATAAATTCCTCTTGGTAAATGTGAGAATGCTATAAATTTTCTACAGTGTACAAAACTGTCTTAACGTAATTATGGTTTCTTTATACTAAGACAGTTGGTAAATCAATTGTTCAATTGTGTATGTTTTCCAAGACATGTAATTTATTTAAATCCCAAGTTGATAAGATATTAACTTAATTCAGTATGAAATAAAACAGCTACAGCATCTTCATGGACACTATTATAAAAATATAAACCTGAACGATATTTTTTTCTGTGAGTTTTTTCTTTACAATGAATATAACAAATGAAACATTTGTTGCTTGATACAGTTGAACTGCTACCACTAATGTCATCAGCTGGGTACCACTTGTCATTGCTTGTTTCGCCCTTTTAAACCCAGGACAAGCTCAAAGTGGTGGGCGATAGTGTTGATCAGGCACTACCCATTAGTGGACGGCTTCCAGCTACTGGCGTTCCTCCTGAGCCACAGCCAGCTGGAGCTCTTTTCAGCAGATTGTGAAGCCTTCTTGATGGCCAACTTTCTTGCCTGTCCCACGATGCCAACATCCTGGAACATCTTCCCCAATGATGGTGCGGGGAACCCTCGACATCCAACCTCGACTGGGTAGTTCCAAGCCTTCCATCCAGCCTGCCTACACTCCTGGATGAGGTCTTCATACTTGGCCTTCTTGCGCTCGTACGCTTGGGTACATCTTTCTTCCCAAGGCACCGTCAGCTCCACAATGACAATCTTTTTTGCCTGAGGACATCACTATGTCTGGACGGAGGGTGGTGTGGACAATGTCTGGAAATTGTAGTTGTTTCCCAATGTCTGCCTGCAGCACCCAGTCATTAGAGCCGTCAAGTATGCTGCAGGGTTGTCCTCCCTTGTTGCCTTCTATCCTTGCCCCTGCCTGGATAAAGTTGATGTGCCTGGGTTTGACATGTACCCGCGCCTTCTTCTTCTGTCTCTCGAGGGTGTCAGCTATCTCCCGAAGTACCTGGTCGTGTCTCCATCGATATCTTCCCTGGGACAAAGCTTCTTTACACGACGACAGAATGTGGTCCAGAGTAGCTCTGCTTCCGCATAGCGCACACTCAGCAGCTTCCGCCAGCCCCCATCTCTGAAGGTTGGCAGGTGTTGGCAAGACATCATATACCGCCCTGATCAGGAATTGGAGTTGGAAAAACTGGTATTTCCAAATGTCTGTCCAGTTTAGTTTCCTTTCTGATGTCTGCCACTTTGTCCAGCTTCCCTGGTTCCCCATCTGAACCGCCTTCACTTTCCTTGACTCTTCCTCCTCTCTCCTGATCTCACTCTGGACAAGCGCTCGGCGTTCGCCTGTCGTGGCAGAGTTCCATAGTGGCCTGGTGTTGTTTCCAAGGCCCTGTCTGCCTGAGCAGCTTATCCTCACAATGTCCTGGTGTTTCAGTCTGCTCTCCGCCTTCTCCACAGCGCTGGATGCTGACCAGCGTCTACCCGTGCGAACCTCGATCCCTGCTCTACTGATGCTCATGTCGCTAGAATCTCTGAGGGTCAACACAAGCCTTGCCTTGCTGACTTTGTACTCCTCTACAATAGATGATAGAGGGAGCTGCAGCATACCGGTCTTGTTGTAGAGTCCAATACTTGTCATGGATGGAGGGAGTCCAAACCATCGTCTCAGGTACCTGTTGACCATGGTCTCCAGGCCTTCAACAGTTGATGTTGGTACCTCATACAACGTTAGTGGCCATAGAAGACGAGGTAGAAGTCCATGTTGGAACAACCAGGCCTTGAACTTCCCTGGCAGGCCTGTTCCGTCAATCTTCTTTAGCCCATCCTGTAGCTGCTGCTTAGTGCGCTCAGTGTTGTTGGTGTCACTCAGCGTAGTGTCAAACCATTTCCCTAAGCATTTGACTGGGTTTAAACAAACAAAATCATTGATCAATAATAAATGTTAATTATTTTTATTATTGATTAGGATCATTGATCAGTTATTGGCGACGCTATAAACATGCACTTGCGAGCGGATCTCCTCGGCAATTATCGTTCTCGCTAGAGAAAAGGCGAGCGAAAATGGGCGAGGTGGTCAGAATGTTGGAAGTTCCGCGATTTACACGTTCTCAATATATCGGTCCTAATTCGGTAAATGGTGTTCTGTTTATATTTATATTATTTGTATTTATTCTTGGCTTGTAAGTTCGACTCATACGAGGCATTTTTACTTTTTAAATTTCTAAACATTAATGTACATTTGACGGTTATACCTGTTAATGAAGACATGTTTGTCCCTTTTTTAGGATTGTACATATAAGTAGCCATATATATTAGAATTAAATTTTTCCAGTGATTTTAATGTTAACTTTATAATTTAAATCAGTCATATCTAAATTTCTAATAAATACTAGTTTACATTGTTGCGTCGCCCTTTGATGCTTCGCATCAATGCTTTTTTCTACAAAACTATAAACCTAAATACAGATAAAATAAATAAAAATGTTTTAAAAGTAGAGACCACTCGCAAAATCTTTACCATTTCTACGCAACAGTCTTGTCCGGATACCACCTAGGAGTTTCGAAAGTCGTGGTAATTACAACAGCCCACTCCAAAGTTTCTAACACATACCATCAAGGACGCCGCTCTTAATCTTTTTCGCCGAAAATACAAACTGTTTGGACTCATGGAGAAAGTTGCTGAAATGAAGGAAATGATTATTTTTGGCTGCTACATTTCAGTTAAATTTGCCTAGATAGCAGACACGGAGAGCCCCTAGCACGACTAGCTGCTGCTCGTTTAATTAGGACCCCAACCCCTATAAAAGACACAACATGAATCCCCCTTCTATCATTCACAAGACGTCGCTCAGCCTGGCTTATAATTTAATAATACTCCGATAATAGAACACGAAAAAGAATGTATTTATTCTCATGTACAACAAAACGGCCAAGTGAAATCCTGTGCATTTTATATTTAGCGAAGGAACTGTATCATTAGTTAACTTCAAAATGTAAATTGTAATCTATTTGCTCTTAATTTATAACTACCTTGGTATGTACAGTACTTCTATATACAGAACTCACATACACATTATGTATTGTTTTTTTATCCCACTTGAGATCCATGCTTACTCTGATCTCCATTACTAGCACCTAAATCTGCATGGGTAAAACTATATTGAACATATCGAATGACTGTATTCACTTCCTTAATCACGTAAATTTGAATGGCGGAACATGCCGTTTAAACACGTGATAAAATCGGTTCGTATATAAACAATAGATTTTCCGTAATTTACCGAATAGTTACGGAACTCTGTGTTACTGTTTCGCTGTTATGACTTGATATTTAACACAAGCTGTTGTGTTGTAGACATTTGATGTATATGTGCATAAACTGTTTTATAAGTGGTGAAGTACTGCGGTTTTAAAGAAGGTAGTTCTATGGACAAAGAATAGAGACTGGGACGGAAATCTTATTCAAAACGGAGGCAGTGACATTGTGACGACAGACCAGTAGGAATGATAATGGAAAATTTGAACAAGGTACAGGTGAGAAATTCAATGCTTTTTATTTGCTTTGTTTAAACAATCAATAACATTTTGCAAATGTTCAAAGCATAAATAATGTATACCTATATAGTAAGAACTTATATAGCCAGAACATTTTTTACGCGAAATCAGGATTCCATGTAGAGAACAACAACACCACCAACAACAACATCATCATCAAAGAAAACAACACAGAAAAACGCTGTATCGGGAATAAAATATCAGGAACAATATATCTTTTCACATTACAGTCTTCATATCCATATATATAGGATCAAAGTTATTACAGGCTTATTGATGTAATCTTGCTTACGTAACTCCATTCACTTGTATAGCAGTGTTTATGTAGATTTTCCGAAAATAGGACATTTAATTTTTCGAAAATAGGACATTTGATTTTTCGAAAATGCATCTGACAACATACTTTCTCCTGAGTTGTGTATTTAAAAAGTCCAAAACATTTAAGAGTACAATCGCGGCTTACTAAAAGATCATCATCATCATCATCATCATCATCATCATCATCATCATCATCATCATTAACAACACCATCATCACCGTCATCCTCCTCTTCCTCCTCCTCATCATTATTATTATCCTCAGAAGGACATATTTCCGTATTAATAATGACATACTTTTCCCGTCGACCCACTTACTTGAAGAGTAGAATTAGATTTTCTGAAAAGAGGCCCTGCGATTTGTTTAACATGGATCTGTTATTATAGACATCATCATCATCATTGTTATAAATGACAAAAACAACTTAATTATTATCGTCAGGATTACAACAATAGACAATATCATCGACATAACAGCAACATCAGCGGCAGGTGCAGCAGAATGAAGATCTTCATCTTTATAATCTTCCTCCTCCTCCTCCTCCTCATCATCATCATCTTCGTCATCATAGGTTCGATCGTCATCATCATAATCATCATCGCGTTAATAATCACCGTCATTATTATTATAATTCTTTCCATCACCATTCATTGAAATATTCACACGCCCAATCGCCCAAGGCGACAAAAATTGAGATCCGGGGAGTAAATCTTCCGAGCGAGTTAGTTTGTCAAAGTTATTCGCCCAACTGGCGACCGATATCTCAAATTGATCTAACACAGACCTATTTTTGGAAAGTGAACCTCTCAAAAATATCTACATGTAAAGTGGTTCGTGCCATTTTCTGACGTTATTTGTAATATATCATTGGGCCACGTGCACTCCTATGTCAATCGGTGTAAGCATGTATCTGGAAAGGAAATTGCCGAGGTGATCGAATAAGACAGCGTGCCATTACTCGGATAGTTTTCGACTATGCCATTCTATGTCCTAAAATGGCTTCACTTAAATGGACACCAGTGGTAAAGCTAGGAAAAAGATAGAAGGCTCGGAGTGATGAATGCTACATTATGTGATTTGTCGAACTTTTTTTTAAGATAACAAGGGCAAAATAATCGTATCGTGTTAATTGTTAAAAGACACCTATTCTTATTGTCCATCGCCCTCGCCGCTATAGCTTCAAGTTTTTTAACAGAATACCTGCCTGTTATCTATATTTAGAAAGACAAATACTCTGATTGGCAAACTAGGAAAACGCCATCGGCATATGCCTGGCAAGTCCCGTTCAACAATCGTGGTCAACAAGTTAGTTTCTTAATTGCAGTATATTAAAGTTGCCAAGAATAAAAGTTAGTGTGATCGTGTGTTACAAGATGCCAGATTATGTTAACTACAAGCGACATACTTTATGACGTCATCGGGTCTTCGGTAGTCGCACACGGTATTTATTTGCCTGATCATTAAAATTCAGTGAGTCTGATTGTTGTTTTTACTACTCAGCGGAAAATGACCGCTTTCACAAAGTCAGTTGATAAACGTTACGGATTGTACTGATTTTCTTCACATTTACTCAGTCGGTTTCAATCACACTGTTGATGGCCACATGGACTTTGACAGCTGGAAAAAACTATCTATATTGCAACAATTCTACAGATGGTTCATAAAAATGTTTGAAGGAACCTGTTAATACATTCAAACGTTTATATATGCCCTTGAAGTAGAACCTGTCGCGCTTCAAGAACCCCTTTCTGGAAATGATGCCAGACCCTTGTAGATGTCTGTGAGTGGGGATATTAATTTAAGCAAGAGGCGAAGAAAAAATACGAAGCTAACCGTCAATGTTTGTTGGTTTGTGGTGTGCATGGCGTGTTTGGCTATTTGTAATTTGTATCTGGATGTGGCCTGTTTCCGCTGGAAAACATAAAACTTAACGACAAAACAAAGTGAAGATATGGTAAAAAACTTGTTTTGTTTATTGGAGAGAATACATTTTAAAAGTGGCGCATTTGTGTTTTAAATGGGGAAATTTGAGGCATGTAAAATGTGTTTCGGGCCTGTACAATTTCTAATTTTATGGGCGAATGGCGTGTATTTTATACTAATTTCAAAGACTGGATCATCGACTTCACTATTGTCATCATGATCGTAATTTACCATCAGCAGCAGGAGAGGCATCGCAACATTTCTACTTACTGTCATGATCGTATGCGGCATAATAATAATAATAATAATAATAATAATAATAATAATAATAATAATAATAATAATAAAATAATAATAGTAATAATTGTAATAATAATAATAATAATAATAATAATAATTGACCGGGCCTTGTAACTTTTCGGTAGAGCGTTGGTTCCCAGTACGGTGGCAGTCCCACGGTTCTGGTTGGCTCGGTGTCGAGATAATGTGACTAGGTGTTCATGGCATGCTACATACAGTAATGGAAGCATTTTATATGTTTTTAGTGGACACCGTCTCCAGATAAATGAAATACTGTTGGCGGGACGATAAACACAAAAAAAAACAATAATAATTATTATCATCGTTGTAATTATTAACTGTATCTCATTTGCAGTACCTCACTATCATTTGCAGCACATACTATTATTATTGTTAGTAATTGTAGAAGTAGTAGTAGCAGCATAAGCAGCAGTATATATAGTAGTAGTCATAATATTATTAATAATATCATTATCATCATCAACAACAACACCATCATTCTTTTCTGCCTTACTTCTGCTATTACAGATTTTTTTTTCTCAGAAAAGAATAAACATTTATATAATTAACAATAAAATAATATACATTAACAATGTATAACTGTTATGTTTCAGTCATAATGGATGAAGTATCCGGATGTGGGGCATCTTCATTAGGCACACAGCCAGATCCCCATGGTCACAATAACTGTGACGAGTGTGCTGAATCGGGAAACATGGTCACTGCTTCTGGTTTTTGTGCGAATTGTACTGACTTTCTTTGCACATCATGCATTGTGCAGCATAAGAAAGCAAGATCGTCAAGAAAACACGAAATTCTTGAGGGTAAAGACATGCCAACCATTAAGCCAAGAAAATCCAATGTGGAGAAATGCACCATGCACCCCGGGAAGTCGATTGAGGCTTATTGTCCTGATGATGACACATTTGAATGCTCGCTGTGTTTCACGGTTGGCCACAGATCCTGTCAGAATGTCGCTCTTCTGTCTGATTTGTCACATGGAGTAGAAACAAGCAAAGAGTTTCTAGATGTCCAAAGTGCAGCTAACAGATACAAGAAATTAGAGGAGGAGTACAAGCAGGTCATCATGAAATATTTGTCCAAGAACGATGAATGGCACAGTAAAACCTTGGAGAGATTTCAACAATTCCGATCAGAGGTCCTTAGCATCGTAGAAGAAATCGAGATAAAAGTACACGAGGAGGCAGACGCGTTGAAAGAGGAAAATAAAAGCCAGCTGATTAAACTAGCACATCAAATTGCAACATATACGGAACAAGTTAAACAGTATATGGTAAATATGGACGACAAGAAAGATCGCAAGGAAAATGAACAATTATTCATTGATTTAAAGAAAACTGGCAGGCTTGTTATTGACTCTGTTCCTCGCTTAGAGACAATCTATAAGGATATTGCTGTCGAAAATTTTGAATTTGAATTTGATCCTTCCATCAAAGAGATATTAATCAGGACTAACAAAATAAATGTTAAGACAGCTTCACTTCTTTCTCAACCTAGAACAGAATCAGACGAGGAAAGTAACACCAGTGTTCACAGAGCGCTTTCACCAGCCACAAGATGCAAATCAACATCTCGGTTGAATATCAAGTCAAAAGAAGATCATGAGACATTATGGGTCACTAGTATAATGGAACTTTCAGAAACAAAACTTATCATGGCTGACTATAATAATGACTGCCTGAAAGTGTTTGACATGATCAGCAACACCATCACACAGAGACGGTCCCTACCAGCAAAACCCTGGGATATCACTAAAGTTCCCGGGGGACGTGTGGCTGTTTCTTTTCCAGACGCTAAACAGATCCAATTATTCAAAGCTGACCAGACCCTGGAACCTTGTGGAAGTATTGACGTGCCTTCTGGTTGTCATGGTCTACACTGTACTGGAGACAGGTTGATTGTAACTAGCATCAATCGACCAAAGGTTCAGATACTTAGTATGACTGGCAAGGTTCTCCCGACTATCCGGTATGGTCCATCACGGGAAGAGTTATTTCGGTGTCCCTGGTTCTTGACAGTCAGTAATGACAACAAGCTGATCTTTGTAAGTGGTAACCATAGCCATACCCTCACATGTATGACTACTACCGGCGTGGTCCAATGGGTTTACCGGGATGAGCAGCTGAATGATCCATATGGCGTGACTACCGGAGAGAACGGGTCTATCTACCTCTGTAGCTGTGGCACCAACACCATCCACGTGGTGTCCCGTGAAGGTGTCAGACTCGCCATCATACAGAGTGAACAGTCCAGTGCCCAAAGTCCAACTGCTGTGTATTTCACCCGCAACAACCGGACATTGTATGTGTCGGATTGCAATGATGATCATATCCTGAGACTTAGTCTGCAATAGCTTATTGAGCAGCCGTGGTCGCAAATTTAGATAGCTTGATACAATTGTTCTTTCGTATGATAGAGAACAACATTTTACAAGTATTTTTACAAATTCTAATAATATATCAGCAAAATAATTTCGCATTCTTTAATTGCACAAGCAATTTGTTCTTTTCATAATATATGTGCATATATATAAGTACATTATATTGTTGACATTGATCATTGGTCTTTACAGTGATTTGCTAAATTACGTCCATGTACAACTGGGAGATGAAGATTAGTGAATAACGTTTCTTATTATAATTTTATGCAAATTTTATGCAGATTTCTTTTTGTAAAAAGGACATTGATGCTTACCGCATTGCTATTATTTATATAAATACATTTATAAATAATATTATTTATATGTCTATAACACGAAAGTATTCCATATTTAATATTTATTATTAAAATGGTATGCGAAGCTTTATTCATGCACTGCGGTGAAATGCTGAGAAGAAGAATGAAAATAAGACAAATATAAAGAAGAAACAATGAAGAAAAAAAATGAAGAAGAAGAAAATAAGTAGCCCTACGACATGATGATGTTGATGATGATAATGATGATGATGATGATGATGATGATGATGAATTAAAACGTTACGGATTCAACGAGATTAAAAACGTGCTTTATTGTTAAGTTGTTATTTTTAATCAAACAACAATGTAAAACACAATCTTAGCAGCCAAAACTGGCCCGAAACGCGTTTTCTAGTCATTATATTACATACACTGTTTTAAAACTCTTAACATTGTTAAGTTATATTATATCCCATCACCATGTGTGCTTGATGCTAATCAGATCCCTATGGATAATCTCAATCTCTAGGTATTTTTTTTTACCTCGGAACCTTTAACCCATAGACAACATTTCTGTTGTAACATAGGAATGCTATTACATGGCAGTAATTTCGGATTACAGAAAACAAATAGCTTAAAAATCATAAAATGGGGAGATAATGTTGTCTCAAGTCACGAAAAAGTAAAGCGTCTTTTTCCTAATTCGAGCGTCATACATTCTTTAAAAAGACTCAACATTAAGTGCCAACAATCGTGTACTATATTTTGACAGGAAATTTGACACTTACTTGTCAAATCCGATTTATCTTTGTCAGAATCAAAATAAGAATCCAATGAAAAAGTTGCAGGAGGTCCGATACATTTAATTAAAACAACATTATGTAATAAACTTAAACAATGTGAAACGTGGAGAGTCTTCGGACGATCGTATTCTATTGCAGTTAAGAAAACACCTAATTTATTTGTGTATGACGTGCGATGTCAGCAATTAGACTTTGGGAGAAGCAAACAGTAGAGCATTTTACACATTGAATGAAAAAGAAACAAACAACAAAACTTATTGTTTTCAAGATACGTTCGTGAGTGTGAGTGTAAGAAATAAGGTATAGCTGTAAGATGCAGGGACATATACAGCTGTAATTCTCAATCATCATTATTTTTATATACACTATACATGTATATATATGGACGTAAGAATTACCCGGATAATTATACAACGTGATCTATCTTAAACGTTAGTGGTCAGTTTTTTTCTAGTTTAAATTATCTAACTGCAGCGTGGCTAAAATCAGAAATACCTATTTCTAATAACGTGTGAGGTGTTATGTTTTACTTTTCGAAAATATATAGGCAATTAGTAAACAACATTTTGTGGGATATTGTTTAGGTAACAACAATTTATTTGATTTAGAAAAACAAAAAGCAGGTTAGCCCAAAACTGTCGGATATCATCGCTAGGTTGCATATTGTTATAATACGCAAGTTAATAGTAATAGACCTTCAATTAATTTACGGATATTTATTTTTAAATATGCCTGGTTGTACTCAGTTCATTTTATTAACTATTGTATAATAATTATTTTATATTATTATAAATAATAATAATAATAATAATAATAATAATAATAATAATAATTGTTTAAAACGTATCTCTATCTAAAACGGTATTACTCGTTAAAACACCCAAAATGTTCTTTCTATTATTTTTCTTTAAATAAGCACAATAGGGGTGCTGAAATAGGCATCGACGTCACAGCGGATGATCCGGATGATGATGATCTGTGATATCAAATATTAAAGGGTCACGTGGTTTTCTTATTTTCAAAAGAGATAACTGTACAACGTGGCTGAGACAGGATTTATATGCAATGACGAGTGTTGTGTTATGCTTCTCTCTTCAAGTGGGTGTTGGACATCAATAAACATCATTTTGCGGTATTAATTCAGGTAACAATCATTGATTTGGTTATTTGAACAAATAAAACTGATTCAAATTGTCGGATACCTCATTTATTGTTGCATATTATTCAGATTACTGTTATGCTTTTATGTTTATTTTATGTTTGATAGTGTAGACGGCGGCCAGTCCGCGAAGAAATAAGCGTTCACTTTATTGCAATAGTTCTTAACATGTAAAAGGTTATATTCGGCAGTTCCAAATAGATGTGAAAAGTGAACACCTCACTCGTAATTTTCGAACATGTTTTTCCCATATGAGCGACGCTGCGCAGTTAACTAACTAACTAACTAACTAACTAACTAACTAACTAACTAACTAACTAAATAAATAAATAAATACATAAATAAATAAATAAATAAATAAATAAATATATATATATATATTTTAAACTTTTTAAATTGTTTTTTCTTCCAGAAAGCCACATGATCAGTAACCAATAAATAGAGAACTCGTTATATCCCCATTCGAGTTAACCTCTGTGACGTCTATATACATTAAGCAGAAATTCATATCGTGCTTATTTAATTATTGAACACATACTGCCTAACAATTGGTGCTTTATTCAAAATCGTATTTATTGAGATGATAGCATGAGTTCATGTAGAAATCTTTATTAAACAACAATTACAAGAACAAAAGCACAACAAAACAAACAAAACAAGAACAAAAGCAAAAACACACAAAGGAACAAACAAACAAATAACAAATGCACAGGGTTGTTACTAATATTTGATATAGGCAAACTATCGGACACCACGTTCAATATGTCTTACTTTCCGCTAAACAAAGCATATATTCTGCATATCGATTGGATAATGTCTTAAGCTTCAATCGCAATGCATGAATTCAATTTTAACAGTTCGGTCATGTATAAGTCATAGCTTTCTAAATTTTAATTAGGTTATATTTCTTCTCAGAACAACTTTAACGACATGCATAAGTGGCTGAAAAATATATAAAACCAAAGCTTGAAAATTAATTATAAATGCGCCTTTGGGCTGAGGCAGAAACAAACAAGGAAAGCAAAAACAAAACAAAAACATAAAAACAGAAACAAATACAACAAACATAACTAAAGCCCTAGCTGCTCTGAAGTTAAAATACAAAGGCGTTTTTACCATGTTAACAGAACACCCTAGCTGCCCAGTAGTTATGATTGAAAGATGCTGTTACCATGTCAACTGAACAAACTAGCTGCCCAGTAGTTATGAGAGAAAGATGCTGTTACAATGTCAACTGAACAAGCTAGCTGCCCAGTAGTTACGATAGGAAGATACTGTTGCCATGTCAACTGAACAAGCTAGCTGCCCAGTAGTTACGATAGGAAGATACTGTTACCCTGTCAACTGAACACCCTAGCTGCCCAGTAGTTATGATAGAAAGATGCTGTTACCATGTCAACTGAACACCCTAGCTGCCATGTAGTTATGATAGAAAGATACTGTTACCATGTCAACTGAACACCCTAGCTGCCCAGTAGTTATGATAGTAAGATACTGTTACCATGTCAACTGAAACCCATAGCTGCCCAGTAGTTATGATAGTAAGATACTGTTACCATGTCAACTGAAACCCCTAGCTGCCCAGTAGTTAAGATAGAAAGATACTGTAACCAAATCAACTGAACAACCTAGCTGCCCAGTAGTTATGATAGAAAGATGCTGTTACCATGTCAACTGAAAACCCTAGCTGCCCAGTAGTTATGATAGAAAGATGCTGTTACCATGTCAACTGAACAAGCTAGCTGCCCAGTAGTTACGATAGGAAGATACTGTTACCATGTCAACTGAACAAGCTAGCTGCCCAGTATTTACGATAGGAAGATACTGTTACCCTGTCAACTGAACACCCTAGCTGCCAAGTAGTTATGATAGAAAGATGCTGTTACCATGTCAACTGAACACCATAGCTGCCCTGTAGTTATGATAGTAAGATACTGTTACCATGTCAACTGAACAAGCTAGCTGCCCAGTAGTTACGATAGGAAGATACTGTTACCCTGTCAACTGAACACCCTAGCTGCCCAGTAGTAATGATAGTAAGATACTGTAACCAAATCAACTGAACACCCTAGATGCCCAGTAGTTATGATAGAAAGATGCTGTTACCATGTCAACTGAACACCCCAGCTGTCCAGTAGTTATGATAGAAAGATAATGTTACCATGTCAACTGAAACCATAGCTGTCAAGTAGTTATGATAGAAAGATACTCTTACCATGTCAACTGAACACACCAGCTGCTCTGTAATTATGGTTGAAAAACACGGTTACCACATCAACTGAACACCCTAGCTGTCAGTAGTTGCGATAGAAAGATACTGTTACCATGTCAACGGAACACCGTAGCTGCCCAGTAGTAATGATAGAAAGATAATGTTACCATGTCAACTGAACACCCTAGCTGCCCAGTAGTTATGAGTGAAAGGTACTGTTACCATGTCACCTGAACACCCTAGCTGCCCAGTAGTTATGATAGAAAGGTACTGTTACCATGTCACCTGAACACCCTAGCTGCCCAGTAGTTATGATAGAAAGATAACGTTACCATATCAACTGAACACCCTAGCTGCCCAGTAGTTATGAGAGAAAGATAATATTACCATGTCAACTGAACACCCTAGCTGCCCAGTAGTTATGAGAGGAAGATAATATTACCATGTCAACTGAACACCCTAGCTGCCCAGTAGTTATGATAGAAAGATAATGTTACCATGTCAGATGAACCCCCTACCAGTCCAGTAGTTATAATAGAAAGATACTGTTACCATATCAACTGAACACCCTAGCTGCCCAGTAGTTATGATAGAAAGAGAATGTTACCATGTCAGATGAACCCCCCTACCAGTCCAGTAGTTATAATAGAAAGATACTGTTACCATATCAACTGAACGCCCTACCAGTCCAGTAGTTATGATAGAAAGATAATGTTACCATATCAACTGAACGCCCTAGCTGCCCAGTAGTTATGATAGAAAGAGAATGTTACCATGTCAACTGAACACCCTAGCTGCCCAGTAGTTATAATAGAAAGATACTGTTACCATGTCAACTGAAAACCCTAGCTGTCCAGTAGTTATGATAGAAAAATACTGTTACCATGTCAACTAAACACCTAAGCTGTCCAGTAGTTATGATAGAAAGATACTGTTACCATGTCAACTGAACAACCTAGCTGCCCTGTAGTTATGATAGAAAGATACTGTTACCATGTCAACTGAACACCCTAGCTGCCCAGTAGTTATGATAGAGAGACACTGTTACCATGTCAACTGAACCCCGTAGTAGCTCAGTAGTTATGATAGAAAGATACTATTACCATGTCAACTTTAGCCCGTAGATGTTCAGTAGTTATGATAGAAAGATACTGTTACCATGTCAACTGAACACCGTAGTATCTCAGTAGTTATGATAGAAAGATAATGTTACCATGACAACTGAACCCCGTAGTAGCTCAGTAGTTATGATAGAAAGATAATATTACCATGTCAACTGAACCCCGAAGTAGCTTAGTAGTTATGATAGAAAGATAATGTTACCATGTCAACTGAACCCGTAGTTGCTCATTAGTTATGACAGAAAGATAATGTTGCCATGTCAACTGAAAACCCTAGCTGCCCAGTAGTTATGATAGAAAGATGCTGTTACCATGTCAACTGAACAAGCTAGCTGCCCAGTAGTTACGATAGGAAGATACTGTTACCATGTCAACTGAACAAGCTAGCTGCCCAGTATTTACGATAGGAAGATACTGTTACCCTGTCAACTGAACACCCTAGCTGCCAAGTAGTTATGATAGAAAGATGCTGTTACCATGTCAACTGAACACCATAGCTGCCCTGTAGTTATGATACTAAGATACTGTTACCATTTCAACTGAACAAGCTAGCTGCCCAGTAGTTACGATAGGAAGATACTGTTACCCTGTCAACTGAACACCCTAGCTGCCCAGTAGTAATGATAGTAAGATACTGTAACCAAATCAACTGAACACCCTAGCTGCCCAGTAGTTATGATAGAAAGATGCTGTTACCATGTCAACTGAACACCCCAGCTGTCCAGTAGTTATGATAGAAAGATAATGTTACCATGTCAACTGAAACCATAGCTGTCAAGTAGTTATGATAGAAAGATACTCTTACCATGTCAACTGAACACACCAGCTGCTCTGTAATTATGGCTGAAAAACACGGTTACCACATCAACTGAACACCCTAGCTGTCAGTAGTTCCGATAGAAAGATACTGTTACCATGTCAACGGAACACCGTAGCTGCCCAGTAGTAATGATAGAAAGATAATGTTACCATGTCAACTGAACACCCTAGCTGCCCAGTAGTTATGAGTGAAAGGTACTGTTACCATGTCACCTGAACACCCTAGCTGCCCAGTAGTTATGATAGAAAGGTACTGTTACCACGTCACCTGAACACCCTAGCTGCCCAGTAGTTATGATAGAAAGATAACGTTACCATATCAACTGAACACCCTAGCTGCCCAGTAGTTATGAGAGAAAGATAATATTACCATGTCAACTGAACACCCTAGCTGCCCAGTAGTTATGAGAGGAAGATAATATTACCATGTCAACTGAACACCCTAGCTGCCCAGTAGTTATGATAGAAAGATAATATTACCATGTCAGATGAACCCCCTACCAGTCCAGTAGTTATAATAGAAAGATACTGTTACCATATCAACTGAACGCCCTACCAGTCCAGTAGTTATGATAGAAAGATAATGTTACCATATCAACTGAACGCCCTAGCTGCCCAGTAGTTATGATAGAAAGAGAATGTTACCATGTCAACTGAACACTGTAGCTGCCCAGTAGTTATAATAGAAAGATACTGTTACCATGTCAACTGAAAACCCTAGCTGTCCAGTAGTTATGATAGAAAAATACTGTTACCATGTCAACTAAACACCTAAGTTGTCCAGTAGTTATGATAGAAAGATACTGTTACCATGTCAACTGAACAACCTAGCTGCCCTGTAGTTATGATAGAAAGATACTGTTACCATGTCAACTGAACACCCTAGCTGCCCAGTAGTTATGATAGAGAGACACTGTTACCATGTCAACTGAACCCCGTAGTAGCTCAGTAGTTATGATAGAAAGATACTATTACCATGTCAACTTTAGGCCGTAGATGTTCAGTAGTTATGATAGAAAGATACTGTTACCATGTCAACTGAACACCGTAGTATCTCAGTAGTTATGATAGAAAGATAATGTTACCATGACAACTGAACCCCGTAGTAGCTCAGTAGTTATGATAGAAAGATAATATTACCATGTCAACTGAACCCCGAAGTAGCTTAGTAGTTATGATAGAAAGATAATGTTACCATGTCAACTGAACCCGTAGTTGCTCATTAGTTATGACAGAAAGATAATGTTGCCATGTCAACTGAAGCCCGTAGTAGCTCAGTAGTTATGATAGAAAGATACTGTTACCATGTCAACTGAACGACTTTAGCCCAGTAGATATGATAGAAAGATAATGTTACCATGTCAACTGAACCCGTAGTTGCTCATTAGTTATGACAGAAAGATAATGTTGCCATGTCAACTGAAGCCCGTAGTAGCTCAGTAGTTATGATAGAAAGATACTGTTACCATGTCAACTGAACGACTTTAGCCCAGTAGATATGATAGAAAGATGATGTTACCATGTCAACTGAACACCGTAGTAGCTCAGTAGTTATGATAGAAAAGTACTGTCACTATGTCAACGGAACACCCTAGCTTCTGGGCTATAGGTGGGTCGGGGTGGGATGGATCGAGATAATCAGAGAAGGGCCCGTACACTCCCGTAAATTGTCAAAAAATAACTTCAGGAAAGTGGCGCTTGTATTTATTTATTGTAAACAGACTTGTCCAGATACCACCGAGGATTTCGAAAGTCGCAAGAACTATAACAGCAACCCACTCCTAAATTTCTCACACATTCCATCAAGGGCACCGCTCTTCAGCGCGGATGTCAAAGAATATGGACTTTCTTTGTCGGCGAGAATACAGTTAAGACTCATGGGAAAAAAATCTAGCAGTTTCTGAAATGCAGGAAATGGCTATTTTGGGTTGTTATATTTCAAAAATTGTCCAGGGAGCATGCACGCAGAACCCCTAGCACCGCTAGCTTGTACTCCATCCACCCATATGAAAGAAAGAACACGAATCCTCCCCTTCTATCACTCTCAACGACGTCACTCAGACTGGCTGAAAATATAATAATACTATTATAACAGTAAACGAAAAAGAATTTGTTTTACGATAAACATATTTATTCTCAGGTAAAACCAAACGCTTGGAATACTGCACATATTATTCTTAATGAATGAACTGTATCATTTAATTAACTTCAAAATCTACCCTGTAATCTATTTTCCTTAATTTATAAATACCTAAGTATGTACAATACATACAATATATGGTTTATATATATATAAACCATATACACTTTATGTTTTGTCAATGTTATCGCTGTTGAGTCCCATGTGTACTTTCATCTCCACTACTAGCATTTAATACTGCATGGGTTATAAACTATATCGAAACTAAATACAGTACGACTATATTCACGTCCTTGTTCGCGTAAATTTGAAGGGCGGAACCAATTGAAACACCTCGGCCATTTCCCTAAATGGGCTACTTTTGAGACAGACGTCAAAACCAAGATGGCAGCTCATTACAGTACGGTGCCTGTAAAACTTCAATTTGGGGCGGCTTCATATTTAAATCTTTCAATTTTAATTTACCTAGCGCAGCAGACATGCAGCTGTCAAACGATGTCATTGTTTATGTTTTGTGCGAATCACATTTTAGGCCTATACTTCTTCCGACATCCGGCGAACAAAACGACATTGATTTCAGTATCATTCAGTATCATTGAACCAGATACATCCGGGATGATTGTCCCGAGGACGGAATTACCCGAGGAGTTCCGATTGTGGCGGAATATGCCGTTTAACCCCGAGGAAAAATCGGGACTTGTTCAAATAAAAACAACGAAGTTTAACGAAATATACTTTAAGAGTTACGGAACCAGACAATGTGTTATCGTTTCGCTGTAAGCACTTGATATTTAACACACGCTCTTGTGTTGTACACATAAGATATAATTGTGGATAAGCTGTTTGATAAGTGTTCTAATGCGGTCTTAGGGCAGTTCTCTGGACAAAGAAGGGAGATTGGGACGGAAATTGTATTCTAGCTGGAGTCAGTGAAAATGTGACGATAGACCCGTAGGAATTATAATGGACAATTAGAACAGAGAACTGGTGAGAAAATCAATGCTTTATTATTTGATTTGTTTAAACAATAATTGTTTGCAAATGTTCAAAGCATAAATACTTAATACCTACAAAGAAAGGGAACATTTTTTGCTCGAAATCAAGGAAACATCATCATCATCATCATCATCGTCATCATTATTATCATCATCAACATCATCAACATCATAACTATCATCATCATCATCATCATCATCATCATCAGCAGCAGCAGCAGCAGCAGCAGCAGCAGCATCGTCGTCGTTATCATCATTATCATCATCATCTTCGTCGTCGTCGTCATCGTCGTCATCGTCGTCGTCATCATCATCATCATCACCATCATCAGGACTTATTTCCGAATAAATAATCAAATTTTCCTTCCGGTTAACACGTTTAATGGTAATGTATAAGTATTAATGTAGATTTTCAGAAAATAGGCCTTGCACAAAATAAATCTAATATTATAGACGCCATTATAATCATCATAAACATTGTTATAGAAAACACAAAGAACGTTATTATTATCGTCAGCATTATCAACAGAACAGCAACATCAGCGGCAGATCCAGCAGCAATAGGATCTTATTCCTTACAATCCACCTGCACCTCCTCCTCATCATCAGTACGATCACCATCATCATTTTCATTATAACTATCATTATAATTGTCATTGTTTTTATCACCACTATCAATTTCATCACCATCGACATCACGATTATAATCATCATTACCATCAGCAGCAGGAGAGGCATCGCAACATTCCTAAATGGTCATATACTAAGCGATAACGACATTACAATTAACATTATCGTCATGATCACCATCATCATCATCATCATCAGCAGCAGCAGCAGCAGCATCATCATCATCAACATCATCGTCTTTATCGATAACTGCATCTAATTTTTTAACGTCCTCGGCAGCAGCACATATTGTTATAATCATTTATATTATAATAACTACTACTACTACTACTATTATTACTCTTCTTCTTCTTCTTCTTCTTCTTCTTCTTCTTCTTCTTCTTCTTCTTCTTATTATTATTATTATTATTATTATTATTATTATTATTATTATTATTATTATTGTTATCAACACCAACATAATCATGAACAACAACAACAGTATCAAAATTATCCTATGCGTCAAGAATTTACAGAATTGATTGTTTCTCAGAAAATAATTATCATACATATCATTATCAACAGCAATAGTTAAATAACATTTGTATAAATGTTATGTTTCAGTCATAATGGATGAAGTATCCGGACGTGGGGCTTCTTCATCAGGCACACAGTCAGATCCCCATGGTCACATCAACTGTGACGAGTGTGCTGAATCAGGAATCATCGTTACTGCTTCTGGTTTTTGTGAGAATTGTTCAGACTTTCTTTGCACATCATGCATAGGCCAACACAAGAAAGCGAGATCGTCAAAAAAACACAAAATTCTTGACGGTAAAGAGATGCCAACGATAAAGCCAAATACATCCGATGTGGAGAAATGCACCATGCACCCCGGGAGGCCGATTGAGGCTTATTGTCCTGATGATGACACATTTGGATGCTCGCTGTGTTTAACGGTTGGCCACAGATCCTGCCAGAATGTCGCTCTATTGTCTGATTTGTCACGTGGTGTAGAAACAAGCAAAGAGTTTCTAGATGTCCAAAATGCAGCTGACAGATACAAGAAATTAGAGGAGGAATACAAGCAGGTCATCACGAAATATTTGTCAAAGAACAAAGAATGGCACAGTAAAACCTTGGAGAGATTTAAAGAATTCCGATCAGAGGTCCTTAGCATCGTAGAAGTAATCGGCATTAAAGTACACGAGGAGGCGGATGCATTGAAGGAGGAAAATGAAAGCCAGTTGAATAAACTAGCACATCGAATTGCAACATGCACCGAACAATTAAGCAATATGTGGTAAATATGGACCACAAGAAAGATCGCAAGGAAAAGGAACAATTATTCATTGATTTAAAGAAAAATGGCAGGCTTGTAATTGACTATGTTTATCAATTGGAACAAATTTCTAAGGATATTGCCATCAGGAAATTTGAGTTTGAATTTGATCCTACCATTAAAGAGATAGTAATCAAGACCAACAAAATAAATGTCGAAAAACCAACATTTCTTTCTCAGCATCATACAGAACAAGGAGAGGATCGGAAGACCAATGTTCCCACGGAGTTAGTAATTGCAACTACATGCAAGTCAACATCTCTGGTGAATATCAATTCTAAGGATGATCATTCTACATGCTGGGTCACTAGTATCATGGAACTTTCAGAAACAAAACTAATCTTAGCCGATTTTAATAACAAATGCATTTAAATTGTTTGACATGACCAGTAACACCATCACACAGAGACGGGCCCTTCCAACACTTCCCTGGGATATCACTAAAGTTCCTGGGTGTCGTATGGCTGTTTCATTTCCAAACGCTAAACAGATCCAATTCTTCAAAGCTGACCAGACCCTGGAACCATGTGGAAGTATTGACGTGAATTTTACATGCCGTGGTCTACAGTGTACTGGAGACAGGCTAGTTGTATCCAGTCCACCAAAGGTTCTAATACTTTGTATGACGGGCACGGTCCTCCAGACCGTTCAGTATGATCGATCAGGTATAGAGTTATTCCGGAGTCCATGGCACTTGACACTTAGTACTGACAACAAGCTGATCTATGTAAGTGATTATAGCAACCATAAGCTCACATGTATGACTACTACCGGCGTGGTCCAGTGGGTTTACCTTGACGAGCAGTTGCAGTATCCACGTGGCGTGACTACCGGAGAGAATGGGTCTATCTACATTTGTAGCTGGGGCAACCACACCATCAACGTGGTGTCCCGTGAAGGTGCAAGACTCGCCATCATACAATGTCGCCAGTCTGGTGGCAAGTATCCTAGTGCTGTATGTTACACCAGCAATAACCGGACACTGTATGTGTCGGATGAAAATGATCCTCATCTCAATAGACTTAGCATGCAATAGCTTTTTTTAGCAGCCGTGGTCGCATGTTTATACAGCCTTTTACAATTGTACTTTCTTGGAATAGAGAACAACACATTGCAAGAATTTTGTGAATATATATAAAACATATATTCTATTGTGTTCCTTGTTTGCAGAAGAAACATAAGCACTATATACTGCTTGTTGACATTGACCGTTGGTCTTTACAGTGACTGAAGTGCTTTCAAGTACAACTATTAGACAATACTTAACGGCAGTTATGATTAGTGAATAACATGTGTAAATATAATTTATGCTGATTATTTTATGCATAGGATACCGTTGCGTGCTGCATTAATCATACATTTATAAATGCAATTATTTATGTGCCTGTAAAAGGAAATAATAATTAGTATTGATTATAAAAGTGTTAGGCACGGGTTTATTTATAAACCGCTCCGAAATGCTGTCAAGACGGCAAAGAAGATAAAGAAGGCGTATATATCGAAGAAACAGAATAATAATAATACTGATAATAATAATAATAATAATAATAATAATAATAATAATAATAATAATAATAATAATAATAATAATAATAATGAAGGTCATGAAGAAAATAAGAAGCCCTAGGATATGGTGATGATGATGATGATGATGATGATGATGATGATGATGATGATGGTGATGATGGTGATGATGATGGTGATGATGATGATGATGATGATGATGATGATGACGATGATGATGGTGATGATGATGATGATGATGATGATGATGATGATGATGATGATGATGATGATGATGATGATGAATTAAAGTACCATCATTAATAGATATCATTATTCAAAACTGTATTCGTATTATTCATTAAAGATTCATCCTAAGACATGTTGCTGTTTATCACAAAGTGTCACTGTTTTATTCATTACAATTAAACAGATATCTGCTTATAAAAAGTGTCCGTGTTTTTATTACTAGTCACAAAGCATCGCCTAACACAATTCGTAAACTTTTTAACAACAGATTAGTTGTTGATTCAAGGAGATTCAAAACATGCTTCATCTTTTAAATTACTAACTTTAAGCAAACAGCATCAGTGTTAAACACAAGACCATGCAGCATGCATCAAAGCAGCCAAAACTGGTCTTGAACCCGTGTTCTGCTCGGCATATTTCATATAATGTTTTAAAACTCTCAACATTTTTAGGATATAATATCCACTTCCCATGTGTGGTTGACGCTTACCAATTCCTTTAGGATGAGCTCAGATTCGAGGTCAAACATTTTTAAACCTCGGATCGTGTTCTTATTTAGACAAGGAGGTTAGAAACAACAGCACAGTATTACTAAGAAAGGAACACTGCAACCGGACTAAAATATAATGTGCATCATCTTCGGCCGTTTCCTTTTTGTTCACAGAGTAAAGAAAGCTGAAGGTAAAAGATTGCGGAGTCTGGGCCAAAATTATATGTCTGTTGTACCGAAAGTATGCAATTCCATGACAGTAATACCGGATAACAGAATACGAATATGTTAAGACAAAAACCATAAAATGATGAGATAATGTTGTCGAACTTACCTTAAAGTAAAGCGTAAGTAACATTTTTCTTAATTCGAATTCATTAAAAAGAGTCAACATTCAGTACGATCTATGCTGTACATTATTTTGACAGAATAATTGACCGTAACTTGCTAAATCAAAATGACCACTGTCTGAATCAGAATAACACTTCATTGAGAAGTTGGGGTAGGTCGAATACATTAAATTTAAACCACACTATGTAATAAACAATAGTATTCTGTAATTATAATTGAGAAAACAAACATTTTATGTATGAAAAATATTCCACCAAACAAACAAAACAACACAAACAACAAAACAAACAAACAACAAAACAAACTAATTGTCTTCAAGATTCTTTTGTGACTGTGATGTAAGAAATTGGTATTCATTTGTGAGATGCAGAGACATGATCACCTGTAGTACTCGGTCATTATTATAATTCTTTACACCATATCTATATCAATTCATGTTGCCATGGGAAATTTGGCGTTTATCCTTTGCAGGATGTTTCATTGATCAATATGTATTTGCGCTGTTATGTATGCGTAAAAGTTTGTCAGCGTGTGAGTGTACGCGTATTTGTGCATGTACGTGCATATATACCTGTGTGTTAAATGTGGTATCAGACAGTTTGCATGTATCAAATACATATTTACAATAACTAACTCCTCTGATATCACACTCTTTCAGATAAATTTTAACTCTACCTCAAATGTCGCAACAATCGTGTAAAGATAAAGCTCTTTATCTTCATTATTTACGAGTATATCAATAAGCATGATGCGGTTTTCTGCTAAAAATATATACGGACGTCGGAATTACTTGGATATTGATTTAATTTGATACATCACAAAAGTAAATGGTCACGTGTGTTTTTTTTTTCTAGTTTAAAAATAGCTAACGGTCCAGCGCGGCTCAGATAGGCAGTACATATTTGTAATGAAGAGTAAGGTGTTATGCTTAACTTTTCAGATAGAGGTAGACGATACGATTTCGCGGGGATTTTTTCTGATAACTATAATGTATATGATAATTTAACAAAAAACGTAGGCACAAAATGTCGCATAACACATTTAAGTTGTCTATCCCTATCGTATGCACGTTTACAAGAGTATTAAAACTTAATGAACACTTATGTTTAAATTCTGCACTCAGGATTTTTATATTAAATATACAAACATGTAAATTTCTGATCAAAGAACCAAAAAGTATATGTACTTATAAAAAGAAACATAATAGTTATCAAACACTTGTCTATCAATGTTATTCTAATGTGTTAACTGTATTGCAACCAAATAGCCGGTACTGCGTAGTGCGTAGTGCTATGACTGACGTATTACAGACTAATAAGACCATTAGGGAAACATCATGGTTTTTCTGATATAAGTCAATGATCAAAGTACAATAACGTATATTTACTTAAAAATTCACCGTTCTCGCTAATTGACCATCAATTTTATTATAATTCTTTGTTTATCGTACTTCAACCAGACGGTTGGTAACTGTCGCCAGTCAGGGTGGTGCCTATGTTTGACTTATAAACGTGACGTATAATATTACAGCATGCTCAGTTCGGAGATATGCTTGGTACTCGAGGTTAAAACAGTTAACATTTATTAAAAAGCGCCGCAACGCTTTTGATTCCATCAGTCTAAACACAAGACGACACATTTTGCTCACATATAACCTATAAATCAGAGCTTATATTTCGGTCCATTCATCATTGCGATTAAAAAAATCTTTGCATTTTTATAATAAAACTTATCTGTCTTCTGTTTGGGTTGTTTGCGCAAAATTTCTGCAGAAAATCATTCTTTCGTCTAACAGCTTTTTTTTTAATTTATAAGAGGAAAACAAGTTTTTAACAGTATCTTAATCTTAAAACTGTTTAACTCGTTAAAACAATCAAAATTTATTTCTTGTACAATTTATAAATATCCACAATTGGCGTCTCTGCTAAAAGAGACAGCGACATCAGAGCGGATGACTTGGATGATGATATAATGAAATCTTAAATATAAGTGGTCACGTGATTTTCTTAGTTTAAAAGCTAACTTTGCAACGTGGCTTAGATAGGATATACATGTTTGGATGACGAATGTGGCGTTATGTTTCACTTTTAACATGGATGCTTGACATCAATAAACAGCATTTCGCGGTTTCAATTTATGTAACAATCAATGATTTGGTTGCTTGAGGAAATAAAACTTTTCCAAGTTGTCGGATACCACCTTTAATGTGATTGTATATTATTTAGATTACAGTTATGCATTTGAAAGAGTGCGATGATACGCTTGTTTATGCAGCAATAAAAGCAATATTTAGTAACTTAATAGTGTAGGTGCACAACATCGCGGTAAGTCAGCCTAGAAATCAGCATTCACTTTAGTGTAATAACTCTTAACAAGTAAAAGTATCCGGTTCTACATAGATGTGAAAATTGGACACCCCACTCGTAATTTCCATATGAGTCACGCTGCACAGTTAGATATATTTACCACAAGAAAGCCACGTGATCACTTACTTCCGAGAACCATCATTATCCGGATAAACGTCTCTGACGTCTGTATCTATATTTTAGAGTGCTTATCTAA
This sequence comes from Sinonovacula constricta, assembly GCA_007844125.1. NCBI lineage: Eukaryota > Metazoa > Mollusca > Bivalvia > Cardiida > Solecurtidae > Sinonovacula > Sinonovacula constricta. The sequence continues at coordinate 1,067,183 of CM017564.1, forward strand.
AGATGACCATTTAGAGCGATATTCATGATTTGCACTGCCCCAAATTCCCCAGACCAAACAGAAACAACAACACAACAACAAAAAGTATGAACAACAAAACATTTAAAAAAGTAAGACAAAAAATAATAAAAAAAATACAAACAACAACAGCAACACAAAAAGCACAAAATAAACAAACGAAAGATCAAATAACAACAAAACAAATCAACAACACAGGGGCAAAGTTTTGTTACTTGTATTTGATATAGACAAACTACCACCTTCAATATATTTTAGTATACTTCTGCTGAACAAAAAATACATATAATCTGCATATCGATCAGATAAAGTCTTAAGATTCAAATTTTAACAACACATTCGTAATGATTCAGTTTTAATTATTTGTTTTATAACTGTTCGGTGGCTAATATATGCTTGAGTAAAAGCTTTCTTAATTTTAATTAGATCAGTTTCTTCTCAAATTTAAAGACAAATATAAGTTACTGAAAAAAATATAGATATAAATAAAATTAGCTTGAAGATTATATAAATTAGCCATTTGGCTTAGAAAAAAAACCCCTAAGCTCCCGAGCTATTCAGTAGTTATGATAGAAAGGTGTTGTTGTTAAGTGAACACCATAGCTGCTCAGTAGTTATAACAGAACAGTACTGTCACTATGTCAACTGGACACCATAGCTGCTCAGTAGTTATAACAGAAAGGTACTGTCACTATGTCAACTGGACACCATAGCTGCTCAGTAGTTATAACAGAACAGTACTGTCACTATGTCAACTGAACACCATAGCTGCTCAGTAGTTATGATAGAAAGGAATTGTCACTATGTCAACTGAACACCAAAGCTTCTCAGTAGTTATGATAGAAAGGTACTGTCACTATGTCAACTGAACACCATAGCTGCTCAGTAGTTATGATAGAAAGGTACTGTCACTATGTCAACTGAACACCATAGCTGCTCAGTAGTTATGATAGAAAGGAATTGTCACTATGTCAACTGAACACCAAAGCTTCTCAGTAGTTATGATAGAAAGGTACTGTCACTATGTCAACTGAACACCATAGCTGCTCAGTAGTTATGATAGAAAGGTACTGTCACTATGTCAACTGAACACCATAGCTGCTCAGTAGTTATGATAGAAAGGAATTGTCACTATGTCAACTGAACACCAAAGCTTCTCAGTAGTTATGATAGAAAGGTACTGTCACTATGTCAACTGAACACCAAAGCTGCTCAGTAGTTATAACAGAAAGGCATTGTCACTATGTCAACTGAACAACGTAGCTGCTCATTAGTTATAACTGAACAGTACTGACACTATGTCAACTGAACACCATAGCTGCACAGTAGTTATAACAGAAAGGTACTGTCACTATGTCAACTGAACACCATAGCTGCTCAGTAGTTATAACAGAAAGGTACTGTCACTATGTCAACTGAACACCATAGCTGCTCAGTAGTTATGACAGAACAGTACTGTCACTATGTCAACTGAACACCATAGCTGCTCAGTAGTTATGATAGAAAGGTACTGTCACTATGAAAACTGAACACCATAGCTGCTCAGTAGTTATGATAGAAAGGTACTGTCACTATGTCAACTGAACACCATAGCTGCTCAGTAGTTATAACAGAAAGGTCTTGTTACCTTGTCAACTGAACACCATATCTGCTCATTAGTTATAACTGAACAGTACTGTCACTATGTCAACTGAACACCATAGGTGCTCAGTAGTTATAACAGAAAGGTACTGTCACTATGTCAACTGAACACCAAAGCTGCTCAGTAATTATAACAGAAAGGTATTGTTACCATGTCAACTGAACACCATAGCTGCTCAGTAGTTATAACAGAAAGGTACTGTCAATATGTCAACTGAACACCAAAGCTGCTCAGTAATTATAACAGAAAGGTATTGTTACCATGTCAACTGAACACCATAGCTGCTCAGTAGTTATGACAGAACAGTACTGTCACTATGTCAACTGAACACCATAGCTGCTCAGTAGTTATGACAGAACAGTACTGTCACTATGTCAACTGAACACCATAGCTGCTCAGGAGTTGTAACAGAACAGTGCTGTAACTATGTCAACTGAAGACTATAGCTGCTCAGGAGTTATAACCGAAAGGTACTGTTACTATGTCAAGTGAACACCATAGCTGCTCAGTAGTTAAAACAGAACAGTACTGTCACTATGTCAACTGAACACCATAGCTGCTCAGTAGTTATAACAGAAAGGTACTGTCAATATGTCAACTGAACACCATAGTTGCTCAGTAGTTATAACAGAAAGGTACTGTCACTATGTCAACTGAACACCATAGCTGCTCAGTAGTTATGACAGAACAGTACTGTCACTATGTCAACTGAACACCATAGCTGCTCAGTAGTTATAACAGAAAGGTACTGTCACCCTGTCAACTGAACACCATAGCTGCTCAGTAGTTATGACAGAACAGTACTGTCACTATGTCAACTGAACACCAAAGCTGCTCAGTAGTTATAACAGAAAGGTATTGTCACTATGTCAACTGAACACCATAGCTGCTCAGTAGTTATAACAGAACAGTACTGTCACTATTTTAAATAATCACCATAGTTGCTCAGTAGTTATAACAGAAAGGTACTGTCACTATGTCAACTGAACACCATAGCTGCTCAGTAGTTATAACAGAAAGGTCTTGTTACTATATCAACTGAACACCATAGTTGCTCAGTAGTTATAACAGAAAGGTACTGTTACTCTGTCAACTGAACACCATAGCTGCTCAGTAGTTATAACAGAACAGTACTGTCACTATGTCAACTGAACACCAAAGCTGCTCAGTAGTTACAACAGAAAGGTACTGTCACTATGTCAACTGAACACCATAGCTGCTCAGTAGTTATAACAGAACAGTACTGTCACTATGTCAACTGAACACCATAGCTGCTCAGTAGTTATAACAGAAAGGTACTGTCACTATGTCAACTGAACACCATAGCTGCTCAGTAGTTATAACAGAAAGGTCCTGTCACTATGTCAACTGAACACCATAGCTACACAGTAGTTATAACAGAAGGTACTGTCACTATGTCAACTGAACACCATAGCAGCTCAGTAGTTATAACAGAAAGGTACTGTCACTATGTCAACTGAACACCATAGCTGCTCAGTAGTTATAACAGAAAGGTACTGTCACTATTTCAACTGAAGTCCATAGCTGCTCACTAGTTATAACAGAACAGTACTGTCACTATGTCAACTGAACACCATAGCTGCACAGTAGTTATAACAGAAAGGTACTGTCACTATGTCAACTGAACACCATAGCAGCTCAGTAGTTATTACAGAACAGTACTGTCACTATGTCAACTGAACACCATAGCTGCACAGTAGTTATAACAGAAAGGTACTGTCACTATGTCAACTGAACACCATAGCAGCTCAGTAGTTATAACAGAAAGGTACTGGCATTATGTCAACTGAACACCATAGCTGCTCAGTAGTTACAACAGAAAGGTACTGGCACTATGTCAACTGAACACCATAGCTGCTCAGTAGTTATAACAGAAAGGTACTGTCACTATGTCAACTGAACACCATAGCTGCTCAGTTGTTATAACAGAAAGGTACTGGCACTATGTCAACTGAACACCATAGCTGCTCAGTAGTTACAACAGAAAGGTACTGGCAATATGTCAACTGAACACCATAGCTGCTCAGTTGTTATAACAGAAAGGAACTGGCACTATGTCAACTGAACACCATAGCTGCTCAGTTGTTATAACAGAAAGGTACTGTCACTATGTCAACTGAACACCATAGCTGCTCAGTAGTTACAACAGAAAGGTACTGGCACTATGTCAACTGAACACCATAGTTGCTCAGTAGTTATAACAGAAAGGTACTGTCACTATGTCAACTGAACACCATAGCTGCTCAGTAGTTATAACAGAACAGTACTGTCACTATGTCAACTGAACACCATAGCTGCTCAGTTGTTATAACAGAAAGGTACTGGCACTATGTCAACTGAACACCATAGCTGCTCCGTAGTTATAACAGAAAGGTTCTGTCACTATGTCAACTGAACACCATAGTTGCTCAGTAGTTATAACAGAAAGGTACTGTCACTATGTCAACTGAACACTATAGCTGCTCAGTAGTTATAACAGAAAGGTACTGTCACTATGTCAACTGAACACCATAGCTGCTCAGTAGTTATAACAGAACAGTACTGTCACTATGTCAACTGGACACCATAGTTCCTCAGTAGTGATAACAGAACAGTACTGTCACTATGTCAACTGAACACCATAGCTGCTCAGTTGTTATAACAGAAAGGTACTGGCACTATGTCAACTGAACACCATAGCTGCTCAGTTGTTATAACAGAAAGGTACTGGCACTATGTCAACTAAACACCATAGCTGCTCAGTAGTTATAACAGAAAGGTACTGTCACTATGTCAACTGAACACCATAGCTGCTCAGTAGTTATGACAGAACAGTACTGTCACTATGTCAACTGAACACCATAGCTGCTCAGTAGTTATGACAGAACAGTACTGTCACTATGTCAACTGAACACCATAGCTGCTCAGGAGTTGTAACAGAACAGTGCTGTAACTATGTCAACTGAACACTATAGCTGCTCAGGAGTTATAACCGAAAGGTACTGTTACTATGTCAACTGAACACCATAGCTGCTCAGTAGTTAAAACAGAACAGTACTGTCACTATGTCAACTGAACACCATAGCTGCTCAGTAGTTATAACAGAAAGGTACTGTCAATATGTCAACTGAACACCATAGTTGCTCAGTAGTTATAACAGAAAGGTACTGTCACTATGTCAACTGAACACCATAGCTGCTCAGTAGTTATAACAGATAGGTACTGTCACTATGTCAACTGAACACCATAGCTGCTCAGTAGTTATGACAGAACAGTACTGTCACTATGTCAACTGAACACCATAGCTGCTCAGTAGTTATAACAGAAAGGTATTGTCACTATGTCAACTGAACACCACAGCTGCTCAGTAGTTATAACAGAACAGTACTGTCACTATTTCAACTAATCACCATAGTTGCTCAGTAGTTATAACAGAAAGGTACTGTCACTATGTCAACTGAACACCATAGCTGCTCAGTAGTTATAACAGAAAGGTCTTGTTACTATATCAACTGAACACCATATTTGCTCAGTAGTTATAACAGAAAGGTACTGTTACTATGTCAACTGAACACCATAGCTGCTCAGTAGTTATAACAGAACAGTACTGTCACTATGTCAACTGAACACCAAAGCTGCTCAGTAGTTACAACAGAACAGTACTGTCACTATTTCAACTGAACACCATAGCTGCTCAGTAGTTATAACAGAACAGTACTGTCACTATGTCAACTGAACACCATAGCTGCTCAGTAGTTATAACAGAAAGGTACTGGCAGTATGTCAACTGAACACCATAGCTGCTCAGTAGTTATAACAGAACAGTACTGTCACTATGTCAACTGAACACCATAGCTGCTCAGTAGTTATAACAGAAAGGTACTGTCACTATGTCAACTGAACACCATAGCTGCTCAGTTGTTATAACAGAAAGGTACTGTCATTATGTCAACTGAACACCATAGCAGCTCAGTAGTTATAACAGAAAGGTACTGTCACTATGTCAACTGAACACCATAGCAGCTCAGTAGTTATAACAGAAAGGTACTGTCACTATGTCAACTGAACACCATAGCTGCTCAGTAGTTATAACAGAAAGGTACTGGCACTATGTCAACTGAACACCATAGCTGCTCAGTAGTTATAACAGAACAGTACTGTCCCTATGTCAACTGAACACCATAGCTGCACAGTAGTTATAACAGAAAGGAACTGTCACTATGTCAACTGAACACCATAGTAGCTCAGTAGTTATTACAGGACAGTACTGTCACTATGTCAACTGAACACCATAGCTGCACAGTAGTTATAACAGAAAGGTACTGTCACTATGTCAACTGAACACCATAGCAGCTCAGTAGTTATAACAGAAAGGTACTGGCACTATGTCAACTGAACACCATAGCTGCTCAGTAGTTACAACAGAAAGGTACTGGCACTATGTCAACTGAACACCATAGCTGCTCAGTTGTTATAACAGAAAGGTACTGGCACTATGTCAACTGAACACCATAGCTGCTCAGTAGTTACAACAGAAAGGTACTGGCACTATGTCAACTGAACACCATAGCTGCTCAGTAGTTATAACAGAAAGGCACTGGCACTATGTCAACTGAACACCATAGCTGCTCAGTTGTTATAACAGAAAGGTACTGGCACTATGTCAACTGAACACCATAGCTGCTCAGTAGTTACAACAGAAAGGTACTGGCACTATGTCAACTGAACACCATAGCTGCTCAGTTGTTATAACAGAAAGGTACTGGCACTATGTCAACTGAACACCATAGCTGCTCAGTTGTTATAACAGAAAGGTACTGGCACTATGTCAACTGAACACCATAGCTGCTCAGTAGTTACAACAGAAAGGTACTGGCACTATGTCAACTGAACACCATAGTTGCTCAGTAGTTATAACAGAAAGGTACTGTCACTATGTCAACTGAACACCATAGCTGCTCAGTAGTTATAACAGAACAGTACTGTCACTATGTCAACTGAACACCATAGCTGCTCAGTTGTTATAACAGAAAGGTACTGGCACTATGTCAACTGAACACCATAGCTGCTCAGTAGTTATAACAGAAAGGTACTGTCCCTATGTCAACTGAACACCATAGTTCCTCAGTAGTTATAACAGAACAGTACTGTCACTATGTCAACTGAACACCATAGCTGCTCAGTTGTTATAACAGAAAGGTACTGGCACTATGTCAACTGAACACCATAGCTGCTCAGTTGTTATAACAGAAAGGTACTGGCACTATGTCAACTGAACACCATAGCTGCTCAGTAGTTATAACAGAAAGGTACTGTCACTATGTCAATTGATCACCATAGTTGCTCAGTAGTTATAACAGAAAGGTACTGTCACTATGTCAACTGAACACTATAGCTGCTCAGTAGTTATAACAGAAAGGTACTGTCACTATGTCAACTGAACACTATAGCTGCTCAGTAGTTATAACAGAAAGGTACTGTCACTATGTCAACTGAACACCATAGCTGCTCAGTTGTTATAACAGAAAGGTACTGGCACTATGTCAACTGAACACCATAGCTGCTCAGTAGTTATAACAGAAAGGTACTGTCCCTATGTCAACTGAACACCATAGTTCCTCAGTAGTTATAACAGAACAGTACTGTCACTATGTCAACTGAACACCATAGCTGCTCAGTTGTTATAACAGAAAGGTACTGGCACTATGTCAACTGAACACCATAGCTGCTCAGTTGTTATAACAGAAAGGTACTGGCACTATGTCAACTGAATACCATAGCTGCTCAGTAGTTATAACAGAAAGGTACTGTCACTATGTCAACTGAACACCATAGCTGCTCAGTAGTTATAACAGAACAGTACTGTCACTATGTCAACTGAACACCATAGCTGCTCAGTTGTTATAACAGAAAGGTACTGGCACTATGTCAACTGAACACCATAGCTGCTCAGTAGTTATAACAGAAAGGTACTGTCACTATGTCAACTGAACACCATAGCAGCTCAGTAGTTATAACAGAACATTACTGTCACTATGTCAACTGAACACCATAGCTGCTCAGTAGTTATAACAGAACAGTACTGTCACTATGTCAACTGAACACCATAGCTGCTCAGTAGTTATAACAGAAAGGTACTGTCACTATGTCAACTGAACACCATAGCTGCTCAGTAGTTATAACAGAACAGTACTGTCACTATGTCAACTGAACACCATAGCTGCTCAGTAGTTATAACAGAACAGTACTGTCACTATGTCAACTGAACACCATAGCTGCTCAGTAGTTACAACAGAAAGGTACTGTCACTATGTCAACTGAACACCATAGCTGCTCAGTAGTTATAACAGAACAGTACTGTCACTATGTCAACTGAACACCATAGCTGCTCAGTTGTTATAACAGAAAGGTACTGGCACTATGTCAACTGAACACCATAGCTGCTCAGTTGTTATAACAGAAAGGTACTGGCACTATGTCAACTGAACACCATAGCTGCTCAGTAGTTACAACATAAAGGTACTGGCACTATGTCAACTGAACACCATAGTTGCTCAGTAGTTATAACAGAAAGGTACTGTCACTATGTCAACTGAACACCATAGCTGCTCAGTAGTTATAACAGAACAGGACTGTCACTATGTCAACTGAACACCATAGCTGCTCAGTAGTTATAACAGAACAGTACTGTCACTATGTCAACTGAACACCATAGCTGCTCAATAGTTACAACAGAAAGGTACTGGCACTATGTCAACTGAACACCATAGCTGCTCAGTTGTTATAACAGAAAGGAACTGGCAATATGTCAACTTAATACCATAGCTGCTCAGTAGTTATAACAGAAAGGTACTGTCACTGTGTCAACTGAACACCATAGCTGCTCAGTAGTTATAACAGAACAGTACTGTCACTATGTCAACTGAACACCATAGCTGCTCAGTTGTTATAACAGAAAGGTACTGGCACTATGTCAACTGAACACCATAGCTGCTCAGTAGTTATAACAGAAAGGTACTGTCACTATGTCAACTGAACACCATAGCAGCTCAGTAATTATAACAGAACTTTACTGTCACTATGTCAACTGAACACCATAGCTGCTCAGTAGTTATAACAGAACAGTACTGTCACTATGTCAACTGAACACCATAGCTGCTCAGTAGTTATAACAGAAAGGTACTGTCACTATGTCAACTGAACACCATAGCTGCTCAGTAGTTATAACAGAACAGTACTGTCACTATGTCAACTGAACACCATAGCTGCTCAGTAGTTATAACAGAACAGTACTGTCACTATGTCAACTGAACACCATAGCTGCTCAGTAGTTACAACAGAAAGGTACTGTCACTATGTCAACTGAACACCATAGCTGCTCAGTAGTTATAACAGAACAGTACTGTCACTATGTCAACTGAACACCATAGCTGCTCAGTAGTTATAACAGAACAGTACTGTCACTATGTCAACTGAACACCATAGCTGCTCAGTAGTTACAACAGAAAGGTACTGTCACTATGTCAACTGAACACCATAGCTGCTCAGTAGTTATAACAGAACAGTACTGTCACTATGTCAACTGAACACCATAGCTGCTCAGTAGTTATAACAGAAAGGTACAGTCACTATTTCAACTGAAGTCCATAGCTGCTCACTAGTTATAACAGAACAGTACTGTCACTATGTCAACTGAACACCATAGCTGCTCAGTAGTTATAACAGAACAGTACTGTCACTATTTCAACTGAACACCATAGTTGCTCAGTAGTTATAACAGAACAGTACTGTCACTATGTCAACTGAACACCATAGCTGCTCAGTAGTTATATTAGAAAGGTACTGTCACTATTTCAACTAATCACCATAGCTGCTCAGTAGTTATAACAGAACAGTACTGTCACTATGTCAACTGAACACCATAGCTGCTCAGTAGTTATAACAGAAAGGTACTGTCTCTATGTCAACTAAACACCATAGCTGCTCAGTAGTTATAACAGAAAGGTACTGTCACTATGTCAACTGAACACCATAGTTGCTCAGTAGTTACAACAGAAAGGTACTGTCACTATGTCAACTGAACACCATAGCTGCTCAGTAGTTATAACAGAACAGTACTGTCACTATGTCAACTGAACACCATAGCTGCACAGTAGTTATAACAGAAAGGTACTGTCACTATGTCAACTGAACACCATAGCTGCTCAGTAGTTATAACAGAAAGGTACTGTCACTATTTCAACTAATCACCATAGCTGCTCAGTAGTTATAACAGAACAGTACTGTCACTATGTCAACTGAACACCATAGCTGCTTAGTAGTTATAACAGAAAGGTCCTGTCACTATGTCAACTGAACACCATAGCTGCTCAGTAGTTATGATAGAAGGGTACTGTCACTATGTCAACTGAACACCATAGCTGCTCAGTAGTTATAACAGAACAGTACTGTTACTATGTCAACTGAACACCATAGCTGCTCAGTAGTTATAACAGAAAGGTATTGTCACCAAGTCAACTGAACACCATAGCTGCTCAGTAGTTATAACAGAATGGTACTGTCACTATGTCAACTGAACACCATAGCTGCTCAGTAGTTATAACAGAAAGGTATTGTCACCAAGTCAACTGAACACCATAGCTGCTCAGTAGTTATAACAGAAAGGAACTTTCACTATGTCAACTGAACACCATAGCTGCACAGTAGTTATAACAGAACAGTACTGTCACTATGTCAACTGAACACCATAGCTGCTCAGTAGTTATAACAGAAAGGTACTGGCACTATGTCAACTGAACACCATAGCTGCTCAGTAGTTATAACAGAAAGGTACTGTCACTATGTCAACTGAACACCATAGCTGCTCAGTAGTTATAACAGAAAGGTGTTATAACCATGTCAACTTAACACCATAGCTGCTCGGTAGTTATAACAGAACAGTACTGTTACTTTGTCAACTGAACACCAGAGCTGCTCAGTAGTTATAACAGAAAGGTACTGTCACTATGTCAACTGAACACCATAGCTGCTCAGTAGTTATAACAGAAAGGTACTGTCACTATGTCAACTGAACACCATAGCTGCTCAGTAGTTATAACAGAAAGGTGTTATAACCATGTCAACTTAACACCATAGCTGCTCGGTAGTTATAACAGAACAGTACTGTTACTTTGTCAACTGAACACCAGAGCTGCTCAGTAGTTATAACAGAAAGGTACTGTCACTATGTCAACTGAACACCATAGCTGCTCAGTAGTTATAACAGAACAGTACTGTCACTATGTCAACTGAACAGCATAGCTACACAGTAGTTATAACAGAAAGGTGTTGTTACCATGTCAACTGAACACCATAGCTGCACAGTAGTTATAACAGAAAGGTGTTGTTACCATGTCAACTGAACACTATAGCTACTCAGTAGTTATAACAGAAAGGTGTTATAACCATGTCAACTTAACACCATAGCTGCTCGGTAGTTATAACAGAACAGTACTGTTACTTTGTCAACTGAACACCATAGCTGCACAGTAGTTATAACAGAAAGGTACTGTCACTTTGTCAACTGAACACCATAGCTGCTCAGTAGTTATAACAGAACAGTATTGTCACTATGTCAACTGAACAGCATAGCTACACAGTAGTTATAACAGAAAGGTGTTTTTACCATGTCAACTGAACACCATAGCTGCACAGTAGTTATAACAGAAAGGTGTTGTTACCATGTCAACTGAACACTATAGCTGCTCAGTAGTTATAACAGAAAGGTGTTATAACCATGTCAACTTAACACCATAGCTGCTCGGTAATTATAACAGAACAGTACTGTTACTTTGTCAACTGAACACCATAGCTGCACAGTAGTTATAACAGAAAGGTACTGTCACTATGTCAACTGAACACCATAGCTGCTCAGTAGTTATAACAGAACAGTACTGTCACTATGTCAACTGAACACCATAGCTGCTCAGTAGTTATAACAGAACAGTACTGTTACTTTCTCAACTGAACACCATAGCTGCACAGTAGTTATAACAGAAAGGTACTGTCACTATGTCAACTGAACACCATAGCTGCTCAGTAGTTATAACAGAACAGTACTGTCACTATGTCAACTGAACATCCTAGCTGCTCAGTAGTTATGACAGAAAGGTGTTATTACCATGTCAACTGAACACCATAACAGCTCAGTAGTTATAACAGAACAGTACTGTCACTGTGTCAACTAATCACCATAGTTGCTCAGTAGTTATAACAGAAAGGTACTGTTACTATGTCAACTGAACACCATAGCTGCTCAGTAGTTAAAACAGAACAGTACTGTCACTATGTTAACTGAACACCATAGCTGCTCAATAGTTATAACAGAAAGGTACTGTCACTATGTCAACTGAACACCACAGCTGCTCAGTAGTTATAACAGAAAGGTACTGTTACTATGTCAACTGAACACCATAGCTGCTCAGTAGTTATAACAGAAAGGTACTGTTACTATGTCAATTGAACACCATAGCAGCTCAGTAAATATAACAGAAAGGTGTTATTACCATGTCAACTGAACACCATAGCTGCTCAGTAGTTATGACATGTTGATGTAACAAATTTCTTAAGTACCACCTGCTTCTTTTGTAACGATCAGGTGCTTTTTACATTGACTAATTAACGTTATTCCTGATGCTATAAAAGAGATTCTTAACTGTTAATATTGTATTACGATCCTTCACAAATACATTTGAGACGATATGTAAATGGACTTCATTATCCACGTGCGAGTCTAGCGGCTGGGCCAGGGTAGTGGATGGGTTTGTCAGGGAAGGGTCGGGACACCCTTTTAAATTTTCAAAAAAGACAGAAAAATGGCGCTAGTAGTATTTATTCTCCCATATGTGTACAGTGCTACAGATATGACGAGCTAGCATGTATTTAAACCTAACATAGATTGAAATAATTCATTGAAAATAAACGTTTTGTGCAAAAAAATGGGCATTTAACATCGCACTTTAGGCCTATATTTTAACTTATTCAAATTCCCGAAACCACGCATTCTACATTTAGCAAAGGAAAACATGAGACTTTTCAGTCATGCCCCTTGCGTAAATGATACTCATACAGAACTAATCATATATAGATATACAGATAAAATCAATAAGCATGTTTTAAAAGTAGAGACCACTTGCAACATAAACAAAACGTACTTCTCCTGATGCCATCGAGGAGTTTCGAAAGTCGTGGTAATTACAACAGCCCACTCCAAAATTTCTGACACATACCATCAAAGGCGTCGCGGACGCCAGTGAATAGATAATCTTTGTCGCCGAGAATACAAATTGTTTGGACTCATGGAGAAAGTTGCTGAAATGAAGTAAATGGCTATTTTTGGCTGCTACATTTCTAAAGTTGTCTGGAGAGCATGCACGCAGACCTCTTAGCACGGCTAGCTGCTGCTCGTTTAATAAGGACCCTATAAAACACTACATGAATTCCCTTCTATCATTCACAACGACGTCGCTCAGCCTGGATTATAATATTATAATACTTCGATAATGGAAAACGAAAAATAATTTGTTTTAGAAAAATGTGTTATAAGTTAAATATATTTATCTTCATGTACAACAAAACGACCACTTGAAATACTGTGCATTTTATATTTAGCGAAGGAACTGTATCAATAATTAACTTCAAAATGTACATGGTAATCTTTTCCCCTTTATTTATAACTACCTTGGTATGTACAATACTTCTGTTTATACACTCTGTGTATTGTTTATTTAATCGCAGTTGAGATCCTTTTTTACTCTGAGCTTCATTGCTAGCACCTAATTCTGCGTGGGTTATAAACTATATCGAAACTACATATCGAACGGCTGATTTGTCCTTGATCGCGTTAATTTGAATACCGTTTGAACCTAAGATAAAATGGGGACTCCTTTGTATATAAATAATGGGCTTTCCATAATATATCGAATAGTTAAGGAACCATGTGTTACCTTTTCGCTGTAATGACTTGATATTTAACACACGCAGATGTGTTGAACACATTTTATGTAATTGTGCATTAACTGTTTTATAAGTGTTGATGTACTGCGGTCTTAAAGAAGGTAGTTTTATGGACAAAGAACAGAGACTGGGACGGAAATCTTATTCAACCAGGAGGCAGTGACATGGTGACGACAGACCAGTAGGAATGATAATGAACAATTAGAACAAGGTGCAGGTAAGAAATTCAATGCTTTTTTTATTTGCTTTGTTAAAACAATCAATAACATTTTGCAAATGTTTGAAGCATAAATAATTTATACATATAACGTAAGAACTCAAAGCTAGAACATTTTTTGCGCAAAATTAAGATTTCATGTAGACAACACCTCCACCACCAACAACAACATCATCATCAAAGTAAATAACATAGAAAAACGCGGTATCTGGAATGAAATGTCATGAACAATATATCTTTTCACATAAGAGATTTCATGTCAATATTTATAGGTTCAAAGTTATTGCAGGCTTATTTATGTAATACTGTTTACGCATCTCCATTCATTTGCATAACAGTGTTTATGTAGATTTCCGAAAATAGGTCATTTGATTTTTCGAAAATATGTCATTGGTTTTTTCGATGATGCATCTGACAAAATAATCTGTCCTTAGTTGTGTTTTTAAAAAGTCCAAAACATTTGAGATTACAATCGCGCCATGCTTAAAGATCATGATCATCATGATCAGCAGCAGCAACAAGGGATTAATTATTATTATCATCATCATAATCATCATCATAATCATCATCATCATTATCATCATCATTCATCATAACCTTCATCACCAGCATTATCATCATCAAGAACACCATCATCACCTTCATTACCATCATCAGAAGGACATATTTCCGTATAAATAATGACATGCTTTTCCCGTAGATACACTTACTGGAAGAGTAGTGTTCAAGTAGATTTTCAGGAAAGAGGCCTTGTGATTTGTTGAAAAAGGATCTGGTATTATCATCATCATCATTGTTATAAAGGACACGTTATATAAAGCAACGTTATTATTATCGTCAGCATTACAATAATAGACAGCATCATCAACATAACAGCAACATAAGCGGCAGGTGCAGCAGAATGAAGATTTTCATCCTTATAATCCTCTTCATCCTCCTCCTCCTCCTCCTCATCATCGTCATAATAAGTACGATTATCATCATCATAATAATCATCGTGTTAATAATCACCCTCATTATTATTCTATTCTTTTTTAATCAAAATCGTTTTGTTCGGCGGAAGTCGGAAGAAGAAAATTCCTATAATATAGTTCGCACAAAACCTAAACAATGCCATCGTTTGACAGCTGCTTGTCTGCTGCGCTTGATAAATTAAAATTGGATGATTTAAATTTGAAGCCGCCAAACAATTGAAGTTTTACAGGTATCGTACTTTAGTAACCTGTCATCCGAGCTGCCATCTTTTTTGACGTCTGTTACAAAAGAAGTTCCATTTAAGGAAATGGACGAGGTGATTCGACTACCTACATACATCCGAGAGATGATTCGTGAATTATCCGGTGTTTTCCGATTGGCTCGGTTCTCGCCGTTCGTTTGGAAATGTGTACTTAACGGTACAGAGCATATTATATGTAAATTTATGGTCAGTCTGTATCAAACACGTTTCTTGGTGAATAGAAAGTCACTTCTGATTCTCTATATTTAAAATAGTAAAATTTTAAAGCATAGGGCAGGAACATACTAATTGGGCATGTCAACTTGTATTAGTGTTGTTGTTTAAAAAACAAAGAAAAAAAATTACCGACCCATATTTTTCTGGGCATGTCACCAGAAAAAAACTCTTACATGCAACATAGTTTATGACGTCATCGTGTCTACGGTAGTCGGACAGGTATTTATTTGACTGAGCATTAATATTTTGTCGGTCTGATTGTTAATGGAGTGCTCTATACTTAAACCTTTAATCGACTACTCAGTACTCGTAAAAAAATGGTCCATTCTCTCATATTCTATCTTCAAAGGTTATCATAAGCGTTTTCAAAACAAACCCTCATTTCAAAATTGCGTTACCGTTATCAAAACCACAACTTTTCCTAAGGACAAAAATGAGGTTATTATTAGTTTGAAAATATGGGGAATTACACACACTTAATAGAAGGTATCCGACAGTTTAGACATTTTTTCTTTATATCATGCAGCCAAACAAATTATGTTAGCTTGTAAAGATCCTACGATTGCTATTTATTGGTGCATTACAATCATGTGAAATGTAAAGCATAACATCCCGTTTGTCAATATAAAAAAATACATTTCGTCCGACCCAGGCTGCACAGATCGTAATATTTAAACGAAGAAAGCCACGTGTCTATTTCATTCCGAGAATCAGCTCTGATATATTTTTGCTGAGATCTCTATCGTGCTCAGATTTGGAAAGAATGGACATTTAGAGCAGGTTTCATGATTTGTACTGTCAAACAATTGACACACTGTTCAAAATCGCCATTGCTTAGATTGTATTATGAGTTAATGTAACATTTATGCCCAGATTCTTCCATTGATAATTATATGTATTTTATATAGGCAAACATGCCGAATACCACATTTAAACAAATATATATGGATATTTACAAAATAACTTTAATTGTACAACCTCAAATACACTTATGCAGCATATAGTTTATCTTCGTTGAGTCCTATCTGTGCTCTTTGACTTCCCTTCCACAGGGTATACCTGCATGGGTTATAAACTATATCGAAACTGGCTTTAATATGACTGTATTTACATCATTGATCGTGTAACTTTGGGTGTCGGAACATGCCGATTAAAGCTGGGCTAAACTCGTAAGTTGTTTAAATGTAAACAAGGAAGTTTTCCGAACAATAACGAGTAGTTACGAAACCACAAACTACTCGTGTTATCGATTCGTAGATAGGACTTGAACAAAGGTGTTTGTAGCATACACAATTGGAATGATTGTGAATTGGTGTCAATGTACTGCATTCTTAAAGGGTAGTTGGAAAAGCACAGATCGGACCGAAATCCAATTTAATTTAATTGTGTTCAAGTTGGAATCAGTGACGTAGTGACGATAGAACGAGAAGGAATTATCATGGACAGTTAGAACACGGAATAGGTGAGAATATTATTGCTGAATTATTTGCGTTTAACATTTTATTACAATCAAAAACGTCTGAAAATGTTCGCAACATCAATACTTTAATTCTAAGTATTACGTACGTACAACCAAAAAACGTGTTCACGGGAAACACATGTTTCTATGTAGAAAAGAATAACAATGAAATCAACACACAAATATCTGGAGAGAAATGTTTTGAACTATGTACCCTTACATATATCATTCTAGACGTCCATATTTATATGATCAACGTTATTGGAGGCTTATTTTGTTATACTGATAAATTAACCACATTTACCTGTCGTTTAGTATAGTTAAGGTAATTTCTCGGGAAAATAGTTCTTTTGGTTTTCTGAAAATGCGTCTGAACATGCACTCTAAATGCGTGTCTGTTTTTATTTTAAAATAACAAATAACATTCATTATCGTTTTAAACATCATGGTCATGATCATCGTCATCATTACCATCAACAGAAGAACTTGATTTCATATAATTAATCCGAGAATGCGTGCATAGGCTGGAACTGGCCACATTCTCTTTCCGTAAACGCGTTTACTGGTAGTGTAGAAGTGTATATTTTCAGAAAAAAAGACCATGAGATTTGTTGAAAATGCAAGTGATATTATAGACATCAGGCTCATCGTCATCATCATCATCATCATCATCATCATCATCATCATCATCATCATCATCATCATCAATGAAAACAATATCATGCTTTTCTGTCTCACCCTTTTTCAGAATATATTTTTTTCTCAGAAAAGCATTAACATTTAAATCATTATCAATAACTCTCATAAATTTGTATAACTGTTATGTTTCAGTCATAATGGATGAAGTATCCGGGCGTGGGGCATCTTCATCAGGCACACAGCCAGATCCCAATGGTCACAACAACTGTGACGAGTGTGCTGAATCGGGAAACATGGTCACTGCTTCTGGTTTTTGTGAGAATTGTACTGACTTTCTTTGCACATCATGCATTGAGCAGCACAAGAAAGCCAGATCGTCAAGAGATCACGAAATTCTTGAGGGTAAAGACATGCCAACGATAAGGCCAAGAAAATCCAATGTGGAGAAATGCACCATGCACCCCGGGAGGCCGATTGAGATTTATTGTCCTGATGATGACACGTTTGGATGCTTAATGTGTTTCACGGTTGGCCACAGATCCTGTCAGAATATCGATCTACTGTGTGATTTGTCACGTGGTGTAGAAACAAGCAAAGAGTTTCTAGATGTCCAAAATGCAGCTGACAGATACAAGAAATTGGAGGAGGAGTACAAGCAAGTCATCACAAAATATTTGTCCGAGAACGATGAATGGCACAGTAAAACCTTGGAGAGATTTCAACAATTCCGATCAGAGGTCCTTAGCATCGTAGAAGAAATCGGGGTAAAAGTACACGAGGAGGCAGACGCATTGAAAGAGGAAAATAAAAGCCAGCTGAATAAACTAGCACACCAAATTGCAACATATACGGAACAAGTAAAACAGTATATGGTAAATATGGACGACAAGAAAGATCGCAATGAAAATGAACAATTATTCATTGAATTAAAGAAAAATGGCCGGCTTGTAATTGACTCTGTTCATCGCTTTGAGACAATCTATAAGGAAATTGCTGTCAAAAAATTTGAATTTGAATTTGATCCTTCCATCAAAGAGATTTTAATCAGGACTAACAAAATAAATGTTGAGACAGCTTCACTTCTTTCTCAACCTAGAACAGCATTAGTCGAGGAAAGTAATACCAGTGTTCACAGAGCTCTATCACCAGCAACAAGATTCAAATCAACATCTCGGTTGAATATCAAATCAAAAGATGATCATAAGACGTTATGGGTCACTAGTATAATGGAACTTTCAGCAACAAATCTTATCATGGCTGACTTTAATAATGACTGCCTGAAAGTGTTTGACATGACCAGTAACACCATCACACAGAGACGGTCCCTAACAGCAAAACCCTGGGATATCACTAAAGTTCCCGGGTGTCGTGTGGCTGTGTCCTTTCCAAACGCTAAACAGATCCAATTATTCAAAGCTGTCCAGACTCTGGAACCTTCTGGAAATATGGACGTGCCTTCTGGATGTCATGGTCTACACTGTATTGGAGACAGGCTGATTGTATCTAACACCACTCCACCAAAGGTTCTGATCCTTAGTATGACTGGTACCGTTCTCCAGACTATCCAGCATGATCCATCAGAGAAAAAGTTATTCCGGTGTCCCTATTACTTGACAGTCAGTAATGACAACAAGCTGATCTTTGTAAGTGATAACTATAGCCATACACTCACATGTATGACTACTACCGGCGTGGTCAAATGGGTTTACCGGGACGAGCAGTTGAAGGGTCCATATGGCCTGACTACCGGAGAGAATGGGTCTATGTACCTCTGTAGCTGGAGAACCAACACCATCCACGTGGTGTCCCGTGACGGTGCCAGACTCGCCATCGTACAGAGTGAACAGTCCGGTGTCCAAAGTCCAACTGCTGTGTATTACACCCGCAACAACCGGACACTGTATGTGTCGAAATACGATGATGATCATATCGCAAGACACAGTCTGCAATAATATTACAAGACTTAGTCTGTAATAGCATATTGAGCATGATATATTATTATATATATATATATATATATATATAATATATATATATATATATATATATATCTATCTGAGATATATATATATAATATATAATATATGATATATAAGATATATATTATATATATATATATATATATATCTATCTATAATATATCTATATATCATATATTCTATTGTATATAATAATATATATCTACTATTCCTACTATATCTCTCTCTCTACTATATCTATATCTCTACTCTATATATCTCTTCTATATCTCTATCTCTATATATCATATACTATATATATATCTATTCATATATTCTATATATATAAACAACATATCTTGTTTGCAGAAGAAACGAAATATTTTCTTATAATGTACATCTATATTAGCACAATTTATTTATGTTGAATTGACCGTTGGTCTTTTACAGTGACTGACTAACTAAAGAGCTTCCATGTACAAATTGGAGATGATACATACGGTAATTAAGATTAGTGATTTACGTTTGTAAATATAATTTTATGATATTTTTTTCTATCTTATTTTCTGTTTCTCATCGCATTTTTAATAAATTTATCAATACAGTTATTCAGTTAACAATAACAAAGTATAAGTATTGATTATTTCATTGATTTGCAAAGCTTTATTCATGCACGGATGCGAAATGCTGAAAAGATATAGAAGACGAATATGTAGAAGACACAGAAGAAGAATGAAGATAATGAAGAAAATAAGTAGCCCTAGGATATAATGATGATGATGCAGATCATGATGCTGATTATCATGACGATCATGATGATGAATTAAGGCAACATCAATAACAGATATCTGTTTATTTAAAAAACCTGTCACTGCTTAAGTCATTATAGTTCCATCCTAAGACATGTTTCTTGTTGATTAATAGTTGTCAATGTTTTAATGACTCAAATTAAACAGACATCCGAATATAAAAAAAACTGTCACTGTTTTTATCACAAGTCGGTAATCATCGTTAAACACAATTTTAAAAGTGTATACAAAACAATAGTTGTCTGTTTAAAACGTTCGTGATTTAACGAGATTCCAGACGTGCTGTATCTTGTAAGTAGTTATTATTAAGCAGATATATTTTGAAGCAACATCATTGTTAAACACAGAAGAATGAAACCTAAGCGGCAAAAACTGGCGTTAAGGGTGGTATTCGACAGTTTGGGTCAAAAAATATTTTTTTCTCAAATGACCATATGAGTCTTTGTTACCCGGGACGTTCTTGCAAAAAGCTTATCATTGGTTCCCTAGATCTGTGTGAACAGTGAAACATAAATCCCCATTCCTCATTGCAAACAGGTATTTCCTATCTGAGCCACGCTGCAGAGATAGCTACTTTTAACTATGAAAACCACGTTACAACTCACTTTATATCGTTAGCCGGGTAGTCCGCTCTGACGTCGGTATCTATTTTTAGCAGAGATCACTATCTTGCTTATTTATAAATTTGGAATGATTGACTGTTTAAAGTGATTTTATCGCGATTTGTACTGTCTACCCATTTGGCAGGGTTAAATCCCGTCTTTATTTATACTAAATTATACAGAATGCTCTAATTCCACAAAGCAGTGGTAATGTATTGTTACATGATTTTGATATAGGCAAACTGCCGGATATCTACTTTAAACCCCCCTTTTATGGTGAACATATTACATATAATGTTTTGGAACTCTCAACATTTTTAAGATATATTCATTCCCCATGTGTGCTTTACGCTAATCAAACTACACTAACAAAACAGCACAGCAACAAAAATAAACAATAACAACAACACAAAAACATAACAAACTAAAGAACAAACAACAACAAAACAAGAACACATGGTCAAACTTTTGTTACTAATCATTGATATAGGCAGACTTTCGGATACTAAATTCAATATGCTTTACTTCCACTTAACAAAAAATACATATATTCTGCATATCGGCCTGTTAATGTCTTAAGCTTCAAATTTTAATCGTAATCGTAATGCATGGATTCAGTTTTAAATATTTGTTTTATTACTTCTCGGTGGCCAATACATGATTAAGTTATAGCTTTCTAATAAGATTATTTTTTCTCAAAACAAATTTAAAGACAGACAAAAGTGTCTGAAACATACATAAAAATATAATAAGCATGAAAATTTATCAAATGAGTATTTCGGCTTAGTCAAAACAAAGAAAAAACAACAACAAAAACAGAACAAAAACAAACAAACAACAAAAATACTATAAACAAAAACAAAGAATAAAACAGAAACACACGCATTCACACACACATACACACCCAAAACAGCAGCAACATCAAACAAAACAAAAACACACACACACACACAAACTGCAATAAACACATGAGAGTTATGGAAAACATCCATTGAGCAGTTTAAAAATAGAATAGTATCACTTCATATATGGGATAAAGATATATTGCAATATGAATATTAAAAATCAAAATCTTTGAAACTCATTAGAAACCCCAAAAAAATATTATACACTACACCAACTTTACTGTCTTTATAAGATGTAAGCTCGTTCCACTTCTTTTATTATTATTTATGTATTTATTTATTTATGTATTTATTGATTGACTTGAGTAACCTACCAAATGATAAACCATATCCGCATCGACACCACTATACATATTGGTCTTTCCAAAAACATGTTTTATCTGACCCTACGTTTTGCTATAGACCTTTCCGAAAACATGATTTATCTGCCCCTACATTTTGCTCTTCAATTGAGATTTAACTTCCGGAAAACGCGCACCTGTTACTTCCAGGTAGTAAACTCAGTCAAATCTGAACGCCCACATAGTATTCTGTGGTAAAATGATTAATGGGGTGAGACTTTCCTTATATCGATTTTCTGTTATATCGATATCCTGTTTATGCCGCGGCAGTCCGCAGCAAAAAAAAACAAAAAAAAAAACAAAAAAAAACAAAAAACATTTCTGTCTCTTTGGAAAGGCATGCCCAGGTATCATGATCTTTTTTTTTCTTCACATTTGCAGTAGGAATGTATGGCATTTCTTCGCATCTTACGTACACAAAGTTATCCCCAGTGTTGGCGTGTTCTATGCTGTGGACATTGATTTACAGATGTTCCGCTACCTCGTTTGGCAGCGCGTGTGTATAGTCAATAGTCAGCATTTTATGTGTCGATATGCTATTGATAATTTAACTTATGCTTAAGATTCGCTAAAATTGCACTAAGAAAACTTCTCACATTAGTCTAAGAACTATGCCCAGTTAACACACAATGATTTCACGAAAGAAAAGTGACGCTAAAATCAATTAGCGAAACAATAAACATACCGGCAGATTAGCACTCTGTCTGTCACTTCTATCGTCTCCTCCTTGTTTGTCTGCTCCCTCCTCTTTATTCTGTCTTCTTAACCCATTTTGTATTCATATACATTATTCTTTTTGGACCGGAACTAACAGTTATGTATCAAAATTGGAATTATATAACGTGCCTCATGTTTTACAACGTTGTACCTGAAACGTAATAAATGTATTGTCCGTCTGTCTGTCAGCAATTTATTTCACACCTGTTTACTTTTTTTTATTATCACTGATTACCCATTAAAAATACTTTAAATGTGACAGTCAATTAACAACAGTCACACGTTAGTTTTCATGACATTTTTATTTTCGTTTTGTGTGTGTGTGTATACACACATACACATAGATGCCTGTACAATTTTAACATGCAACTTTATTTAAATGTTTCCTTTATACTCGTTCTCCATGTTATTCTAATAATAACGTTATAACCTGTACATTCTGATCGTTGAATAAACTTGTATACAAAATATTAATCTGTTCAAGAAAGGTTAACAATGAAAACAAATACTTCTTTAAAATTTTATAATAGTTGAATAGTCCATGGTTGTAAACTGACAACAAAGATAATAAAAGTGTTTCATTATAATATACACACTGTAATGTCTGTGTGTATTAAACGGTATATTCGTACGACTACATCTATTGCAATCATATACGCCTGGATGCCTTCGGTTTTTTTATATCAGCAACACAGGACATACATGTTGATATGTACTCAGTCAGCAAGTATTTTCTAAAATTAAAAGGAATGGTTTTATTTAAGTTGACGTCCTACGTTGCCTTTGATTATTATAAACTTGGACTTTTCGTCTAATGCATCCGACATCGTTCCAAAAGAATTTCTACCCAGAGCCGAAGCGTTCTGGAAGTTCGATCATTAAAAGGACGTAACTCACTTTTCGTCAAGGCCAAAAATCAGCCTATTGAGAGTTTTCTCCCTTGTCCGTTATTACGCGGCTGTTTCAGCCATGCCAGCCCAGAAGAACTTATACGTTACCTCCAATGGCCATTGGTTACAATTGTCAAATTGTACAATAATTGATTCTGGCATTTCCCTACAAAGGGTCGAGTCTGGTAATTTATTTCTATTTTATTGCATTTAATTAGTACATGGGAACGTTGAATTATAAAAAAAGTTTTTCTCCAATCTAGCCAAAATACATTCAATGCACTACCATCACGATACAGTGTTTAAATGAACTAAATATGTAGACATGTGAATGTATTATACGTTTTCAATTGGGTATTTTACTACAATCAACATGTTTTCCTAAAACATGCGATTGTGCATGTCAATTAAAATGCATGCAATATTTTTTGAAAATACAATATCCATGTGACATCAGTATAATTAGATACTTTTCTAAACACTCATATTTCAGTCACAGTAAAAACGAGTCCATTGCCGACAAGTAAAGAAAACATAAAGTCATTGAAGTAATGACCGCATTGGTAGCGTAATGATAAGGCAATCGATCAGTTGCCATATGCCACTTAACTTATGGACCCCCAGATGTTTTATTGCCCTGATTAATGTAGCAGCACTTAGGGACGTCTTTTCAAATTAGAGGACAAAAGTGGTCAAGGAATGGTAGTGTGCACAGATCTTGCTACTTTGTAACAGAATAATTACTGCACAGGTTCATAAGTGCAATTCTATGAATTCCTATGAAAAAGAAAAGCATGTTAAAACACTACAAATTATAATACTGTACATAATTTCAATCATGTTGAACACATAACATCACCATCTCTGTTATTTAAACCCGATAGGCATATCGTTGTGTTTCTTTTTCTCTCATATTTCATAGAATAGCACATACTTTTTAATCATACTTTTCACAACTACCACCTTAAAGATATTTCTTTTACCTCAAGACTCGTACAATATTTATCAATTTTTAAGCAAAAATAGAGATATTTTACTTAAAAGGTTTTCGTATCTATTATTGCTTATACGTTTTCTCTTAAACAGTAAATGTTGCATTCTTTTGTTCAATGAAAATGTGAAGCAGCTGTTCTATGACACAATTACATTTGATATGTCATCTTGTAACCTTTGTTTTTAGAAACTATATTAGCCTGTGTGTCCACCCATCCGCCCACTCCGCACTAACCTCCCTACTAACAAAATTTCCCTACTTCCATTAATATCACCTCTATTCTAGAATTTCACTTGTTTGACCGAACTCAACATAGTAATATATAAAACAATTTGTATAGATCCTCATTTTGTACATGTATGTACATGAGTGTTAATAAATTATTGTCTGTCTACCACTCTGTCTACTAAGTGAAATTTCAAAAGTACCATGTTGATTAAAACTTAGTGCGGTTCATACACATTCTTCATTCGTTTATACGCATTTGTTATAATAAGTAATGATGTAAAATAATTTATGTTAGCGTTTTTAATTTATGCACTATAACTCTTCCATTACTTAACACGCTTAAACAACACAATTCAATACGTTAAATTACTTTTTCCATGGTTGTTTTAGCAGTTAATTAATACTATTCACAATTTACCATTAAGATTTTCAATTCATTATAATGTGTTGTGTTTTTTTTTCCATATATTTACATTTTTTATAAATTTGTTGTTTTAAATATGGGAATCCAATAACTCTTTCATAAATTTTCTCCAGTGTACAAAATTGTCTTAACGTAATTATGGCTTTTTATACCCAGCCAGTTGGTAAATCAAATGTTTAATTGTGTTTGTTTTCCAAAACATATAATTTATTTAAATCCCAAGTTGACAAGATATTTACTAGTTTCAGTAGGAAATAAAACAGCTACGACAACATCATGGACACAATTAGAAAAATATAAACCTCAACGATTTATTTTTTGTTACTTTTTTCTTCTTTGCTTTAAAAATAAATATAACAAAATGAAACATTTAAACAGACAAAATTATTGATCAATAACAAATTATTTTTTTTATTGATTAGGATCATTGATCAGTTATTGGCGACGCTATAAAAATGCACTTGCGAGCGGATCTCCTCTTCTCGTTCTCGCTAGAGAATAGGCGAGCGAAAATGGGCGAGGTGTTCCGAATTTCGGAAGTTCCGCGATTTACACGTTTTCAACATACGGGTCCTAATTCTGTAAATGGTGTTCTTTTTATACTTATATTATTTGCATTTATTCTTCGTTTGTAAGTTCCACTCAAACGAGGTATTTTTACTTTTTAAATTTCTAAACATTAATGTAAATCTGACGGTTATACCTGTTAATGAAGACATGTTTGTCCCCTTTTTAGGATTGTACATATAAGTAGCCTTATATACCAGAATTAAATTATTCCAGTGATTTTAATGTTTACTTAATAATTTAAATCAGTCATCCCTAAATTTCTAATAAATATAAGTTTCCTTTGTTGCGACGGCCTTTGATGCTTCGCATTAATGCTTTTCTTGTACAAAACTATGATCATAAATACAGACAAAATCAATAAAAATGTTTTAAAAGTAGAGACCACTCGCAACATCTTGGTCATTTCTACGCAATAGTGTTGTCCGGATGCCACGGAGGAGTTTCGAAAGTCGTGGTAATTACAACAGCCAACTCTAAAGTTTCTCACACATACCATCAAGAGCGCCACTCTTCAGTGAATATGGATCATCTTTGTCGCCGAGAATACAAACTGTTTGGACTCATTGAAAAAGTTGATTAAGTGAAGGAAATGGCTATTTTGGGCTGCTACATTTTAATTAAATTTGCCTAGATAGCATGCACGCATAGCCCCTAGTACGACTAGCTGCTGCTCGTATAATTAGGACCCAAACCCCTATAAAAAACACAACATGAAGCCCCCTTCTATCATTCACAACGACGTCGCTCGGCCTGGTTTATAATATAATAATACTCCGATAATAGAACACGAAAAAGAATTTGTTTTGCGTTAAATGTATTTATTCTCAAGTAAAACAAAACGGCCACTTGAAAAACTGTGCATTTTATATTTAGCAAAGGAACTGTATCATAATTAACTTCAAAATGTACATTGTAATCTATTTTCCCTTAATTTATAACTACCTGATTATATACAATACTTCTCTATACACACTATATGTATTGTTTATTTTATCTCAGTTCAGATCCATGTTTACACTGACCATTAGAACAAGGTACAGGTGAGAAATTTAATGCTTTTTATTTGCATTGTTTAAACAATCAATATAATAATTCATACCTTTATAGTAAGAACTTAAAGCCAGAACATTTTTTTGTGCGAAATCAAGATTTCATGTAGACAACACCATCACCACCAACAACAACATCGTCATCAAAGAATACAACACAGAAAAACGCTGTATCATGAATGAAATGTCATGAACAATTAACCTTTTATTTATCAGACTTCTAGTCCATATTTATAGGTTTAAAGTTATTGCAGGCTTATTTATGAAATACTGTTCACGTAACTCCATTCACTTGCATGACAGTGTTTATGTAGATTTTCCGAAAATAGGTAATTTGAATTTTCGAAAGAAGGTCATTTGACTTTTCGAAAATAGGTCATTTGATTTTTCTGTCACCATAATCTGTCTTGAGTTGTGTATTTAAAAAGTCCAAAACATTTAAGAATACAATCGCGGCATCCTAAAAGATCATGATCATCATGATCAGCAGCAGCAACAAGGGCTTTATTATTATTATCATCATCATAATCATAATTATCATCATCATCATTATCATCATCATTCATCATAACCACCAACAACATCATCATTATCAACATCACCAATACCATTATTATCATCATTATCATCATAAGCAACAACACCATCATCAGAAGGACTTATTTCCGTATAAATAATGACATGTTTTTCCCGTAGATACACTAACTGGAAGAGTAGTAGTGTTCAAGTTGATTTTCAGAAAAGAGGCCTTGTTGTTTGTTGAAAATGGATCTGATATTCTCGTCAACATCATTGTTTTAAAGGAAACAAACAACGCTACTATTATCGTCAGCATTACAATAATAAACAGCATCATCAACATAACAGCAACATCAGCGTTAGTTGCAGCAGAATGAAGATTTCCATCCTTATAATCCTCCTCATCATCCTTCTCATCATATTAATAAGTATGTTCATAATCACCATCATCATCATCGTGTTAATAATCACCGTCATTGTTATTCTATTTTTTTCCATCACCTGTCAAAGAAATTATCACCCGATCACCCGAGGCGACAAAAATGGAGATAAGGCGAGTAAGTTTTCCGGGCGAGTAAGTTCGCCAAAGTTTGTCGCCCTACTGGCGACCGATATCTCACATTGATTTTTACCATAGATCTTTTCTTTGGAAAGCGAACCTCTCAACAATATCTAGGTGTAAAAGTGGTTCGTGCCAGTTTGTGATGTTATTTGTAATACGACAATGGGCCACGTGCGCTTCCATGTCAATCGCAATTTCTCATAAATCGGTGTTAGCATGTATCTGGAAAGGAAATTGCCGAGGTAATCGAATAAGACAGCATGCCCTTACTCGGATGTTTTCGACTATGTCCTTCTATCTGCTAAAATGGCTTCATTTAAATAGTACAACCAGGAAACAGAAAGAAGGCAAGGAGTGATGAATGTTACATTGTGTGATTTGTCCACATTTTTATAACGATAACCAGGGCATAATAATCGTAATCGTGTTAATTGTTTAAAAGCATCTATTTTAATTGTCCACTCGCCCTCGCCGCTAAAGTTTCAAGCTTTTTAAAGCAATGCCTGCCTGATTTCTGTATTAAGCGTGACACCGGGTCAAATGCCCTGATTGGCAAACTAGAAAAACGTCATTGACATATGCCTGGCAAGTCCTTTTCAACATTCGTTGTCATCAAGCAAGTCTCTTAATTGCTATTTGGGTTTTCTACATAAAAGAAAAGCCCCGCTTATCAAAGTCCCAAACAGAGTTTCACATTTGCGGCTAAATGTCTAGGAATCCTGGAATTGTCACAAAAAAAGTATATTCAAGTTGTAAACGCTATAACCTATTGTGACCGTGTGCAACAGGGATGCCACATTATGTTTATTAGAAGCGACATAGTTTATGACGTCATCGCGTCTACGGTAGTCGCACACGGTATTAATTTGACTGAGCAGTAAAGTTTAGTGGGTCGGATTGTTGTTTTTAATACTCAGTGGAAAAGACCGCTTTCAAAAAGGCGTCATTTGATATGCGCTACAGATTGTACTGAGTTTCTTCACATTTACTCAGTCGGTTTCAATCACATTGTTGATGATCTCATGGTCTTTGACAGCTGAAAAAACTTTCTACATTGCAACAATTCTACAAGATGTTTCTAAAAAATGTATGAAGAGGACTCTTAAAAGTGAACACCTTCAAACATTTAAATATGCCCTTGAAGTAAGCTTGTCGCGCTTCAAGTGCCCTTTTCTGGAAAAAATACCAAACCCTTGTAGATGTCAGGGGGTGGGGACGTTAATATAACAAAGAGGCGAAGAAAAAAAATGAAGCTAACTGTCAATGTTTGTTGGTTTGTCTTCTTTTATCTGGACATCATCTTCTACATAATATATCTACTTAGTGTGCAATCTGCAATTTCGATGTTTGTAAAATCACTGGTGTCAAACTATATTATGGGAATGAGGATAAAGGTATGTAATGACAGAGCTTCCTTAATCTGTTACAAATATTGCTGCAGTCAACGAATTCAGCATAAATCTTTGCCAAACTTTAGGGATTAAAAATAATACTTTAAAATTTTAGTGGAAAATTCATTTCGAGTTTCTTTCAAAATTCTGGGTGGGGGGACTTTTTAAATATTCAAAATTAATGTCATCTTTGTTTTGTTTTGTTTTGTTTTTTTGCCATGTAAAAACATAAAATATTGTGCTTAAGCTGCTGGTAAATGAAAAGTTTACAATATATTATTGTGATGTTGGCTCTTCAAATTGTAATTTAGAGACACTTTACCTACTTGATTTAAATATAAAGATGATGTAACTGTTTAGGCCTAACAGAGCTCTGATATTGTCAGTAGTCATGAACACAACCCAATGCCAAATGGGTCGATTCATGAAACAATTAGGAAAAAATAACTCCTTTAAGTGTGAAGTTATTTCATTCTACCTTCTCATTTTCTTGTAAGATATTTAACTTTAAGGCAGCAAAATTGTACCTTTTCAAAATAGAATATTACCATAATTAATTTGTATAGGTAAATAAGAAAAGGTCCTATCAAAATTTTAGGTACAAATATATTTAAATTTTATCTACTTGCATACCAAGGCAAACAAGGTAAATGTAAATGTGACAAAAACACAGAGACGAGACATAACACACAAAAAGAAAAAAACAACAGTTATCGCCTTGGAACGGTCAGTCGGCAAAAGGGCCAACTGGGGTGCTTAAACCTGGTTTGTGGAACGCTCCCACCTCGCACTTCCTGAAGGTTTTTCTATCAAACAAACAGTGTAAATAAAAGTATCCCGTCAAAGTGAAACAACTAACAGTAAGCACCTGCATCGGGAGTTAAAACAGATATAATGAACTTATGTACATACATGAAAACTAGTAATAAAACAACATATGTACAGTATGTACAGTATATAAAAGCCTCGGCAACCAAAAATTCCAAATGAGAGAGTAGTTTCAAAAAAATGAAGCAGTACAAGCGCTGATATATTATAAGAACAATATAATGACGTCATAAATGTCATGACGTCATATGCCAAAAGTGTCAAAAGTGAAATGTAAAAAAATACGGAAGAAATAATAGAATTTTAGAAAATCAATAAAAATAAAACGTAGTATTGTTTAGAGTTAATACGTTTAAAAACATATCATAAACGCCGAGGATTTTTCCGCAGTTGACATATTATATATGATAAAGGTACAAAAAATCCCGATGTTATACCTACTGTGCAATCTCACGTAAAGGGTATGGAGACTGCTCAAGTTGTCCCACTTATATAGGGCACGACTGGAGAGATGAAGAGAAAAGAAATCCAACAGTGACTGTCTAATTATGGCTTTAAGTCACTGTTTTCATATAGTCTCAGCGACCTGTCCGGTCATCGTGTAATTTAAAAGCAATGCAAGTTCTTGACTGTAAAAGGGTCAATTGCAAGCAATGCAGTACATGTCATGTTGTAATATTCTTAATTTCACATTTTTAGATTCATTATCATAATCATTAGCCTTTTATTTATATATGTCTTATTTTAGTGTAAATTTTATTTCATTAAAATTTTAAAACCCTTCTATTTACTCTCTTTGTCAATGCAGAAAATTAAATCTCAATTGTGTGAAATTACAGAAAGTAGTGCTTGCATATCTTCCAGAATTTAATAATATATCAAGTATTGAATTTATAATTATTTTATTATGGTTTATAAAGTTACATATTTAAGACCATAAATGCAATGATATACTTTTCATGTTAAATGTTGCTCTAAATGATCTATCTCACTTAGGAAGGCCTGTATGAAAGTTATATTGTTATCCTAGTTTCATGATGCAAAATGTAAGAAATGAGAGTGTTCTGAGAAGAAAATGAACTGCAACTTCATGATTTTTGTCCAACTTAAACATGAAAATATGAATAAACTCTCTTGTTAATTTGATTCGCCTTAATAAACCCTTTATGATCAATGATAAAGGCAATGATTAATCCAAACATACCTTTGAAATAAATATTTTATGATGTATCGCTAAACACATTCAAAATTTCTGTACATTTTATCTGTAAATATGTACTCTTGTTTTATTGACATTCATGTTTAATCAGTTGTGTTAAGAGTGTCTATTGTCTGCTTCCATTTTCAACAAGTAAATGCTGAAGAAGAAGAAAAAGATTGTGTCTTGTGTTTTGTTACATTCACAAGAAATTTTCAACCAAAACTATGTTTAAAAATTTCTGTTGCATTAATCTTTATTACACGATTAACTGTGCATATGATTTTGCAGTAAAGAAAATCGAGATAAAATGAAACTTTCATTTCTAGAGTTTTGCATATTTATTAATTTTAAATTTGCAGAAAAATAGGTTTATGTCGTTCTAAATATGTTATTGCTTACACAGATGTAGGAAAAAGAGTTAATTGTCTGTAGCGTGTTTATAATTGTTTAGAATAAGTTATTTCAGTATAAATAAATAAAGAACCCAGAGTAAATTCATACAAAACGCATGATTTGTTATACTTTTAATAAAATAATTTTGATACAGCTTTCTATGTTGGAAAATATGCTTTAATAAAATCCCAATTCTAATATTTTTTTCAATCATTTTAAGTTTTAGATGCATTCATACCACTTGTCTGTGATTAGGATATTTCATATATTTTTAAGAACATAGATTAACTCTAAACCTGCTAAACACATAAATTCTGCAGGCTTTTACAAATAGTTAAGAGCCAGATCAGCCAGGATTAAAGATTATATAACTTTGAGATTGAACCCAAGCTCTAAAGCATCTGATTGGTCCAATTAAATTTTTATTTGAATCCAGTCAATCAAATGATGTTTTTGTCACTGACACAAACTCGAACTTTTATAATCTCCAGTCCAGCTCTTAATTAAACGCGGATTATTTGCTGTATTTCGCGGTGTTTCTTGTGTTGTATTATTTGTACTTTTCTTTATGCTGTTCATTATCACTACAATTCACCCATCATCCGTATGGATCATTAACATAGAAGGAATTTTATTTGAAATTGTTTTATAATACATTTCATGTTATTAATTTGGATTTGTTTTTCTTCCTGCATTTTCAGTTTTGTATCGAATGTGAATACCCTTGGGGTACTGTATGCAATTTGAGTAATCTTATGAATTAAGTGCTCTATGCCATCTGGTTAATCTTATGAATCGGTTGTTCTATTCCATCCCGGTAATTTTATGAATGGGGTGCTCAATGCCATCTGAGAAAGCCACGTGACTATTTCATTCCGATAATCAGCTCTGTTAGATTTTTGCTGACATCTCCATCGTGCTAAGATTTAGAAAGAATGGACCTTTAGAGCTGGTTTCATGATGTGTACTGTCAAACAATTGACAAACTGTAGAAAATCGTTACTGCTTGGATTATATTATGAGTTTATGTAACATTTATGTCCAGATTCATCCATTTATTATTACATGTATTTTATATAGGCAAACATGCCGGATTCCACATTTAAACAAATATTTAAGTACCCATGTAAAAAGTCTGGTGGGATGAACGGTAATTTTTCTGAGTGTGTGCGTGCACTTAATCAAACATTTACAGTAATTTACTTGTACTGTTGTTTCTACATGTCCCTGGATATTTTAAGTATTTTATCTTCGTTGAGTCCTATCTGCACTCTTTGACTTCTCTATCACATGGTATACATGCACGGGTTATAAACTATATCGAAACTGGCTATCATATGACTGTATTGACATCATTGATAACACCACTATGTGTGTCGGAACATGCCGATTAAAGCTGGGGTAAAGTCGGAAGTTGTTTAAATGTAAACAGCGAAGTTTTCCGAACAATACCGAGTAGTTACGGAACCACAAACTACTTGTGTTATCGATTCGTAGATAGGACTTGAACAAAGGTGTTTGTAGCATACAAAATGGAATGATTGTGAATTGACTGGTATTTAGATGTCAATGTACTGCAGTCTTAAAGGGACTGAAATCCAATTTAATTTAATTGTGTTCAAGTTGGAATCAGTGACGTAGTGACGATAGAACGAGAAGGAATTATCATGGACAGTTAGAACACGGAATAGGTGAGAACATTATTACTGAATTATTTACGTTTAACATTTTATTACAATCAAAACCGTCTGAAAATGCGTCTAAACATACACTGTAAATTCATGTCTGTTTTTATTTAAAAATAACAAAACTTTTAAGAAAACAATAGCGGCATATTTAACATCATGATCATCGTCACCATCATCAGAAGTACTTATTTTTATATAATTCATGAAATTCTTTTCCCGTAAACGCGTTTACTGGATGTGTAGAATTGTAACAACATCATTCTTTGCTGTCTCAACGATTATCACAATATTTCTTTTCTCAGAATAGAATTAACATTCATATAATTATTTATAACATTACCTAAATAAACTTTGTTCTGTTGCAGTCAAAATTGATGAAGTATACGGGCGTAGGGCATCTTCATCAGGCTCACAGCCTGATCCCCATGGTCACAACAACTGTGACGAGTGTGCTGAATCGGGAAACATGGTCATTGCTTCCGGTTTTTGTGAGAATTGTTCTGACTTTCTTTGCACATCATGCATTGAGCAGCACAAGAAAGCCAGATCGTTAAGACATCACAATATTCTTAAGGGTAAAGCCATGCCAACGATTAAGCCTAGAAAATCCGATGTGAAGAAATGCACCATGCACCCCACATTTGGATGCTCGCTGTGCTTCACGGTTGGCAACAGATCTTGTCAGAAAGTCGCTCTACTGTCTGATTTGTCACGTGGAGTGAAGAAACAAGCAAAGAGTTTGTAGAGGTCCAAAATGCAGCTGACAGATACAAGAAATTAGAGGAGGAGTACAAGCAGGTCATTACGAAATATTTGTCCAAGAACGATGAATGGCACAGTAAAACCTTGGAGAGATTTCAACAATTCCGATCAGAGGTCCATAATATCGTAGAAGAAATCGGCATAAGAGTACACGAGGAGGCAGCCGCATTGAAGGAGGAAAATGAAACTAAGTTGAAAGAACTATCACATCAAATTGCAACATATGCCGAACAAGTAAAACAGTATATGGTAAATATCGGCAACAAGAAAGATCGCAATGAAAATGAACAATTATTCATTTATTTAAAGAAAACTGGCAGGCTTGTAATTGACTCTGTTAATCGCTTAGAGACAATCTATAGGGGTATTGCTGTAAAGAAATTTGAATTTGAATTTGATTCTTCCATTAAAGAGATATTAATCAGGGACAACAAAATAAATGTTAAAATACCATCACTTCTTTCTCAACTTGGAACAGAATCAGATGAGGAGAGGAACACTTGTGTTCACAGAGCTCTTTCTCCGGCCAGTTGTCAATTAACATCTCTGTTGAACATCAAATCAAATGACGATTATGAGGCATTGTGGGTCACTAGTATATTGGAACTTTCAGAAACAAAATTTATCATGGCTGACTTTAATAATGACTGCCTGAAAGTCTTTGACATGACCAGTAACTCTATCACACAGAGACGGCCCCTAACAGCAAAACCCTTGGATATCACTAAAGTTCCAGGATGTCGTGTGGCTGTTTCATTTCCAAACGCTAAACAGATCCAATTCTTCAAAGCTGACCAGACCCTGGAACCTTCTGGAAATATTGACGTGCCTTCTGGATGTTATGGTCTGCACTGTGCTGGAGACAGGCTGATTGTATCTAACACCAGTACACCAAAGGTTCTGATACTTAGTATGACCGGCACGGTCCTCCAGACTATCCATTATGATCCATCAGGGAAAGAGTTATTCCGGCGTCCCTGGCACTTGGCAGTCAGTAATGACAACAAGCTGATTTATGTAAGTGATTGGGACAACCATAACCTCACATGTATGACTACTACCGGCGTGATCCAGTGGGTTTACCGGGACGAGCAGTTGAAGATTCCATATGGCGTGACTACCGGAGAGAACGGGTCTATCTACCTCTGTAGCTGGATCACCAACACCATCCACGTGGTGTCCCGTGACGGTATCAGACTCGCCATCATACAGAGTGATCAGTCCAGTATCTTGAATCCAACTGCTGTGTGTTACACCCGCAACAACCGGACACTGTATGTGTTGAAATACGTTGATGATCATATCACAAGACTCAGTCTGCAATAAGACACAAGACTTAGTCTGTAACAGCTTATTGAGCATATATATATATATATATAAACAAAATACCTTGTTTGCAGAAGAAACGAATATTTCTTATAATGTACATCTATATTAAGTCAATTTTACTTCTTGTTGACATTGACCGTTGGTCTTTACAGTGACTGACTAATGTGCTTCCATGTACAACTGGGATGTGATACATACGGTAATTAAGATTAGTGAGTAACGTTTGTAAATATACTTTTATGATAATTTTGTATCTTATTTTCTGTTTCTCATCGCATTATTCATAAATTTATCAATATAGTTATTCAGGCAACAATTACAAAGCATAAGTATTGATTATTTCATTGATTTGCAAAGCTTTATTCATGCACGGATGCGAAATGCTGAAAAGATATAGAAGACGAATATGTAGAAGACACAGAAGAAGAATGAAGATAATGACGAAAATAAGTAGCCCTAGGATATAATGATGATGATGAAGATCATGATGCTGATTATCATGATGATCATGATGATGAATTAAGGCAACATCAATAACAGATGTCTGGTTTTTTTTTAAAAAAACTGTCACTGCTTAAGACATTAAAGTTCCATCCTAAGACATGTTTCTGTTGATTAATAATTGTCAATGTTTTTATGACTCAAAGTAAACAATAAACATTCCGGCAGATTAGCACTCTGTCTGTCACTTCTATCGGCTCCTCCCTGTTTTTCTGCTCCCTCCTCTTTAGTCTGTCTTTTTTTAACCCATTTTGTGTTCATATACATTATTCTTTTTGGACCGGAACTAACAGTTATGTATCAATATTGGAATTATATAACATGCCTCATGTTGTACAACGTTGTACCTGAGACGTAATAAATGTATTGTCTGTCTGTCTGTCTTTCAGCAATTTATTTCACACCTGTTTACTTTTTTATTATCACTGATTACCCATTAAAAATACTTTAAAATGACAGTCAATTAACAACAGTCACACGTTAGTTTTCATGACATTTTTATTTTCGTTTTGTGTGTGTGTACACACACACATATAGATGCCTGTAAAAATACAGTTACATGTAACTTTATTTAAATGTTTCCTTTATACTCGTTCCCCATGTTATTCTAATAATAACGTTTAATATATAACCTGTACATTCTGATCGTTGAATAAACTTATATACAAAATATCAATCTGTTCAAGAAGGGTTAACAATGACAACAAATACTATTTTAAATTTTTATAATAGTTTAAAAAGGCCATGGTTGTAAAATGACAACAAAGACAACTTTATTTAATGATAGTGTTACATTATAATATACACACTGTATTGTCTATGTGTAGTAAACGGTATATTCGTACGACTATGTTACATCTATTGCAATATTATACGCCTGAATGCCTTCGGGATGTTTTATATCAGCAACACAAGACATACATGTTGATATGTACTCAGTCAGCCAGTAATTTCTCAAATTAAAAGCAATGGTTTAATTTTAGTTCACGTCCTACGTTGCCATTGATTGTTATAAACTTAAACTTTTCGTCTGATGCATCCGCCATCGTTCCAAAAGAATTTCTTCCCAGAGCCAAAGCATTCCGGAAGTTCGACAATTATTAAAGGGACGTAACTCATATTCGGCTAGGCCAGAAATCAGCCTTTTGAGAGTTATCTCCCTTGACCGATATTACACGGCTGTTTCAGCCATGCCAGCCCAGAAGAACTTATACGTTACCTCCCATGGCCAATGGTTACAATTGTCGAATTATACAATAATTGAATCTGGCATTGCGTTAATAAGGGTCGAGTCTGGTCATTTATTTCTCTTTTACTTCATTTGATTAGAACATGGGAACGTTGATTTATAAAAAAAAGTGTTTCCTTCAATCTAGCCAAAATACATTCAATGCACTACTATCACGATGCAGTGTTTAAATGAACTAATTAGGTAGACATGTGAATGTATTATACGTAATCATTTGGGTATTTTATTGCAATCATCATGTTTTCCTAAAACATGCGATTGTACGTGTCATTTAAAATACATGAAATATTTTTTTTGAAAATACAATATCCATGTGACATCAGTATAATTAGACATATTTCCAAACACTTTTTCTAAACCCTCTTATTTCAGTCACAGTAAAAAGGAGCCCATTGCCGACAAGTAAAGAAGCCATAAAGTCACTGAGGTAATGACCGCATTGGTAGCGTTATGATAAGGCAATCGATCAGTTGCCATATGCCACTTAACTTATGGACCCACCGATGTTTTATTGCCCTGATTAATGTAGCAGCACTTAAGGACGTCTATTGAAATAAGGGGACCAAATTGGTCAAGGAATGGTAGTGTGAACAGATCTTGCTACTTTGTTACAGAATAATTACTGCACAGGTTCATAAATATATAAGTATATCCCAATATATTCCTTAAACAATATTGTAAAGTAAAACATGCTTTGCTATTAGTAAGTGTAAATGCAATTCTATGAATTCCTATGAAAAAGAAAAGCATGTTAAAACACTACAAATTATAATAATGTACATAATTTACATCATGTTGAAAACATATCATCACCATCTCTATTATTTGAACCCGATAGGCATATCGTTGTGTTTCTTTTTCTATCATATTTCATAGAATATCACAGACTTTTTTAATAATACTTTTCACAACTATCACCTTTAAGATATTTCTTTTACTGCAAGACTCGTACAATATTTATCATTTTTTTAGCAAAAATAGAGATATTTTACTTATCAGGTTTTTTTTTATCTATTATTGCTTATAAGCTTTCTCTTGAACAGTATATGTTGCAATGTTTTCTTCAATGAAAATGTGAAACAGCTGTTCTATGACACAATTTCATTTGCTATGTCATCTTGCAACCTTTGTTTTTAGAAAATATATTATCCTGTGTGTCCCCCCATGCACGCCCCCCCCCACACACACACACCTAACCCGGCACTAACCTCCCTACTAACAAAATATTCCTACTTCCATTAACCATCACCTCTATTCTAGATTTTCACTTGTTTGACCGAACTTAACATAGTAATATATAAATCAAATTGTACAGATCCTCATTTTGTACATGTATGTAAATGAGTGTTAATAAAGTATTTTCCTTCTGTCTCTCTGAGTAATGATGTGGAATAATTTATGTTAGCATTTTTAATTAATGGACTATAACTCTTCCATTACTTAACAAGCTTAAACAACACAATTAAATGCGTTAAATTACTTTTTCCATGGTTGTTTTAGCAGTTAATTAATACAATTCACAATTTACCATTAAGATTTTCAATTCGTTATGTGTTGTTGTTTTTTTCCATATATTTACATTTTTTATAAATTCGTTTTTTTTTAAATATGGGAAATCTAATAACTCTTTCATAAATTTTCTCCAGTGTACAAAATTGTCTTAACGTAATCATGGTTTCTTTATACCCAGCCAAATGGTAAATCAAGTGTTTAATTGTGTTTTTTTTTCAAAAACATATAATTTATTTAAATCCCATGTTGACAAGATATTTACTAAATTCAGTAGGAAATAAAACAGCTACAGCAACATCATGGACACAATTAGAAAAATATAAACCTCAACCATAAATTTTCTGTGACTTTTTTCTTCTTTGCTTTAACAATAAATATATTAAATGAAACATTTAAACAGACAAAATTATTGATCAATAACAGATGTCAATTATTTTTATTATTGATTAGGATCATTGATAAGTTATTAGCGACGCTATGAAAATGCACTTGCGAGCGGATCTCCTCGGCAATTCTCGTTCTCGCTCGATCCGTATATAAATCTTAGTTAATTCTGATGTTGCAGTCGGATGTTTGCGGGGTTACAAACGTTTCCATTGACATAATTAAATCGTCATTCCAATGGAAATAATTAAATCAACATTTCCATAGGCATAGGCACTTCATCCTTTTAAAAAATTGTCTACGGACCTAACAAAATGTCGCCAAACATCGGACTGAAGATTGGAAGGCATAACTAATAATTTGTTTAGGAAGTGGATGTGAATAAGTCAAATCAACGTGATCGAATGAAAACATAATAAATTCATCAATTCATTTATACAAACCAAACGGACTTAATTAAACATGAGTTACTGATCTTTGCCGACAAACCTGTTAATTGCCTACATTATTGTAGCTCTATCTCTTCTTAATAAAGCAGAACAAACGAAATTAAAGATAATAATCCTTAATCAAAATGAATAAGTAATAGCTTTAAACAATGGCTGTTAATTGGCAAATTATTTTACATAAGCTTTAGCACATTTCTAAAACTGTGAAGTTCATCAACAAAATTAAAGTTAGTATTCGCTAAACAAAATGGATCAGTAGTTGCTTCAAACCTTGGCGGTTAATTAGTATGTTATTATACATACCATCATGCTTTAGCACATTTCTAAAACTGTGAAGCCAAATATACGATACTGCGTGTCACCACCTGTCACCACCTGTCGGTAATCCGTTACACCTGTGTATGCGTGAATGCACACTGACATGACAGCAGAAAGATAATTTAGTAAAATGGCCAAAACATTTAATTAAATGTTTAAAATTTTACATTTTTAAGCGAATATCCAGATACCAAAGTCGATTAGGATATACGATGATTGGAACGGATAACCGGATATCCGGATATCCGTTGACATACCTAGTGAATATGGATCATCTTTGTCGCCGAGAATACAAACTGTTTGGACTCATTGAAAAAGTTGCTTAAATGAAGGAAATGTCTATTTTTGGCTGCTACATTTCAGTTAAATTTGCCTATATAGCATGCACGCATAGCCCCTAGCACGACTAGCTGCTGCTCGTTTAATTAGGACCCCAACCCATATAAAAACACAACATGAGGCCCCCTTCTATCATTCACAACGACGTCGCTCAGCCTGGTTAATAATATAATAATACTCCGATAATAGATCACGGAAAAGAATTCGTTTTACGTTAAATATATTTATTCTCAGGTAAAACAAAACGGTCATGAAATACTCTGCATTTTATATTTAGCGAAGGAACTGTACCATTATTTAACTTCAAAATGTACATTGTAATCTTTTTTCTCTTAATTTATAACTACCTGGGTATATACAACGTTATGCATTGTTTATTTTATCGCAGTTGAGATCCATGTTTACTCTTATCTCAATTACTAGCACCTAAATCTGCATGGGTTTAAAAATATAGTGAACATATCGAACGACTGTATTCACGTCCTTGATCACGTAAATTTGAATGGCGGAACATGCCGTTTAAACACGAGATAAAATCGGTTCGTATATAAACCGATATATATACTGTTTCGCTATAAGGACTTGATTTTTAACACAAGCTGTTTTGTTGAACACATTTGCATAAACTGCGTTATAAGTGTTGATGTACTACAGTCTTAAAGAAGGCAGTTCTATGGACAAAGAACAGAGACTGGGACGGAAATCTTATTCAACCAGGAGGCAGTGACATGGTGACGACAGACCAGTAGGAATGATAATGAACAATTAGAACAAGGTGCAGGTGAGAAATTCAATGCTTTTTATTTGCTTTGTTTAAACAATCAATAACATTTTGCAAATGTTTAAAGCATAAATAATGTATACATATAACGTAAGAACTCAAAGCTTGAACATTTTTGCGCGAAATCAAGATTCCATGTAGACAACACCTCCACCACCACCAACAACATCATCATCAAAGTAAACAACATAGAAAAACGCGGTATCTGGAATGAAATGTCATGAACAATATATCTTTTCACATAAGAGATTTCATGTCAATATTTATAGGTTCAAAGTTATTGCAGGCTTATTTATGTAATACTGTACTAGTACTAATTTATGTAGATTTTCCGAAAATAGGTCATTTGATTTTTCGAAAGTAAGTAATTTGATTTTTCGAAAATATGTCGTTTGGTTTTTTCGATGATGCATCTTACAAAATAATCTGTCCTTAGTTGTGTTTTTAAAAAGTCCAAAACATTTGAGATTACAATCGCGCCATGCTTAAAGATCATGATCATCATGATCAGCAGCATCGACAAGGGATTTATTATTATTATCATCATCATAATCATCATCAGAATCATCATCATCATTATCATCATCATTCATCATAACCTTCATCACCACCATTATCATCATTAAGAACACCATCATCACCGTCATCTTCCTCCTTCTCCTCCTCCTCCTCATCAGCATTACCATCATCAGAAGGACATATTTCCGTATAAATGACATGCTTTTTCCCGTATATACACTTACCGGAAGAGTAGTGTTCAAGTAGATTTTCAGGAAAGAGGCCTTGTGATTTGTTAAAAATGGATCTGGTATTATCATCATCATCATTGTTATAAAGGACACGTTATATAAAGCAACGTTATTATTATCGTCAGCATTACAATAATAGACAACATCATCAACAGAACAGCAACATTAGCGGCAGGTGCAGCAGAATGAAGATTTTCATCCTTATAATCCTCTTCATCCTCCTCCTCCTCATCGTCATTATAAGTACGATCATCATCATCATAATAATCATCGTGTTAATAATCACCCTCATTATTATTCTATTTTTTTCAATCAAGATCGTTTTGTTCGCCGGAATCGGAAGAAGAAAGTTCCTATAATGTAGTTCGCACAAAACTTAAACAATGCCATCGTTTGACAGCTGCTTGTCTGCTGCGCTTTATAAATTAAAATTGGATGATTTAAATTTGAAGCCG
Source organism: Sinonovacula constricta (assembly GCA_007844125.1). Taxonomy (NCBI): domain Eukaryota; kingdom Metazoa; phylum Mollusca; class Bivalvia; order Cardiida; family Solecurtidae; genus Sinonovacula; species Sinonovacula constricta. Next base: position 1,109,502 of record CM017564.1, read on the forward strand.
CCACAAATTGAAGTTTTACAGGTATCGCACTCTAGTAACCTGTCATCCGAGCTGCCATTTTTTGACGTCTGTTACAAAAGAAGTTCCATTTTAGGAAATGGACGAGGAGATTCGACTACCTACATACATCCGAGAGTGATTCGTGAATTATCCGGTGTTTTCCGATTGGCTCGGTTCTCGCCGTTCGTTTTGAAATGTGTACTTAACGGTACAGAGCATATTATATGTAAACTTATGGTCAGTCTGTATCAAACACGTTTCTTGGTGAATAGAAAGTCACTTCTGATTCTCTATATTTAAAATTGTAAAATTTTAAAGCATAGGGCAGGAACATACTAATGGGGCATGTCAACTTGTATTAGTGTTGTTGTTTAAAGAACAAAGAAAAAAAAAACAATTACCGACCCATATTTTTCTGGGCATGTCAACAGAAAAAAACTCTTACATGCAACATAGTTTATGACGTCATCGTGTCTACGGTAGTCGGACAGGTATTTATTTGACTGAGCATTAATATTTTGTCGGTCTGATTGTTAATGGGGTGCTCTATACTTAAACCTTTAATCGACTACTCAGTACTCGTAAAAAATGGTCCATTCTCTCATATTCTATCTTCAAAGGTTATCATAAGCGTTTTCAAAACAAACCCTCATTTCAAAATTGCGTTACCGTTATCAAAACCGCAACTTTTCCTAAGGACAAAAATGAGGTTATTATTAGTTTGAAAATATGGGGAATTACACACACTTAATAGTAGGTATCCGACAGTTTAGACATTTTTTCTTTATATCATGCAGCCAAACAAATTATGTTAGCTTGTAAAGATCCTACGATTGCTATTTATTGGTGCATTACAACCATGTGAAATGTAAAGCATAACATCCCGTTTGTCAATATAAAAATACATTTCGTCCGACCCACGCTGCACAGTTCGTAATATTTAAACAAAGAAAGACACGTGTCTATTTCATTCCGAAAATCAGCTCTGATATATTTTTGCTGAGATCTCTATCGTGCTCAGATTTGGAAAGAATGGACATTTAGAGCAGGTTTCATGATTTGTACTGTCAAACAATTGACACACTGTTCAAAATCGCCATTGCTTAGATTGTATTATGAGTTAATGTAACATTTATGCCCAGATTCTTCCATTGATAATTATATGTATTTTATATAGGCACACATGCCGAATACCACATTTAAACAAATATATATGGATATTTACAAAATAACTTTAATTGTACAACCTCAAATACACTTATGCAGCATATAGTTTATCTTCGTTGAGTCCTATCTGTACTCTTTGACTTCCCTTTCACAGGGTATACCTGCATGGGCTATAAACTATATCGAAACCGGCTTTAATATGACTGTATTTACATCATTGATCGTGTAACTTTGGGTGTCGGAACATGCCGATTAAAGCTGGGTTAAACTCGTAAGTTATTTAAATGTAAACAACGAAGTTTTCCACAAACTACTCGTGTTATCGATTCGTAGATAGGACTTGAACAAAGGTGTTTGTAGCATACACAATTGGAATGATTGTGAATTGGTCTCAATGTACTGCAGTCTTAAAGGGTAGCTGGAAAAGCACAGATCGGACTGAAATCCAATTTAATTTAATTGTGTTCAAGTTGGAATCAGTGACGTAGTGACGATAGAACGAGAAGGAATTATCATGGACAGTTAGAACACGGAATAGGTGAGAACATCATTACTGAATTATTTACGTTTAACATTTTATAACAATCAATAACATCTGAAAATGTTCGGAACATCAATACTTTAATTCCAAGTATTACGTACTTACAAAAAAGAAACATGTTCACCCACAAACCCATCTTTCTATGTAGAAACAATAACAATGAAAACAACACATAAACAACGCCGTATCTGGAGTGAAATGTTCTTTACTATATACCCTTACATATATCATTCTAGATGTCCATATTTATATGATCAACCTTATTGGAGGCTTATTTTGTTATACCGATAAATTAACCACATTTACCTGTCGTTTAGTATAGTTAAGGTAGATTCTCGGGAAAATAGTTCATTTGGTTTTCTGAAAATGCGTCTGAACATGCACTCTAAATTCGTGTCTGATTTTATTTAAAAAAAGCAAATCACATTCATTATCGTTTTAAATATCATGGTCATGATCATCGTCATCATCACCATCAAGGGAAGAACTTGTTTTCATATAATCTATCCGAGAATGCGTGCATAGGCTGGAACTGGCCACATTCTCTTCACGTAAACGCGTTTACTGGTAGTGTAGAAGTGTATATTTTCAGAAAAAAAGACCATGAGTTTTGTTAAAAATGCAAGTGATATTATAGACATCACACTCATCATCATCATCATCATCATCATCATCATCATCATCATCATCATCATCATCATCATAATCATCATCATCATCATCATCATCATCAATAAAACAATATTATACGTTTCTGTCTCATCCTTTTTCAGAATATATTTTTTTCTCAGAAAAGCTTTAACATTTAAATCAATATCAATAACTTTCATAAATTAACGTTGTATAACTGTTATGTTCCAGTCATGATGGATGAAGTATCCGGACGTGGGGCATCTTCCTCAGGCACACAGCCAGATCCCCATGGTCACAACAACTGTGACGAGTGTGCTGAATCGGGAAACATGGTCACTGCTTCTGGTTTTTGTGCGAATTGTACTGACTTTCTTTGCACATCATGCATTGAGCAGCATAAGAAAGCCAGATCGTCAAGAAAACACGAAATTCTTGAGGGTAAAGACATGCCAACCATTAGGCCAAGAAAATCCGATGTGGAGAAATGCACCATGCATTCCGGGAAGTCGATTGAGGCTTATTGCCCTGATGATGACACATTTTGATGCTCGCTGTGTTTCACGGTTGGCCACAGATCCTGTCAGAATGTCTCTCTACTGTCTGATTTGTCACGTGGTGTAGAAACAAGCAAAGAATTTCTAGATGTCCAAAATGCTGCTGACAGATACAAGAAATTGGAGGAGGAGTACAAGCAGGTCATCGCGAAATATTTGTCCAAGAGCGATGAATGGCACAGTAAAACCTTGGAGAGATTTCAAACATTCCGATCAGAGGTCCTTAGCATCGTAGAAGAAATCGGCATAAAAGTACACGAGGAGGCAAACGCATTGAAAGAGGAAAATAAAAGCCAGCTGAATAAACTAGCACATCAAATTGCAACATATACGGAACAAATTAAACAGTATATGGTAAATATGGACGACAAGAAAGATCGCAAGGAAAATGAACAATTATTCATTGATTTAAAGAAAAATGGCAGGCTTGTTATTGACTCTGTTCCTCGCTTAGAGACAATCTATAAGGATATTGCTGTCAAAAATTTGAATTTGAATTTGATCCTTCCATCAAAGAGATATTTATCAGGACTAACAAAATAAATTTTGAGACAGCTTCACTTCTTTCTCAACCTAGAACAGCATCAGACGAGAAAAGTAACACTTGTGTTCACAGAGCTTTATCACCAGCCACAAGATGCAAATCAATATCTCGGTTGCATATTAAATCAAAAGATGATCATAAGACATTATGGGTCACTAGTATAATGCAACTGTCAGAGACAAAACTTATCATGGCTGACTATAATAATGACTGCCTGAAAGTCTTTGACATGACCAGTAACACCATCACACAGAGACGGTCCTTACCAGCAAAACCCTGGGATATCACTAACGTTCCCGGGGGCCGTGTGGCTGTTTCATTTCCAAACGCTAAACAGATCCAATTCTTCAAAGCTGACGAGACCCTGGAACCTTGTGGAAGTATTGACGTGCCTTCTGGTTGTCATGTTCTACACTGTACTGGAGACAGGCTGATTGTATCTAACATCAATCCAGCAAAGGTTCTGATACTAAGTATGACTGGCAAGGTTCTCCAGACTATTCAGTATGATCCATCAGGGAAAGAGTTATTCCAGTCTCCCTGGCACTTGACAGTCAGTAATGACAACAAGTTGATCTATGTAAGTGATAATGACAACCATAACCTCACATGTATGACTACTACCGGCGCGGTCCAGTGGGTTTACCAGGACAAGCAGTTGAATCATCCATATGGCGTGACTACCGGAGAGAACGGGTCTATCTACCTCTGTAGCTGGAGCACCAACACCATCCACGTGGTGTCCCGTGACGGTGCCAGACTCGCCATCATACAGAGTGATCAGTCCAGTATCCAGCATCCATATGCTGTGTATTATGCGAGCAACAACCGGACACTGTATGTGTCTAATTTCCATGATGATCATATCACAAGACACCGTCTGCAATAGTTTATTGATCATCCGTGGTCGGAGGTTTATATAGATACAATTGTTCTTTCTTACTATAGAGAATAACACATTACAAATAGATTTGCACATTCTAATAATATGTATATAAACAAAATATATTCGAGTTCCTTGATTGCAGAAGAATTTATTTCCTTTTCTAATATATGTGCATATATAAAAGAACATTATACTGTTTGTTGGCATTGAACGTGTGTCTTTAAAGTGATTGGATAAAGTGTTTCTATCTACAGCTGGGAGATAATATTGGCGCTAAAGATAAGTGAATAACGTTCCTTATTATAATTTTATGCAGATTCTTTGTATTAAGGAAATTGGATCTCACCGCATTGTTCATAATTTATATTAATAAATTTAAACATATAATTATTTATGTGTCTATAACAGAAAAGAATACCATATTAAGTATCTATTATTAACGTGTTATGCAACGCTTTATTTATGCACCGTTGCGCAATGCTGAAAAGAAGAAGGCAAATAAGATCAAAAAGACGAATATGAAGAAGAAACAGAAGAAGAAGAACAATGAAGAGGAAGAAAATAAGAAGCCCTAAGATAAGATGATGATGATGATGATGATGATGATGATGATGATAATGATGATGATGATGATGATGATGATGATGATGATGATGAATTAAAGCAACATCATTACCAGATTATTAAAAAAACTGTCACTGCTGTAGACTCTAAAGTTCTATCCAAAGGCAGGTATCTGTTGATTAAAAATTGTCATTATTTAACATATCATTAAAGTGTATCACTGCTTTTTATCACTAGTCACAAATCATTGCTTTGCACAACGTGTAAAAGTGTATACAACACAATTGGTGCGCGGTTAAGATGTTATGAATTCAACGAGAATAAAAAAGTGATGCATTTGAAATTGTTATTTTTAATCAAGCAACATTGTAAAACACAATAACATACAATCTAAGAGGCCAAAACTGGCTTGAAACCCGTTTTCCAGTCATTATATTACATATAAGGTTTTGAATCTCTTAACATTGTTAATATATAATAAATCCAATCCCTATGTGTTCTGACGCTAGATATCCCCGAGGATGATCTCAATCTCAAGGTCAAACTTTATTTAAGACACAGGGGTACGCTACAACAGGACATTATCACCAAGGGAGGAAACTACAACGGAACTAAAATGTAATTCGCATCATCTTCGATCCTTTGCGTATTTCTGAAAGTAAAAAATCCGATTGTACTAATTTGTGAAGTCTGTTTTAACCATAAATAATATATCTGTTGAAACGAAGGTTTGCTATTACATGGCAGTAATATCGGATTACAGAAAACAAATATGTTTAAAAAAAACATAAAATGGGGAGATAATGTTGTCTAAAGTCACCAAAAAAGTAAAGCGTCTTTTTCCTAATTCGGGCGTCATGCATTCTTTAAAAAAAACTTAGCATTAAGTACCAACAACGCTGTCCTTTTTTTTGAAAGGAAATATGAGCGTAACTTCCTAAATCAGATTTATAACTGTCAGAATCAGAATAAGACTCCAATGCGAAGTTTGCAGACATTTTAATTAAAACAACACTATGTAATAAACTTAAACAATGTGAAACGTGGAGAGTCTTCGGACGATCGTATTCTATTACAGTTAAGAAAACACCTTATTAATTTGTGTATAACGTGCGATGTCAGCAATTAGAATTTGGGAGAAGCAAACAGGAGAGCATTTTACAAATTGAATAAAAAAGAAACAAACAACAAAACTTTTTGTTTTCAAGATACGTTCGTGAGTGTGAGTGTAAAAAATAAGGTATAGCTGTAACATGCAGGGACATAAACAGCTGTAATTCTCGATCATCATTATATTTATATACACTATAGCTATATCATATATATATGGACTTAAGAATTACCCGGATAATTATACAACGTGATGTATCTTAAACGTTAGTGGTCAGTTTTTTTCTAGTTTAAATTATCTAACTGCAGCGTGACTAAAATCAGAAATACCTATTTCTAATAAAGTGTAAGGTGTTATGTTTTACTTTTCGAAAAATATATAGGCAATCAGTAAACAACATTTTGTGGGATATTTTTTAGGTAACAACAATTTATTTGATTTAGAAAAGCAAACAGCAGGTTAGCCCAAAACTGTCGGATATCATCGCTAGGTTGCATATTCTTATAATACGCAAGTTAATAGTAATAGACCTTCAATTAATTTACGGATATTTATTTTTAAATATGCCTGGTTGTACTCAGTTCATTTTATTAATTATTGTATAATTGCGTTTGACAATTAGAGTATCATTGTTGGTGTTATGAAAGTGCATCACTGATCAAAGTGCAAAAACGCATATTTACTTAAAAAGAAAATAAACCTTACTCGTCCGATCATTATTATTCTAGTCCTATTGTTTACCAGAGTTCAACCAAACGGCTTGTAACTGTCATCTGTCAGCGTAGTGCCTATAAAAGACGTATACACGTGACGCATACTATTACAGCATGCTCAGATCAGAGATATGCTTAACTGAAAAACGTCGCAACGCTTTTTGATCTTCTTAAACAAAACACAAGACGACACATTTTGCTCATCTATAACCTTTAGATCAGAGCTAATATTTCGGTCCATTAATCATTACGGTTAAAAAACTTTGGTTTTGTACATAAAGCAATATAAATACATAATATTATTTTAAACAAGTGTTACCAAGTCGTGTTTAAGTGACATCCGACACTTTACATGTCAAACACATGTATACATATCTATATCCTGTTTGTTGTTTTTCACACACTTTCAGCAGAAAATCATACTTTAGTCAAAGCATTTTTAATTTATAAATTAAAAAAATAAGAAGATATTAAAACGTATCTCTATCTTAAACAGTTTTACTCGTTAAAACACCCAAAATGTTCTTTCTATTATTTTTTTTAAATAAACACAATAGGGGTGCTGAAACAGACATCGACGTCACAGCGGATGATCCGGATGATGATGATCTGTGATATCAATATGAAAGGGTCACGTTGTTTTCTTATTTTCAAAAGAGATAACTGTACAACGTTGCTGAGACAGAATCTATATGTTTTTAATGACGATGTTATGCTTCACTCTTCACGTGGGTGTTGGACATCAATGAACAGCATTTTGCGGTATTAATTCAGGTAACAATCATTGATTTGGTTATTTGAACAAATAAAACTGATTCAAATTGTCGGATACCTCATTTATTGTTGCATATTATTCAGATTACTGTTATGCTTTTATGTTTATTTTATGTTTGATAGTGTAGACGGCGGCCAGTCAGCGAAGAAATAAGCGTTCACTTTATTGCAATAGTTCTTAACATGTAAAAGGTTATATTCGGCAGTTTGTTCCAAATAGATGTGAAAAGTGAACACCTCACTCGTAATTTTCGAACATGTTTTTCCCATATGAGCGACGCTGCGCAGTTAAATAAATAATAAATAAAAAATAAATAAATAAATATATATATATATATATATATATATATATATATATATAATTACTTTTTTTAAATTGTTTTTTTTTCCAGAAAGCCACATGATCAATAACCAATAACTTTAGAAAACTCGTTATATCCCCATTCGAGTTAACCGCTGTGACGTCTATATACATTAAGCAGAAATTCATATCGTGCTTATTTAATTATTGAACACATACTGCCTAACAATTGGTGCTTTATTCAAAATCGTATTTATTGAGATAAAAGCATGAGTTCATGTAGAAATCTTTAGTAAACAACAATAACAAGAACAAAAGCACAACAAAACACACAAAACAAGAACAAAAACAAAAACACACAAAGGAACAAACAAACAAACAACAAATGCACAGGGTTAAACTTTTGTTACTAATATTTGATATAGGCAAACTATCGGACACCACGTTCAATATGTCTTACTTTCCGTTTAACAAAGAATATATTCTTCATATCGATTTGATAATGTCTTAAGCTTCAATCGCAATGCATGGATTCAATTTTAACAGTTCGGTCATGTATAAGTCATAGCTTTCTAAATTTTAATTAGGTTATATTTCTTCTCAGAACAACTTTAACGACATGCATAAGTGGCTGAAAAATATATAAAACCAAAGCTTGAAAATTGATTATAAATGAGCCTTTGGGCTGAGGCAAAAACAAACAAGGAAAGCAAAAACAAAACAAAAACATAAAAACAGACACAAATACAAAAAATAAAACTAAAGCCCTAGCTGCTCTGAAGTTAAAATACAAAGGCGTTTTTACCATGTTAACAGAACACCCTAGCTGCCCAGTAGTTATGATTGAAAGATGCTGTTACCATGTCAACTGAACAAACTAGCTGCCCAGTAGTTATGAGAGAAAGATGCTGTTACAATGTCAACTGAACAAGCTAGCTTCCCAGTAGTTACGATAGGAAGATACTGTTACCATGTCAACTGAACAAGCTAGCTGCCCAGTAGTTACGATAGGAAGATACTGTTACCCTGTCAACTGAACACCCTAGCTGCCCTGTAGTTATGATAGAAAGATGCTGTTACCATGTCAACTGAACACCCTAGCTGCCCTGTAGTTATGATAGAAAGATACTGTTACCATGTCAACTGAACACCCTAGCTGCCCAGTAGTTATGATAGTAAGATACTGTTACCATGTCAACTGAAACCCATAGCTGCCCAGTAGTTATGATAATAAGATACTGTTACCATGTCAACTGAAACCCCTAGCTGCCCAGTAGTTATGATAGAAAGATACTGTAACCAAATCAACTGAACACCCTAGCTGCCCAGTAGTTATGATAGAAAGATGCTGTTACCATGTCAACTGAAAACCCTAGCTGCCCAGTAGTTATGACAGAAAGATGCTGTTACCATGTCAACTGAACAAGCTAGCTGTCCAGTAGTTACGATAGGAAGATACTGTTACCATGTCAACTGAACAAGCTAGCTGCCCAGTATTTACGATAGGAAGATACTGTTACCCTGTCAACTGAACACCCTAGCTGCCAAGTAGTTATGATAGAAAGATGCTGTTACCATGTCAACTGAACACCCTAGCTGCCCAGTAGTTATGATAGTAAGATACTGTTACCATGTCAACTGAACAAGCTAGCTGCCCAGTAGTTACGATAGGAAGATACTGTTACCCTGTCAACTGAACACCCTAGCTGCCCAGTAGTAATGATAGTAAGATACTGTAACCAAATCAACTGAACACCCTAGCTGCCCAGTAGTTATGATAGAAAGATGCTGTTACCATGTCAACTGAACACCCCAGCTGTCCAGTAGTTATGATAGAAAGATAATGTTACCATGTCAACTGAAACCATAGCTGTCAAGTAGTTATGATAGAAAGATACTCTTACCATGTCAACTGAACACACCAGCTGCTCTGTAATTATGGTTGAAAAACACGGTTACCACATCAACTGAACACCCTAGCTGTCAGTAGTTGTGATAGAAAGATACTGTTACCATGTCAACGGAACACCGTAGCTGCCCAGTAGTAATGATAGAAAGATAATGTTACCATGTCAACTGAACACCCTAGCTGCCCAGTAGTTATGAGTGAAAGGTACTGTTACCATGTCACCTGAACACCCTAGCTGCCCAGTAGTTATGATATAAAGGTACTGTTACCATGTCACCTGAACACCCTAGCTGCCCAGTAGTTATGATAGAAAGATAACGTTACCATATCAACTGAACACCCTAGCTGCCCAGTAGTTATGAGAGAAAGATAATATTACCATGTCAACTGAACACCCTAGCTGCCCAGTAGTTACGAGAGGAAGATAATATTACCATGTCAACTGAACACCCTAGCTTCCCAGTAGTTATGAAAGAAAGATAATGTTACTATGTCAGATGAACCCCCTACCAGTCCAGTAGTTATAATAGAAAGATACTGTTACCATATCAACTGAACACCCTAGCTGCCCAGTAGTTATGATAGAAAGAGAATGTTACCATGTCAGATGAACCCCCTACCAGTCCAGTAGTTATAATAGAAAAATACTGTTACCATATCAACTGAACGCCCTACCAGTCCAGTAGTTATGATAAAAAGATAATGTTACCATATCAACTGAACGCCCTAGCTGCCAAGTAGTTATGATAGAAAGAGAATGTTACCATGTCAACTGAACACTGTAGCTGCCCAGTAGTTATGATAGAGAGACACTGTTACCATGTCAACTGAACCCCGTAGTAGCTCAGTAGTTATGATAGAAAGATACTATTACCATGTCAACTTTAGCCCGTAGATGTTCAGTAGTTATGATAGAAAGATACTGTTACCATGTCAACTGAACACCGTAGTATCTCAGTAGTTATGATAGAAAGATAATGTTACCATGTCAACTGAACCCCGTAGTAGCTCAGTAGTTATGATAGAAAGATAATATTACCATGTCAACTGAACCCCGAAGTAGCTTAGTAGTTATGATAGAAAGATAATGTTACCATGTCAACTGAACCCGTAGTTGCTCATTAGTTATGACAGAAAGATAATGTTGCCATGTCAACTGAAGCCCGTAGTAGCTCAGTAGTTATGATAGAAAGATACTGTTACCATGTCAACTGAGCACCCTAGCTGCCCAGTAGTTATGATAGAGAGACACTGTTACCATGTCAACTGAACCCCGTAGTAGCTCAGTAGTTATGATAGAAAGATACTATTACCATGTCAACTTTAGCCCGTAGATGTTCAGTAGTTATGATAGAAAGATACTGTTACCATGTCAACTGAACACCGTAGTATCTCAGTAGTTATGATAGAAAGATAATGTTACCATGTCAACTAAACCCCGTAGTAGCTCAGTAGTTATGATAGAAAGATAATATTACCGTGTCAACTGAACCCAGAAGTAGCTTAGTAGTTATGATAGAAAGATAATGTTACCATGTCAACTGAACCCGTAGTTGCTCATTAGTTATGACAGAAAGATAATGTTACCATGTCAACTGAAGCCCGTAGTAGCTCAGTAGTTATGATAGAAAGATACTGTTACCATGTCAACTGAACGACTTTAGCCCAGTAGATATGATAGAAAGATAATGTTACCATGTCAACTGAACCCGTAGTTGCTCATTAGTTATGACAGAAAGATAATGTTGCCATGTCAACTGAAGCCCGTAGTAGCTCAGTAGTTATGATAGAAAGATACTGTTACCATGTCAACTGAACGTCTTTAGCCCAGTAGATATGATAGAAAGATGATGTTACCATGTCAACTGAACACCGTAGTAGCTCAGTAGTTATGATAGAAAAGTACTGTCACTATGTCAACGGAACACCCTAGCTGCCCAGGAGTTATGATAGGAAAGTACTGTCACTGTGTCAACTAAACACCATAGCTGCTCAGTAGTTATGATAGAAAGGTACAGTTACTATGTGAACTTAACACCATAGCTGCTCATAGCTGCTCAATATTTATGACATGTCGACGTAGCACATTTCTTAAGAACCACTTTTTTAACGACCAGGTGCTTTTTTCATTGATTCTTTAACGTTATTTGTGACGTCATAAAATGTATATATAATTTATAGCTGTTAATTTTCGACTGCAATTCTTTCACCTCTACACCCGAGACGATATACAAATAAGCCTCACCATGCAGGTGCCGGTCTAGCTTCCGGGCTATAGGCGGGTCGGGGTGGGATGGATCGAGATAATCAGAGAAGGGCCCGAACACTCCCGTAAATTGTCAAAAAAAAAACTTTAGGGAAGTGGCGCTTGTATTTATTTATTGTAAACAGACTTGTCCAGATACCACCGAGGAGTTTCGAAAGTCGCAAGAACTATAACAACAACCCACTCCTAAATTTCTCACACATTCCATCAAGGGCACCGCACTTCAGCGCGGATGTCAATGAATATGCACTATCTTTGTCATGGAAAAAACTTCTAGCAGTTTCTGAAAGTTGTCCAGGGAGCATGCACGCAGAACCCCTAGCACCGCTGGCTTGTACTCCATCCACCCATATGAAAGAAAGAACACGAATCCTCCCCTTCTATCACTCTCAACGACGTCACTCAGACTGGCTGAAAATATAATAATATTATTATAACAGTAAATGAATAAGAATTTGTTTTACGATAAACATATTTATTCTCAGGTAAAACCAAACGCTTGAAATACTGCACATATTATTCTTAATGAATGAACTGAATCATTTAATTAACTTTAAAATCTACCCTGTAATCTATTTTCCTTAATTTATAAATACCTAAGTATGTACAATATATATATATATATATATATATATATATATATATATATATATATATATATATATATATATATATATATATATATATATATAAACCATATACACTTTATGTTTTGTCAATGTTATCGCTGTTGAGTCCCATGTGTACTTTCATCTCCACTTCTAGCATTTAATACTGCATGGGTTATAAACTATATCGAAACTAAATACAGTACGACTATATTCACGTCCTTGTTCGCGTAAATTTGAATGGCGGAACCAATTGAAACACCTCGGCCATTTCCCTAAATGGACTACTTTTGAGACAGACGTCAAAACCAAGATGGCAGCTCGGGTGACAGCTCATTACAGTACGGTGCCTGTAAAACTTCAATTTTGGGCGGCTTCATATTTAAATCTTTCAATTTTAATTTACCTATCGCAACAGACACGCAGCTGTCAAACGATGTCATTGTTTATGTTTTGTGCGAATCACATTTTAGGCCTATACTTCTTCCGACATCCGGCGAACAAAACGACCTTGATATCAGTATTCATCAGTATCATTGCACCAGATACATCCGGGATGATTGTCCCGAGGACGGAATTACCCGAGGAGTTCCGATTGTGGCGGAATATGCCGTTTAAAACCCGAGGAAAAATCGGGACTTGTTCAAATAAAGGCAACAAAGTTTAACGAAATATACTTAAAGAGTTACGGAACAAGACAATGTGTTATCGTTTCGCTGTAAGCACTTGATATTTAACACACGCTCTTGTGTTATACACATAAGATATAATTTTGGATAAGCTGTTTGATAAGTGTTCTAATGAAGTCTTAAGGGTAGTTCTCTGGACAAAGAAGAGAGATTGGGACGGAAATCGTATTCTAGCTTCTAACTATCATCATCATCATCATCATCATCATCATCATCATCATCATCATCATCTTCATCATCATCATCATCACCATCATTATCATCATCATCATAATCGTCGTCGTCGTCATCATCATCATCAACATCGTCGTCGTCGTCATCGTCGTCGTCATCATCATCATCACCATCATCAGGACTTATTTCCGAATAAATAATCAAATTTTTCTTCCGGTTAACACGTTTAATGGTAATGTATAAGTATTAATGTAGATTTTCAGAAAATAGGCCTTGTGATTTCCTCAAAATAAATCTGATATTATAGACGTCATTATAATCATCATAATCATTGTTAAAGAAAACACAGAATGTTATTATTATCGTCAGCATTATCAACAGAACAGCAAAATCAGCGGCAGATCCAGCAGCAGTAGGATCTTATTGCTTACAATCCGCCTGCTCCTCCTCCTCCTCATCAGTACGATCACCATCATCATTTTCATTATCACTATCATTAAAATTGTCATTGGTTTTATCAACACTATCATTTTCATCACCATCGACATCACGATTGTAATCATTATTACCATCAGCAGCAGGAGAGGCATCGCAACATTCCTAAATGATCACATACTAAGCGATAACGACATTACCATAACCATCATCGTCATGATCACCATCATCATCAGCATCATCATCACCAGCATCATTATCATCAACATCATCGTCATTATCGATAACTGCATCTATTTTTTTAACATCTTCGGCAGCAGCACATATTGTTATAACCATTAATATTATAATAGCTACTACTACTACTACTACTACTACTACTACTACTACTACTACTACTACTACTACTATTATTATTATTATTATTATTATTATTACTACTACTATTATTATTATTCTTCTCCTTCTTCTTCTTCTTCTTCTTCTTCTTCTTCTTCTTCTTATTATTATTATTATTATTATTATTATTATTATTATTATCAAAAACAACATTATCATCAACAACAACACCAGTATCATCATTCTCCTATGCATCAAGCTTTTACAGAATTGATTGTTTCTCAGAAAAGAATTATCATAGATATCATTATCACAGCATTATTTTAATAAAAATTTTATAAACTGTTATGTTTCAGTCATAATGGATGAAGTATCCGGACGTGGGGCTTCTTCATCAGGCACACAGTCAGATCCCCATGGTCACATCAACTGTGACGAGTGTGATGAATCGGGATACATCGTTACTGCTTCTGGTTTTTGTGAGAATTGTTCAGACTTTCTTTGCACATCATGCATAGGCCAACACAAGAAAGCGAGATCGTCAAAAAATCAAAAAATTCTTGAGGGTAAAGAGGTGCCAACGATGAAGCCAAATAGATCCGATGTGGAGAAATGCACCATGCACCCCGGGAGGCCGAATGAGGCTTATTGTCCTGATGATGACACATTTGGATGCTCGCTGTGTTTCACGGTCGGCCACAGATCCTGCCAGAATGTCGCTCTATTGTCTGCTTTGTCAGGTGGTGTAGAAACAAGCAAAGAGTTTCTAGATGTCCAAAATGCAGCTGACAGATACAAGAAATTAGAGGAGGAACACAAGCAGGTCATCACGAAATATTTGTCAAAGAACGAAGAATGGCACAGTAAAACATTGGAGAGATTTAAACAATTCCGATCAGAGGTCCTTAGCATCGTAGAAGTAATCGGCATTAAAGTACACGAGGAGGCAGATGCATTGAAGGAGGAAAATGAAAGCCAGTTGAATAAACTAGCACATCGAATTGCAACATGCATCGAACAAATTAAACAATATGTGGTAAATATGGACGACAAGAAAGATCGCAAGGAAACGGAACAATTATTCATTGATTTAAAGAAAAATGGCAGGCTTGTAACTGACTATGTTTATCAATTGGAAAAAAAATTCTAAAGATATTGCTATCAGGAAATTTGAATTTGAATTTGATCCTACCATTAAAGAGATAATAATCAAGACCAACAAAATAAATGTTTAAACACCAACATTTCTTTCTCAGCATCATACAGAACATGGAGAGGATCGAAAGACCAATGTCCCCACGGAGCTAGTATTTGCCACTACATGCAAGTCAACATCTCTGGTAAATATCAAATCTAAGGATGATCATTCTACATGCTGGGTCACGAGTATCATGGAACTTTTAGAAACAAAACTAATCTTAGCCGATTTTAATAACAAATGCATTAAATTGTTTGACATGACCAATAACTCCTTCACACAGAGACGGGCCCTTCCAACACTTCCCTGGGAGTTCCCGGGTGTCGTGTGGCTCTTTCATTTCCAAACGCTAAACAGATCCAATTCGTCAAAGCTGACCAGACCCTGGAACCTTGTTGAGGTATTGACGTGAATTTTACATGCCGTGGTCTACACTGTACTGGAGACAGGCTAGTTGTATCCAGTCCACCAAAGGTTCTAATACTTTGTATGACGGGCACGGTTCTCCAGACTGTTCAGTATGATCGATCAGGGATAGAGTTATTCCGGTGTCCATGGCACTTGACACTCAGTTATAACAACAAGCTGATCTATGTAAGTGATTATAACAACCATAAGCTCACATGTTTGACTACTACCGGCGTGGTCCAGTGGGTTTACCTTGACGAGCAGTTGCAGTATCCACGTGGCGTGACTACCGGAGAGAACGGGTCTATCTACATTTGTAGCTGGGGCAACCACACCATCAACGTGGTGTCCCGTGAAGGTGCAAGACTCGCCATCATACAATGTCGCCAGTCTGGTGGCAGGTATCCTAGTGCTGTATGTTACACCAGCAATAACCGGACACTGTATGTGTCGGATGAAAATGATCCTCATCTCAATAGACTTAGCATGCAATAGCTTTTTTAGCAGCCTTGGTCGCAAGTTTATACAGCTTTTTACAATTGTACTTTGTTGGAATAGAGAACAACACATTGCAAGAATTTTGTGAATATATATAAAACATGTATTCTATTGTGTTCCTTGTTTGCAGAAGAAACATAAGCACTATATACTGCTTGTTGAGATTGACCGTTGGTCTTTACAGAGACTGAAGTGCTTTCAAGTTCAACTATTAGACAATACTTAACGACAGTTATGATTAGTGAATAACGTGTGTAAATATAATTTATGCTGATTATTTTAAGTACAGGATACCGTTGTTTGCTGCATTAATTATAAATTTATAAATGCAATTATTTGTGTGCCTTCCAGGATAAAATAGTTAGTATAGATTATTAAAGTTTTAGGCCGCTGCGAAATGCTAAGAAGAAGGCAAAGAAGATAACGAAGGCGTATATGATGAAGAAACAGGATAATAATATTGAAGGTCATGAAGAAAATAAGAAGCCCTAGGATATGATGATGATGATGATGATGATGATGATGATGATGATGATGATGATGATGATGATGATGATGACGACGACGATGATAATGATGATGACGACGACGAAGATGATGATGACGATGATGATGATCATCAATAGATATCTTTATTCAAAAGTGTCTCGTACTACTCATTAAAGATTCATACTAAGACAAATTGCTGTTTATCACAAAGTGTCACTATTTGACTCATTCAAAATTAAACAGATACCCGCTTATTAAAAATTGTCCGTGTTTTTATCACTAGTCACAATGCATCGCCTAACACAATGCGTAAAAGTATATACAGCAAATTAGTTGTTGATTCAATGAGATTCGAAACGTGCTTCATCTTTTAAATTACTAATTCTAAGCAAACAACAGTAGTGTAAAACACAGGACCATGCAATATAAGCAGCCAAAACTGGCCTTAATCCCGTGTTCTGATCAGCTTATTTCATATAAAATGTTTTAAAATTCTCAACATTTATAGGATATATCATATCCATTTCCCATGTGTGGTTGAAGCTTATCAAATACTTTAGGATGAGCTCAGACTCGAGGTCAAACATTTTAAACCACGGATCTTGTTCTTATTTAGACACGGAAGTTGGCAACGACAGCACAGTATTACCAAGAGAGGAAACTGCAACCGGAATATAATATAATGCGCATCATCTTCGGTCGTTTCCTTTTTTTTCAGAGAGTAAAAAAGCCGAACCGAATGTAAAAAATTGTGGACTCTGTTTGGGCCAAAATTACATTTCTGTTTTACAGAAAGTATGCAATGCTAGCCAGTTATACCGGATAACAGAATACGAATATGCTAAGACAAAAATCATAAAATGGGGAGATAATGTTGTGTTACTTACCTAAAAGTAAAGCGTAAGTAACCTTTTTCTTAGTTAAGACTTTTAAAACAGTCAACATTAAGTACGAATCATGCTGTACTTTCTTCTGACAGAATAATTGACCGTACCTTGCTAAACCAAAATGATAACTCTCAGAATCAGAATAAGCCTCCATTGAAAAATTTGAGGAAGGTCCGATGTATTTAATTAAAACCACACTATATAATAAACAATCGTATTCTGTTATAATTGAGAAAACAATCAATTTATATATAAAAAAACAACCCCAAAACAAACAAAACAACAAAAACAACACACAAACAAACAACAATAATACATTCGTGACTGCGATGTAAGAAATTGGTATTTATGTGTAAGATGTAGTACTCGGTCATCATTATGATTCTTTATACCATATCTATATCAATTCATGTTGCCATGGGGAAATACGCGTTTATCGTTTGCATGATATTTCATTGATCAGTATGTATTTGCGTTGTTATGTATGCGTAAAAGTTTGTCTGCGTGTGTGTGCGTGTGTTTATGCGTGTACGTGAGTATATAAGTGTGTGTTAAATGTGGTTTCAGACAGTTTTCCTGTATCAAACACATATTTACAATAATTAACTCCGATTTGGCAAACTTGCGGAATTTGTACAGATCTCACATAGTCTCTAACAAATTTTAACTCTACCTCTAATTTCACAAAAATCGCGTAAAAATAAAGCTCTTTATCTTTATTATTTACGAGTATATAAATAAGCATAATGCGATTTTCTGCTAAAAATATATACGGGCGTCAGAATTACCCGGATAATGATTTAACGTGATGCATCACAAAAGTAAATGGTCATGTGTGTTTTTTCTAGTTTAAAAATAGCTAACGGTCCAGCGCGGCTCAGATAGGCAGTAACTATTTGTAATGATGAGTAACGTGTTATGCTTTACTTTTCAGATAGATGTAGATGATACCATTTCGCGGGGATTGTTTCTGATAACAATAATGTATATGATAATTTAAAAAAAAAAGTAGGCACTAATTGTCGCATACCACATTTAAGTTGTCTATCCATTTTGTATGCACGTTCACACGAATATTAAAACTTAATGAACAATTATGTTTTAATTATGCACTCAGGATTTTTATATTAAATATACAAACATGTAAATTACTGATCAAAGAACCAAAAAGTATATATACTTATACAAACAAAAATAATAGTTATCAAACAATTATCTATCAATGTTGTTCTAATTTGTTTACTGTATTGCAACCAAACATCCGGTAATGCGCAGTACCTATATATGACTGGCATATACACAAACTAATAAGACCATTAGGGTAACATCGTTGGTTTTACTGATATAAATCACTGATCAAAGTACAAAAACGTATATTTACTTAAAAATTTACCCTTCTCGCTAACTGACCATCAATTTTATTATAATTCTTTGTTTACCGCACTTCAACCAGACGGTTGGTTACTGTCGCCAGTCAGGGTGGTGATTATGTTTGATGTATAAACGTGACGTATACTATTACAGCATGCTCAGTTCGGAGATATGCTTGGTGGTCGATGTTAAAACAGTTAACATTTATTAAAAAGCGTCGCAACGCTTTTGATTCCATCAGCCTAAAAACAAGACGACACATTTTGCTCACATATAATCTATAAATCAGAGCTTATATTTCGGTCCATTAATCATTGTAGATAAATTAATCTTTGAATTTTTATAATAAAACTTATCTGTCTCCTGTTTGCGCATAATTTCTGCAGAAAATCATTCTTTCGTCTAACAGCTTTTTTTTTAATTTAAAAGATGAAACACAATTTTTTAAAAAGTATCTCAATCTTAAAACTGTTTAACTCGTTAAAACAATAAAAAATGTTTCTTTTACAATTTATAAATATCCACTATTGGGGTGTCTGCTAAAAGAGACAGCGCCATCAGAGCGAATGACTTGGATGATGATATAATGAAATCTTAAATATAAGTGGTCACGTGATTTTCTTAGTTTAAAAGCTAACTTTGCAACATGGCTTAGATAGGATATACATGTTTGGATGACGAATGTGGCGTTATGTTTCACTTTTAACATGAATGCTTGACATCAATAAACAGCATTTCGCGGTTTCAATCTATGTAACAATCAATGATTTGGTTGCTTGAGGAAATAAAACTTTTCCAAGTTGTCGGATACCACCTTTAATGTGATTGTATATTATTTAGATTACGGTTATGCATTTGAAAGAGTGCGATGATACGCTTGTTTATGCAGCAATAAAAGCAATATTTAGTAACTTAATAGTGTAGGTGCACAACATCGCGGTAAGTCAGCCTAGAAATCAGCATTCACTTTAGTGTAATAACTCTTAACAAGTAAAAGTATCCGGTTCTACATAGATGTGAAAATTGGACACCCCACTCGTATTTTCCATATGAGTCACGCTGCACAGTTAGATATTTTTACCACAAGAAAGCCACGTGATCACTTACTTCCGAGAACCATCATTATCCGGATTAACGTCTCTGACGTCTGTATCTATATTTTACAGTGCTTATCTAAAGATGACCATTTAGAGCGATATTCATGATTTGCACTGCCCCAAATTCCCCAGACCAAACAGCAACAACAACACAACAACAAAAAGTTTGAACAACAAAACATTTAAAAAAGTAAGACAAAAAATAATAAAAAAATTCAAACAACAACAGCAACACACACAAAAAACACAACAAAATTAACAAACGAAAGATCAAATAACAACAAAACAAATCAACAACACAGGGGCAAAGTTTTGTTACTTGTATTTGACATAGTCAAACTTTCAGATACCACCTTAAATATATTTTAGTATACTTCTGCTGAACAAAAAATACATATAATCTGCATATCGATCAGATAAAGTCTTAAGATTAAAATTTTAACAACACATTTGTAATGATTCAGTTTTAATTATTTGTATTATAACTGCTCGGTGGCTAATTATGCTTTAGTTAAAGCTTTCTAAATCTTAATTAGATCAGTCTCTTCTCAAATTTAAAGACAAACATAAGTTACTGAAAAAAAATATAAATAAAATAAGCTTGAAGATTATATAAATTAGCCATTTGGCTTAGAAAAAACACACCATAAGCTCCCGAGCTATTCAGTAGTTATGATAGAAAGGTGTTGTTGTTTAGTGAACACCATAGCTGCTCAGTAGTTATGATAGAAAGGAATTGTCACTATGTCAACTGAACACTATAGCTGCTCAGTAGTTATAACAGAACAGTGCTGTCACTATGTCAACTGAACACCATAGCTGCTTAGTTGTTATAACAGAAAGGTACTGTCACTATGTCAACTGAACACCATAGCTGCTCATTTGTTATAACAGAACAGTACTGTCACTATGTCAACTGAACACCATACCTGCTCAGTTGTTATAACAGAACAGTACTGTCACTATGTCAACTGAACACCATAGCTTCTCAGTAGTTATAACAGAACAGTACTGTAACTATGTCAACTGAACACCATAGCTGCTCAGTTGTTATAACAGAAAGGTGTTATTACCATGTCAGCTGAACACCATAGCTGCTCAGTAGTTATGACATGTTGATGTAACAAATTTCTTAAGTACCACCTGCTTCTTTCTTAACGATCAGGTGCTTTTTACATTGACTATTTAACTTTATTCCTGATGTCATAAAAGAGATTCTTTACTGTTAACATTTTATTACAATTTTTTCACCAATACATTCGAGACGATATGTAAATGAGCTTCACTATCCACGTGCGAGTCTAGCGGCTGGGCTAGGGTAGTGGGAGGGTTAGTCAGGGAAGGGTCGGGACACCCTTTTAAATTTTCAAAAAAGACAGAAGATGGCGCTAGTAGTATTTATTGTCCCATATGTGTACAGTGCTACAGATATGACGAGCTAGCAAGTATTTAAACCTAACATAGATTGAAATAACTCATTGAAAATAAACGTTTTGTGCAAAAAATGGGCATTGAACATCGTACTTTAGGCCTATATATTAACTAATTCAAATTCCCGATACCACGCATTCTACATTTAGCAAAGGAACACATGAGACTTTTCAGTCAAGCCCGGTAGGTAAATCATACTCATTCAGAACTGTAATCGTATATACAAACAAAATCAATAAAAATGTTTTAAAAGTAGAGACCACTTGCAACATCTACGATACATGCTTGCCCGGATGCCATCGAGGAGTTTCGAAAGTCGTGGTAATTACAACAGACCACTCCAAAAATTTTCACACATGCCATCAAGGGCGTCGCAGACGCCAGTGAATATGAATACTCTTTGTCGCCGAGTATACAAATTGTTTGGACTTATGGAGAAAGTTGCTGAATTGAAGGCAATGGCTATTTTGGGCTGCTACATTTCTAAAGTTGTCTGGAGAGCATGCACTCAGACCCCTTAGCACGGCTAGCTGCTGCTCGTTTAATAAGGACCCTATAAAACACTACATGAATTCCCTTCTATCATTACCAACGACGTCGCTTAACCTGGATTTTTATATTATAATACTCCGATAATGAAAAACGAAAACGAATTTGTTTTATGTTAAATATATTTATTTTCATGTACAACAAAACGACCACTTGAAATACTGTGCATTTTATATTTAGCGAAGGAACTGTATCAATAATTAACTTCAAAATGTAGATTGTAATCTTTTTCCCTTTATTTATAACTACCTTGGTATGTACAATACTTCTATTTACACACTTTGTGTATTGTTTATTTAATCGCAGTTGAGATTTATGTTTACTCTGATCTCCATTGCTAGCACCTAACTCTGCATGGGTTATAAACTATATCGAAACAACATATCGAACGGCTGTACTCACGTCCTTGATCGCGTAAATTTGAATACCGTTGAACCTGAGATAAAATCGGGACACCTTTTTATATAAACAATGGAGTTTTCCGTAATATACCAAATAGTTAAGGAACCATGTATTACCGTTTCGCTGTAATGACTTGATATTTAACAAACGCTGTTGTGTTGAACACATTTTATGTAATTGTGCATTAACTGTTTTATAAGTGTTGTTGTATTGCGGTCTTAAAGAAGGTAGTTTTATGGACAAAGAACAGAGACTGCGACGAAAATCTTATTCAACCAGGAGGCAGTGACATGGTGACGACAGATCAGTAGGAATAATAAGGGGCAATTAGAACAAGGTACAGGTAAGAAATTCATTTTTTTTTTTGCTTCGTTTAAAAAATCAATAACATTTTGCAAATGTTCAAAGCATAAAAAATTTATACCTATAAAGGTAGAACTTAAAGCCAGAACATTTTTTGCGCGAAATCAAGATTTCATGTAGACAACATCTCCACCACCACCAACAACATCATCATCACAGTGAACATCATAGAAAAACGCGATATCGGGAATGAACTGTCATGAACAATATATCTTTTCACATGAGAGACTTCATGTCAATATTTATAGGTTCAAAGTTATTGCAGGCTTATTTATGTAATACTGTTCATGTAACTCCATTCACTTGCATAACAGTGTTTATGTAGATTTCCGAAAATAGGTCATTTGATTTTTCGAAAGTAGGTCATTTGATTTTTCGAAAGTAGGTCATTTGATTTTTCGAAAATATGTCATTTGATTTTCCGATGATGCATCTGACAAAAAAATCTGTCCTTAGTTGTGTATTTAAAAAGTCCAAAATCATTTGAGATTACAATCGCGCCATGCTTAAAGATCATGATCATCATGATCAGCAGCAGCAACAAGGAATTTATTATTATTATCATCATCATAATCATCATCATCACCATCATCATCATTATCATCATCATTTATCATAACCTTCATCACCACCATTATCATCATCAAGAACACCATCATCACCTTCATCCTCCTCCTTCTCCTCTTCATCATCATCAGAATTACCATCATCAGAAGGACATATTTCCGTATAAATAATGATATGCTTTTCCCGTAGATACACTTACTGGAAGAGTAGTGTTCAAGTAGATTTTATGAAAAGAGGCCTTGTGATTTATTGAAGATGGATCTGGTATTATCATCATCATCATTGTTATAAATGACAAGTTATATAAAGCGACGTTATTATTATCGTCAGCATTACCATAATAGACAGCATCATCAACATAACAGCAACATAAGCGGCAGGTGCAGCATAATGAAGATTTTCATCCTTATAATCCTCTTCATCCTCCTCCTCATCATCGTCATGATAAGTACGATCATCATCATCATAATAATCATCGTGTTAATAATCACCCTCATTATTATTCTAATTTTTTCAATCAAGATCGTTTTGTTCGCCGGAATCGGAAGAAGAAAATTCCTATAATATAATTCGCACAAAACTTAAACAATGCCATCGTTTGACAGCTGCTTGTCTGCTGCGCTTTATAAATTAAAATTAGATGATTTAAATTTGAAGCCGCCACAAATTGAAGTTTTACAGGTATCGCACTCTAGTAACCTGTCATCCGAGCTTCCATTTTTTGACGTCTGTTTGCAAAAGAAGTTCCATTTAAGGAAATGGACGAGGTGATTCGACTACCTACATACATCCGAGAGATGATTCGTGAATTATCCGGTGTTTTCCGATTGGCTCGGTTCTCGCCGTTCGTTTGGAAATGTGTACTTAACGGTACAGAGCGTATTATATGTAAATGCATGGTCAGTCTGTATCAAACACGTTTCTTGGTGAATAGAAAGTCACTTCTGATTCCATTTTCTATATTTAAAATAGTAACATTTTAAAGCATAGGGCAGGAACATACTAATTGGGCATGTCAACTTGTATTAATGTTGTTGTTTAAAAAAAAATAAAAAGAAAACAATTACCGACCCATATTTTTCTGAGCATGTTATCAGAAAAAAACCTCTTACATGCAACATAGTTTATGACGTCATCGTGTCTACGGTAGTCGGACAGGTATTTATTTGACTGAGCATTAATATTTTGTCGGTCTGATTGTTAATGGGGTGCTCTATACTTAAACCTTTAATCGACTACTCAGTGTTCGTTAAATTTTGAGTTTTCCTTTTCAAAAAACTGTTTTACTTTTCAAAAAACTGTTTTACCACAAAGTTAAAAGTGATTTCCAAAAAGGCAATACTTCGTTTAGCATTAATGTTAAATAAATAAATGTAAGTAAAGGCTGTTAAATAACATAATACCATTACCTCAATTATTATACAGTACACAATGTGTTGAATATATTGGTTAAATTGCCCATTGTTTCCAAATCTATAGATTAGCGCGATAGGGATTTCATCTACCAATAGGCATCGACGTAAGAGCTGATTACCTGTATGAAAGTGTAACGTGATTGTAAAAGTATGTTGTCACGTGGTTTTATTTGTTTAAAACTGAGCTTGGCTCAGATATGATAAGAAGATTTTTATAACGATAAGTGCCATTTACTTTTCAAATGAAAAGGGGCGGGGGGGGGGGGGGCACGAGAGTAAAAAAAATGGTCCATTCTCTCATATACTATCTTCAAAGGTTATCATAAGCGTTTTCAAAACAAACACTCATTTCAAAATTGCGTTACCGTTATCAAACCGCAACTTTTCCTAAGGACAAAAATGAGGTTATTATTAGTTTGAAAGTATGGGTAATTACATACACTTAATGGAAGGTATCCGACAGTTTAGACATTTTTTTTCATATCATGCAGCCAAACAAATTATGTTAGCTTGTAAAGATCCTACGATTGTAAAGACCCTACGATTGCTATTTATTGGTGCATTACAACCATGTTAAAAGTAAAGCATAACATACCGTTTGTCAATATAAAAAAATACATTTTGTCCGACCCACGCTTAACAGTTCTTAATGTTAAAACGAAGAAAGAGACGTGACTACTTACTTTTGATATAACATTATTTGATCATTCCGATAATCAGCTCCTATGTCGATATTTATTTTGCTGAGATCTCCATCGTGCTAAGATTTAGAAAGAATGGACATTTAGAGCTGGTTTCATGATTTGTACTGTCAAACAATTGACAAACTGTTGAAAATCGCCATTGCTTAGATTATATTATGAGTTTATGTAATAATTATGCCCAGATTCTTACATTTATTCTTGCATGTATTTTATATAGGCAAACATGCCGGATTCCACATTTAAACAAATATTTATGTACCCATGTAAAAAGGGTCTGGTGAGATGAGCGGCAACCGTACCTAGCAGCTCAGTTTATTACTACCGAAGTATTTAGTGAGTATTTTTCTGAGTGTGCGTGCACTTAATCAAACATTTACAGTAATTTACTTGTACCTGATCTGTTTCTACATGTCCCTGGATATTTTATTTTATATTTTGTGTATTAAGTTATTTTAATTTTACGACCTTATATTCACTTCATGCAACATATAGTTTATCTTCGTTGAGTCCTATCTGTACGCTTTGAATTCTCTTCCACAGGGTATACATGCATGGGTTATAAACTATATCAAAACTTGATATCATATGACTGTATTTACACCATTGATCGTGTAACTTTGGGTGTCGGAACATGCCGATTAAAGCTGGGGTAAAGTCGGAAGTTATTTTAATTTAAACAACGAAGTTTTCCGAAACATACCGAGTAGTTACGGAACCACAAACTACTTGTGTTATCGATTCGTAGATAGGACTTGAACAAAGGTGTTTGTAGCGTACACAATTGCAATGATTGTGAATCGACTGGTATTTTGGTGTCAATGTACTGCAGTCTTAAAGGGTAGCTGGAAAAGCACAGATCGGACTGAAATCCAATTTAATTTAATCAGTGACGTAGTGACGATAGAACGAGAAGGAATTATCATGGACAGTTAGAACACGGAATAGGTGAGAACATTATTACTGAATTATTTTCGTTTAACATTTTATAACAATCAAAACCGTCTGAAAATGTTCGCAACATCAATACTTTAATTCTAAGTATTACGTACTTACAACCAAAAAACGTGTTTACCCAGAAACCCATGTTTCTGTGTAGGAAAGAATAACAATGAAAACAACACACAAATATCTGGAGTGAAATGTTCTGAACTATGTACCCTTACATGTAGCGTTCTAGATGTCCATATTTATATGAGCAACGTTATTAGAGGCTTATTTTGTTATACTGATTATGTAACCACATTTACCTGTCGTTTAGTAGTGTTAAGGTAGATTCTCGGAAAAATAGATCATTTGGTTTTCTGAAAATGCGTCTTAACATACACTCTAAATCACTGTCTTTTTTATTTAAAAAATAACAAAACAAAGAAGACAATCGCGGCATACCTAAAAATGCTATGGTCATCATCAGCAGTAGCAACAGCAGCGATAGCGAATTCATTATCGTTTTAAACATCATGATCATCTTCATCGTCACCATCATCAGAAGCGTTTACTGGTAATGTAGAAGTGTATTTCTTTTTCAGAAAAACAACAACAACAAACAATGAGATTTGTTGAAAATGCAAATGATATTATATACATAACGATCATCATCATCATCATCATCATCATCATCATCATCATCATCATCATCATCATCATCATCAATAACAACATCATTCTTTTCTGTCTCACCGATTATCACAATATTTCTTTTCTCAGAACAGAATTAACATTCATATAATTGTTAATAATATTATAATAAATAATAATATTAATTAATAACATTACTTAAATTAACTTTGTTATGTTTAAGTCATAATGGATGAAGTATACGGGCGTGGGGCATCTTCATCATGCTCACAGCCAGATCCCCATGGTCACAACAACTGTAACGAGTGTGCTGAATCGGGAAACATGGTCACTGCTTCCGGTTTTTGTGAGAATTGTTCTGACTTTCTTTGCACATCATGCATTGAGCAGCACAAGAAAGCCAGATCGTTAAGACATCACAAAATTTTTGAGGGTAAAGACATGCCAACGATTAAACCAAGACAATTCGATGTGGAGAAATGCACCATGCACCCCGGGAGGCCGATTGAGGCTTATTGTCCTGATGATGACACATTTGGATGCTTAATGTGTTTCACGGTTGGCCACAGATCCTGTCAGAATATCTCTCTACTGTCTGATTTGTCACGTGGTGTAGAAACAAGCAAAGAGTTTCTAGATGTCCAAACTGCAGCTGACAGATACAAGAAATTAGAGGAGGAGTACAAGCAAGTCATCACGGAATATTTGTCCAAGAACGATGAATGGCACAGTAAAACCTTGGAGAGATTTCAACAATTCCGATCAGAGGTCCTTAGCATCGTAGAAGAAATCGGGGTAAAAGTACACGAGGAGGCAGACGCATTGAAAGAGGAAAATAAAAGCCAACTGAATAAACTAGCACATCAAATTGCATCATATACGGAACAAGTTAAACAGTATATGGTAAATATGGACGAGAAGAAAGATCGCAAGGAAAATGAACAATTATTCATTGATTTAAAGAAAAATGGCGGGCTTGTAATTGACTCTGTTCCTCGCTTAGAGACAATCTATAAGGAAATTGCTATCAAAACATTTGAATTTGAATTTGATCCTTCCATCAAAGATATATTAATCAAGACCAACAAAATAAATGTTGAGACACAATCACTTCTTTCTCAGCATAGAACAGCATCAGACGAGGTAAGTAACACCAGTGTTCACAGACCTCTATCACCAGTCACAAGATGCAAATCAACATCTCGGTTGAACATCAAATCTAAGGAGGATCATAATACATTTTGGGTCACTAGTATAATTGAACTTTCAGAAACAACACTTATCATGGCTGACTATAATAATGACTGCCTAAAAGTGTTTGACATGACCAGTAACTCCATCACACAGAGACGGACCCTAACAGCAAAACCCTGGGATATCACTACAGTTCCCGGCTGTCGTGTGGCTGTTTCATTTCCAAACGCTAAACAGATCCAATTCTTCAAAGCAGACAAGACACTGGATCCTTGTGGAAGTATTGACGTACCTTCTGGATGTTTTGGTCTACACTGTACTGGAGACAGGCTGATTGTTTCTAACACCAGTCCAGCAAAGGTTCTGATACTTAGTATGACTGGTACTTTTATCCAGACTATCCAGTATGATCCACCAGGGAAAGAGTTATTCCGATGTCCCTGGCACTTGACAGTCAGTAATGACAACAAGTTGATCTATGTAAGTGATCATGACAACCATAACCTCACATGTATGTCTACTACCGGCGTGGTCCAGTGGGTTTACCAGGACGAGCAGTTGCGGTATCCACGTGGCGTGACTACCGGAGAGAACGGGTCTATCTACCTCTGTAGCTTTGGAACCAACACCATCCACGTGGTGTCCCGTGACGGTGCCAGACTCGCCATCATACAGTGTGAACAGTTCAGTATCCTGAAACCAACTGCTGTGTATTACACCCGCAAGAACCGGACATTGTATGTGTCGAAATACGATGATGATCATATCACAGGACTCAGTCTGCAATAATATCACAAGACTGTAACAGCTTATTGAGCTGGCATATATTATATTATATTATATTATATTATATTATATTATATTATATTATATATTATTATATATTATTATATATTATTATATTATATTATATTATATTATATTATATTATATTATATATTATTATATATTATTATATTATATTATATTAAACAATATATATTATGCAGAAGAGACGAATATTTCTTATAATGTACCTCTATATTAAACCAATTTTACTTCTTGTTGACATTGACCGTTGGTCTTTACAGTGACTGACTAAAGTGCTTCCATGTACAACTGAGAGATGACACATACGGTAATTAAGATTAGTGAGTTACGTTTGCAAATATAATTTTATGATATTTTTTGTATCTTATTTTCTGTTTCTCATCGTATTATTAATAAATTTATCAATACAGTTATTCAGTTAACAATAACAAAGTATAAGTATTGATTATTTCATTGATTTGCAAAGCTTTATTTATGCACGGATGCGAAATGCTGAACAGATATAGAAGACGAATATGTAGAAGACACAGAAGAAGAATGAAGATAATGAAGGAAATAAGTAGCCCTAGGACATAATGATGATGATGATGATGAAGATCATGATGCTATGGATCATGATGATCATGATGATGAATTAAGGCAACATCATTAACAGATATCTGTTTATTTAAAAAAAAACTGTCACTGCTTAAGTCATTAAAGTTCCATCCTAAGACATGTTTCTGTTGATTAATAGTTGTCAATGTTTTAATGACTCAAATTAAACAGACATCCGAATATATAAAAAACTGTCACTGTTTTTATCACTAGTCGGTAATCATCGTTAAACACAATTTTAAAATTTTATACAAAACAATAGTTGTGTGTTTAAAACGTTGGTGATTTAACGAGATTCCAGACGTGCTGTATCGTGTAAGTAGTTATTATTAAGCAGATATATTTTGAAGCAACATCATTGTTAAACACAGAAGCCTGAAACCTAAGAGGCAAAAAGTGTCGTTAAGGGTGATATTCGACAGTTTGGGTTATTTTTTTTTTCTCAAATGACCATATAAGTCATTGTTACCCGGGAAGTTCTTGCAAAAAACTGTTCATTGGTGCCCTAGATCTGTGTGAACAGTGAAGCATAAATCCTCATTCCTCATTGCAAACTGATATTTCCTATCTGAGTCACGCTGCAGAGATAGCTATTTTAACTATGAAAACCACGTTACAACTCACTTTATATCGTTAGCCGGGTAGTCCGCTCTGACCTCCGTATCTTTTTTAGCAGAGATCACTATCGTGCTTATTTATAAATTTGGAATGATTGACTGCTTAAAGTGATTTTATCGCGATTTGTACTGTCTACCCATTTGGCAGGGTTTAAACCCGTCTTTATTGATACTAAATTATACAGAATGCTCTAATTCCCCAAAGGAGTGGTAATGTATTTTTACATGATTTTGATATAGGCAAACTGCCGGATATCTACTATAAACCCCCTTTTATGGTAAACATATTACATATAATGTTTGAAAATCTCAACATATTTAAGATATATTCATTCCCCATTGTGTGCTTTACGGCAATCAAACTACAATAACAAAACAGAACAGCAACAAAAATAAACGACAACACAAAAACACAACAAACTAAAGAACAAACAACAACAAAACAAGAACACAGGGTCACACTTTTGTTATTAATACTTGATATAGGCAAACTATCTGATACCACATTCAATATGCTTTACTTCCGCTGAATAAATATACATATATTCTGTATATCGGTCTGTTTATGTCTTAAGCTTCAAATTTTAATCGTAATCGTAATGCATGGATTCAGTTTTAAATATTTGTTTTATTACTGCTCGGTGGCCAATACATGATTAATTTATAGCTTACTAAATTTTAATAAGATTAATTTTTTTCTTAAAACAAATTTAAAGACAGAGAAAATTATCTAAAAATACATAAATATATGATAAGCATGAAAATTTATCAAATTAGCCTTTCGGCTTAGGCAAAAACAAAACAACAAAAACAACAACAAAAACTCTATAAACAATAACAAAGAATAAAATAGAAACACACTTGCATTCACAAACACATATACCCACAGCAGCAACAACAAACAAAACAAAAACACACACGCCAAAAAAAACAACAACAGTAAAAACACATAATAGTTAGGGAAAAACATCCATTGAGCAGTTTAAAAATAGAATAGTATTACTTCATATATGGGACATACATATATTGCAATATCAATATTAAAAATCACAATCTTTGAAACTCTTTGGGAACCCTATAAAAAAAATTATACACTATACCAACTTTACTGTCTTCATCAGATGTAAACTCGTTTCACTTATTTTATTATTTTTATTTATTTATTTATTAACTTGAGTACCCAACCAAATGATAAACCATATCCGCATTTACACCACCATATATATAGCCCTTCTCAAAAACAGTATTTATCTGACTCTACGTTTTGCTATAGACCTTTCCGAAAACATGACTTATCTGCCCCTACATTTTGCTCTTCAATTGAGATTTACATTCCGGTAAACGCGCACCTGTTACTTACGGGTAGTAGACTCAGTCAAATCTGAACGCCCGCATTGTATTCTGTGGTAAAATGATTATTGCGGTGAGACTTTCCTTATATCGATTTTCTGTTATATCGATTTCCTGTTTATGCCGCGGCAGTCCGCAGCAAAAACAAAAGAAAAAAAACACACAAACATTTCTGTCTCTTTGGAAAGGCATACCCAGGTATCATGATCTGTTTCTTTTCTTCGCATTTGCAGTTGGAATGGATGGCATTACTCTGCAGCTTACGTACACAAAGTTATCCCCAATGCTGGCGTGTTCTATGCTGTAGACATGTTGATTTACAGATGTTCCGCTGCCTCGTTTGGCAGCGCATGTGTATAGTCAATAGTCGGCATTTTATGTGTGTCGATATGCTATTGTTAATTTTACTTATGCATAAGATTGGCAAAAATTGCACTAAGAAAATTTCTAACATTAACTGAAATCACTGTAAAGCTCTAGAGAATCAAACATCGACCGTATTAAAATGGGATAAAGGGTTAACAAAAAAGACGTCTGCATTTTCTTTGATCCTTCTGAAGTTTGCCGGGACCGAGAACTATGCCCAGTTAACACCCAATGATTTCACGAAAGAAAAGTGACGTTAAAATCAATTAGCGAAACAATAAACATGCCGGAAGGTTAGCACTCTGTCACTTCTATCGTCTCCTCTCTGTTTGTCTGGTTCCTCCTCTTTAGTCTGTCTTTTCTTAACCCATTTTGTATTAATATACATTATCCTTTTTGGACCGGAACTAACAGTTATGTACCAATATTGGAATTATATAACTTGCCTCATGTTGTACAGCGTTGTACCTGAGACGTAATTAATGTATTATCTGTCTTAATTGTCTTTAGTTTTCGTGACATTTTTATTTTCGTTTTATGTGTGTGTGTACACACACGCACATAGTTGCCTGTAAGAATACAGTTTTAACATGCAACTTTATTTAAATGTTTTCTTTATACTCGTTCTCCATGTTATTCTAATAATAACGTTTAATATATAACCTGTACATTCTGATCGTTGAATAAACTTGTATACTCAATATTAATCTGTTAAGAAGGGTTAACAATGACAACACGTATTCTTTAAAAATTTATAATAGTTTAAAAAGGCCATGGTTGTAAACTGACAACAAAGACAACTTTATTTAATTATAGTGTTACATTATAATATACACACTGTAGTATCTATGTGTAGTAAACGGTATATTCGTACGACTATGTTACATCCATTCATTCCATTGCAATCTAATACGCCGTTTTTTATATCAGCAACACAGGACATATTGATATGTATTTGATATGACAGAGTCAGCCAGTTTTTTACTCAAATTAAAAGAATGGTTTTATTTAAGTTGACGTCCTACGTTGCCATTGATTATTATAAACTTGGACTTTCGTCTGATACGTCCGCCATCTTTCTAAAAAAAATTCTACCCAGAGCCGAAGCGTTCCGGAAGTTCAACAATTATTAAAGGGACGTAACTCACTTTTCGGCAAGGCCAGAAATCAGCCTATTGTTATCTCCCTTTTCCGATATTACGCGGCTGTTTCAGCCATGTCAGCCCAGAAAAACTTCGTTACGTTACCTTTCATGGCCAATGGTTACAATTGTCGAAATATACAATAATTGAATCTGGCATTGCGCTAATAAGAGTAGAGTCTGGTCATTTATTTCAATTTTACTGCATTTGATCACATGGGAACGTTGATTTATAAAAAATGTATTTCCTCCAATCTAGCCAAAATACATTCAATGCACTACCATCCCGATACAGTGTTTAAATGAACTAATTAGGTAATAAGGTAGACATGTGAATGTATTATACGTTTTCATTTGGGCATTTTATTACAATCAACATGTTTTCCTTAAACATGCGATAGTGCATGTCAATTAAAATACATGAAATATTTTTTGCAAATACAATATCCATGTGACATCAGTATAATTAGACATATTTCCAAACCCTCTTATTTCAGTCACAGTTAAAACGAGTCCATTGCCGACAAGTAAAGAAGCCACAAAATCATTGAAGTAATGAACGCATTTGGTAGCGTAATGATAAGGCAATCGATCAGTTGCTATATGCCACTTAACTTATGGACCCAACGAAGTTTTATTGCCCTGATTAATGTAACAGCTCTTAGGGACGTCTATTAAAATAAGAGGACCAAATTGGTCAAGGAATGGTAGTGTGAACAGATCTTGCTACTTTGTAACAGAATAATTACTGCACAGGTTCATAAATATATAAGTATATGCCAAAATATATTCCTTAAACAATTTTGTGAAGTAAAACATGCTTTGCTATTGGTAAGTGTAAGTGCAATTCTATGAATTCATATGAAAAAGAAAATTTGTTAAAACACTACAAATTATAATACTGTACATAATTTCAATCATTTTGAACACATAACATCCCATCTATGTTATTTAAACCCGATAGGCATATCGTTTTGTTTCTTTTTCTCTCATATTTCATAGAATATCACATACTTTTTTAATCATACTTTTCACAACTACCACCTTTAAGATATTTCTTTTACTGCAAGACTCGTACAATATTTATTAATTTTAAGCAAAAATAGAGATATTTTACTTATCATTTTTTTCTTATCTATTATTGCTTATAAGCTTTCTCTTGAACAGTATATGTTGCAATGTTCTGTTCAATGAAAATGTGAAACAGCTGTTCTATGCCACAATTTCATTTGCTATGTCATCTTGTAACTTTTGTTTTTAGAAAATATATTATCCTGTGTGTCCCTCCATCCACGCCCCCCCCCCCTCAACCCGGCACTAACCTCAATATTAACAAAATATCCCTACTTCCATAAACATCACCTATATTCTAGAATTTCACTTGTTTGACCGAACTTAACATAGTAATATATAAAACAAATTGTACAGTTCCTCATTTTGTACATGTATGTACATGAGTGTTAATAAAGTATTTTCTGTCTGTCTCTCTGTCTACTAACTGAAATTTCAAAAGTACTATGTTGATTAAAACTAAGTGCGGTTCATACACATTCTTCATTTGTTGATACTCATTTGTTATAATAAGTAATGATGTGTAATAATTTATGTTAGCATTTTTAATTAATGCACTGTAACTCCTCCATTACTTAACAGGCTTAAACAACACAATTAAATACGTTATATTACTTTTTCGATGGTTGTTTTTAGCAGTTAATTAATACTATTCACAATTTACCATTAAGATCTTCAATTTATTATAATGAGTTGTTTTTTTCCCTATATATTTACAATTTTTATAAATTCGTTTTTTTTAAAAATGGGAAATCCAATAAATTTTCTCCAGTGTACAAAACATATAATTTATTTAAATCCCAATTTGACAAGATATTCACTAAATTCAGTAGAAAATAAAACATCTACAGCAACAATATGATCACAATTAGAAAAATATAAACCTCAACGATATTTTTTTCTGTGACTTTTTTCTTCTTTGCTTTAACAATAAATATAACAAATGAAACATGTACACAGACACAATTATCGATCAATTACAAAGTCAATTATTTTTATTATTGATTAGGATCATTGATCAGTTATTGGCGACGCTATAAAAATGCACTTGCGAGCGGATCTGCTCGGCAATTCTCATTCTCGCTAGAGAAGAGGCGAGCGAAAATGGGCGAGGTTTTCCGAGTTTCGGAAGTTCCGCGATTTACACATTCTCAACATACGGGTCTAAATTCGGTCAATGGTGTTCTTTCTATATTTATATTATTTGCATTTATTCTTGGCTTGTAAGTTCCAATTAACGAGGTATTTTTACTTTTTATATTTCTAAACATTAATGTACATCTGACGGTTATACCTGTTAATGAAGACATGTTTGTCACCTTTTTAGGATTGTACATATACGTAGCCTTAAATACCAGAATTAAATTATTCCAGTGATTTTGATGTTTACTTAATAATTTAAATCAGTCATCTCTAAATTTCTAATAAATAATAGTGTTGTTTTTTTTGCGACGGCCTTTGATGCTTCGTATCAATGCTTTTTTGTACAAAACTATAATCATAAATAGAGACAAAATCAATAAAAATGTTTAAAAAATAGAGACCACTCGCAACATCTTGGTCATTTCTTCGCAACAGTGTTGTCCGGATGCCACCGAGGAGTTTCGAAAGTCGTGGTAATTACAACAGCCCACTCCAAAGTTTCTCACACATACCATCAAGAGCGCCGCTCTTCAGCGCTGACGCCCGTGAATATGGATCATCTTTGTCGCCGAGAATGCAAACTGTTTGGACTCATTGAAAAAGTAGCTAAAATGAGGGAAATGGCTTTTTTGGCTGCTACATATCAGTTAATTTTGCCTAGATAGCATGCACGCATTGCCCCTAGCACGACTAGCTGCTGCTCGTTTAATTAGGACCCCAACCCCTATAAAAAACACAACATGAAGCCCCATTCTATCATTCACAACGACGTCGCTAAAGCCTGGATTATAATATGGCAATACTCTGATAATAGATTACGGAACAAATTTGTTTTACGTTAAATATATTTATTCTCATGTACAACACAACGGTCATGAAATACTGTGCATTTTATATTTAGCGAAGGAACTGTATCAATAATTAACTTCAAAATGTAGATAGTAATCTATTTTCCCTTAATTTATAACTACCTGGGTATATACAATACTTCTATATATACACGTTTTGTATTGTTTATTACATCGCAGTTGAAATCCATGTTTTCTCTGACCTCACTTACTAGCACCTAAATCTGCATGGGTTAAAAACTATATTGAACATATCGAACGACTGTATTCACGTACTTGATCATGTAAATTTGAATGGCGGAACATGCCGTTTAAACACGAGATAAAATCGGTTCGTATATAAGCAATATAGTTTTCCGTAATATACCGAATAGTTACGGAACTCTGTGTTACCGTTTCGCTGTGATGACTTGATATTTAACACAAGCTGTTGTGTTGTACGCATTTGATGTATATGTGCATAAACTGTTTATAAGTGGTGAAGTACTGCGGTTTTAAAGAAGGTAGTTCTATGGACAAAGAACAGAGACTGGGACGGAAATCTTATTCAACCCGGAGGCAGTGACATGGTGACGACAGACCAGTAGGAATGATTATGGACAATTAGAACAAGTTACAGGTGAGAAATTCAATGTTTTTTTATTGCTTTGTTTAAACAATAAATAACATTTTGCAAATATTCAAAGCATAAATAGTGTATACCTATGTAGTAAGAACTTAAAGCTATAACATTTTTGCTCGAAATCAAGATTCCTTGTAGACAACAACAACATCATCTCCATTAAAGAAATCAACACAGAAAAACGCGTTATCGAGAATGACATGTCATGAACAATAAATCTTTTCACATAACATTCTACATGTTCATATGTATATGATCAAAATTATTGCAGGCTTATTTATATAATACTGTTCACGTGAGTAAGCCCATTCACTTGTATAACAGTGATTACGTAAATTTTCCGAACATAGGTCATAACTTTTAAGAATACAATCGTGGCATACTACACGACCATGATGATGATGATGATGATGATGAGGAGGAGGAGGAGGAGGATCATCATCATCAACAACAACAACAACAACAACAACACAATCATCACCGTCATCCTCTTCCTCCTTATGATCATCATCGTCATCATCGGCATTACCATCATCAAAAGGACTTATTTTCGTATTAGTAATGACATGCTTTTCCCGGAGACCCAAGAAGATACTTTCTTGTGATTTCTTGAAAAATGGATCTGATATTATAGACATCACCATCATCATTGTTATAAAGGAAACAAGCAACGTTATTATTATCGTCAGCATCACAATAATTAATGTAGACAGCATCATCAACATAACAGCAACATCAGCGGCAGGTGCAATAGAATGAATACCTTCATCCTTTTAATCCTCCTCCTCCTCATCATCATCATCGTAAGTACCATCATCATAATCATAATCATCATCGTGTTAATAATCACCGTCATTATTATTATTTCCATCACCTGGCATAGATCTATTTTTGGAAAGTGTAAGATATCTAGCTGTATAAAAGGTTCGTGTTATTTTGTGATGTTATTTGTAACATGTTATTGGGCCACGTGCGCTTCTATGTTAATCGTAATTTCTAATTAATCGGTGTAAGCACGTATCTTGAAAAGATATTGCCGAGGTGATCGAATAAGACAGCTTGCCCTTACTCGGATGTTTTCGACTATGGCCTACTATCTGCTAAAATGGCTTCATTTAAATGGACACCAGTGGAACAACCAGGAAAAAGAAAGAAGGCTAGGTGTGATGAATGTTACATTGTGTGATTTCAATCACATTGTTGATGACCACACGGTCTTGTACAACTGAAAAAACTATCTACATTGCAATAATTCTACAAGATGGTTCTTAAAATGTATGAAGAAGACTGTTAAAAGTGTAATACATTCAAACATGTAAATATTCCATTGAAGTAAGCTTGTCGCGCTTCAAGTGCCCCTGGAAAAGATACTAAGCCCTTGTAGATGTCTGGGGGTCGGGACGTTAATATAAAAAAGAGGCGAAGAAAAAATATGAAGCTAACTGTCAAAGTTTTTTGGTTTGTCTTCTTTTATCTAAACACCATCTACTACATATTATATCTACTTAGTGTGCAATCTGCCATTTCGATGTTTGTAAAATCAGTGGTGTCAAACTATATTATGGGAATGAGGATAAAGGTATGTAATGACAGAGCTTCATTAATCTGTTACAAATATTGCTGCAGTCAACAAATTCAGCACAAATCTTTGCCAAACTTTAGGGATTAAATATACCACATTATAATTGTAGTGGAAAATTAATTTTGAGTTTCTTTTAAAATTCTGGGTGGGGGGCCTTTTTAAATATTCAAAAGTAAAGCCATCTTTGTTTTGTTTTGCCATGTCGAAACATAAAATATTGTGCTTAAGCTGCTGATAAATGTAACATTTACAATATATTATTATGATGTTGGCTCTTCAAATTGTAATTTAGAGACACAAAACGTTACTACTTGATTTGAAAATAAAGATGATGTGTATTTAACTAGGCCTAACAGAGCTCTGATATTGTCAGTAGTCATGAACACAACCCAAGGCCAAATGGGTCAATTTAGGGAAACAATAAGGAAAAAGTCACTCTTTTAAGTGTGAAGTTCTTTCATTCTTCCGTCTCAATTTCGTGTAAAATATTAAACTTTAAGGCAGATAAATTGTACCATTTCAAAATAGAATATTACCATAATTAATTTGTATGTCATGTTGTAACATTAATAATTTCACATTTTTAGATTCATTGTCATAATCATTAGCCTTTTATGCATGTATGTATTATGTTAGTGTAAATTCTATTTCATTAAACTTTTAAAACCTTCTATTTACTCTCTTTTTGTCAATGCCGAAAATTAAATCTTGACAGTATGAAATTACAGAAAGTAGTGCTTGCATATCTTCCTGAATTTAATAATATATCAAGTATTAAATTTATAATTTTTTGTTTATGGTTTATAACGTTACATATTAAAGACCATAAATGCAATGATATACTTTTCATGTTAAATATTGATCTAAATGATCTATTTCACTTTGGAAAGCCTGTATGAAAGTTATATTTTTATCCGAGTTTCATCATGCAAAATGTATGAAATAAGATTGTTCTGGGGAGAAAATGAACTGCAACTTCATGATTGTTGCCCAACTTTAACATGAAAATAAAAATAAACTTTTCTAGTTAATTTGCTAAGCCTTAAGAAAGCATTTATGATCAATGACAAAAGCAATGATTAATCCAAACATACCTTTGAAATAATTATTTTATGATGTATTGTGAAAAGATTCATGTACATTTCATCTGTAAACATGTACTCTTGATTTATTGACATTCATGTTTAATCAGTTGTGTTAAGAGTTTCTATTTTCTGCTTCCATATTTAACAAGAAAATAGTGAAGAAGAAAGAAATTTTTAACCAAAACTAAGTTTAATAATTTCTATTGCATTCATTTTTATTTCTCGATTAACTATGCATATGATTTTGCAGTAAAAAAAATCAAGATAAAATGAAGCTTTCATTTTCAGAGATATGTATGTTTATTGATTTCATATTTGCAGAAAAATAGGTTTGTGTCGTTCTAGATAAGTTATTGTTTACACAGATGTAGAAAAAAAGAGTAAATTGTCTGTAGCGTGTTTATAAAAGTTTAGAATAAGCTATTTCAGTATAAATAAAGGAAGAACCCAGAGTAAATACATACAAAACGCATGATTTGTTATACTTTTAATAAAAAAATTTTGGTACAGCTTTCTATCTATAAAACTATACTTTAATAATATCCCAATTCTAATATTTTTCAATCGTTTTAATTTTTAGATGCATTCACACCACTTGCCTGGGATTAGAATATTCCATATATTTTTAAGAACATAGATTAACTCTAAACCTGCTAAACACATAAATTCTGCAGGCTTTTACAAATAGTTAAGAGCCAGATCAGCCAGGATTAAAGTTTATAAAACTTTGAGATTGAACCCAAGCTCTAAAGTATCTGATTGGTCCAATCCAAATTTTATTTGAATCCAGCCAATCATATGATGTTTTTGTCACTGACACATACTCGAATTTTTATAATCTCCAGCCCAGCTCCCAATTAAACGCTGATTATTTGCTGTATTTCACGGTGTTTCTTGTTTTGTATTATTTGTACTTTTCTTCATGGTGTTCATTATCCCTACATTTCACCCATCATCAATATCGATCATTAACATAGAAGGAATTTACTTTAAATTGTTTTATAATAAATTTAATGTTATTGATTTGGATTTGTGTTTTCTTCCTGCATTTTCAGTTAGGTATCAAATGTGAATACCCTTGGGGTAATGTATGCAATCTGAGTAATCTTATGAATTTGGATGCTCTATGCCATCTAAGTTCATGTAATCTTATGAATTGGGTACTCTATGCCATCTGATTAATCTTATGAATCGGGTGTTCTATTCCATCCCAGTAATTTTATGAATGGGGTGCTCTATGCCATCTGATTAATCTTATGAAACGGGTGTTCTATTCCATCCCAGTAATTTTATGAAAGGGTGCTCTATGCAATCTGATTAATCTTATAAAACAGGTGCTCTATGCCATCTGATTAATCTTATGAAACGGGTGTTCTATTCCATCCCAGTAATTTTATGAATGGGGTGCTCTGTGCAATCTGATTAATCTTATAAAACGGGTGTTCTATGCCATCTGATTAATCTTATGAATCTGGTGTTCTATGCCATCTGAGAAATCTCGTGAATGAGGTCTTCTATGCCATCTGATTAATCTTGTAAATGGAGTGTTCTATGCTGTCTGATTAATCTTATGAATCGGATGTTCTACGCCATCAGATTAATCTTATGAATGGATTGCTGCATGCCCCCCTTATTTATTTTATTAATGGGGGTCTCTATACTTGACCGTTTAATCGAGTACTCAGTGTTCTTCAAATTTTAATTTTCTTTTTCCAAAAACTGTTTTACCACAATGTTAAAAGTGATTTCCAAAAAAGCAATACTTCGTTTAGCATTAATGTTAAATGAATAAATGTAAGTAAAGGCTGTTAAATAACATAGTACCATTACCTCATTTATTATTGAATATAATGATTACCTGTATGATAGTATAACGTGATGGTAAAAGTATGTTGTCACGTGGTTTTATTTGTTTAAAACTGAGCTTGGCTCAGATATGAAGTTTTTTTGTGACGATAAGTGGACTTTACTTTTCAAATGAATTTGGTGGGGGGGGGGGGGCACCAATAATCATTGGATCTTTTCAGGTGATAAAACTTCTTTGCATGCACGAGAGTAAAAAAATGGTCCATTCTCTCATATACTATCTTCAAAGGTTATCATAAGCAGTTTTCAAAACAAACCCTCCTATCAAAATTGCGTTACGGTTGTCATCGAAACCGCAACTTTTCCTAAGGACAAAAATGAGGTTATTATTAGTTTGAAAATATCGGGAATTACACACACTTAATAGTAGGTATCCGACAGTTTAGACATTTTTTTCATATCATGCAGCCAAACAAATTATGTTAGCTTGTAAAGATCCTACGATTGTAAAGATCCTACGATTGCTCTTTATTGGTGCATTACAACCATGTAAAAAGTAAAGTTTTTCCGACCCACGCTTAACAGTTCTTAATTTTTAAACGAAGAAAGCCACGTGACTATTTCATTCCGATAATCAGCACTGATATAGTTTTGCTGATATCTCCATCGTGCTTAGATTTGGAAAGAATGCACATTTAGAGCAAGTTTCATGATTTGTACTGTCAAACAAATGACAAACTGTTGAAAATCGGTAATGCTTAGATTTTATTATGAGTTTATGTTACAATTATGCCCAGACTCTTCCATTTATTATTACATGTATTTTATATCAGCAAACACGCTGGATACCACATTTAAACAAATATTTATGTACCCATGTAAAAAAGTCTGGTGGGATGAACGGTAACGGTACATAGAAGCTCAGATTATTACTACCGGAGTATTTAGAAATCCCAAGAATTGTCATATAATACAAAAGGACAGAAGTTGTTTGTTCGAATTTCAACACGCTTTCCACTCATTTTAAAGTAAATGAACCCTCTGAATATTTAGAATGTTCGATTAAGAGATGAAGCTTTTACAACTCAGCAATCAAACACTGTGTGTGCGCGCGCGCGTGTGTGTGTGTGTGTGCGTGCGTGCCTGCGTGTGTGCACTTAATCAAACATTTAGAGTAATTTACTTGTACTTAATTTGTTTCTACATGTCTCTGGACATTTTAAATTATTTTAATTGTACAACCTCATATACACCTATGCAGCATATAGTTTATCTTCGTCGAGTCTAATCTGTAGGCTTTGACTTCTCTTCCACAGGGTATACGTGCATAGTTTATAAACTATATCGAAACTGGATATCATATGACTGTATTTACATCATTGATCGTGTAACTTTGGGTTGTCGGAACATGCTGATTAAGGTTGGGGTATTGTTGGAAGTTGTTTAAATATAAACAAGGAAGTTTTCCGAAACATACCGAGCAATAACGAAACCACAAACTACTTGTGTTATCGATTCGTGGATAGGACTTCAACATAGGTGTTTGTGGCGTACACCATATATTAAAATATTTGTGAATTGACCGGTATATTGGTGTCAATGTACTGCAGTCTTAAAGGATGGCTGGAAAAACACAGATCGGACTGAAATCCAATTTAATTTAATTGTGTTTAATTTGGAATCAGTGACGTTTTGACGCTAGAACGAGAAGGAATTATCATGGACAGTTAGAACACGGAATAAGTGAGAACATTATTACTGAATTATTTACGTTTAACATTTTATTACAATCAATAACGTCTGAAAATGTTCGCAACATCAATACTTTAATTTAAAGTATTAAGTACTTACAACCAAAAAACGTGTTCACCGGAAACCCATGTTTCTATGTAGAAAACAATAACAATGAAAACAACAGACAAACAACGCCGTATCTAGAGTGAATGTTCTTAACTATATACCCTTACATATATAATTCGAAATGTCCATATTTATATGATCAACGTTATTGGAGGCTTATTTTGTTATACTGATAAATTAACCACATTTACCTGCCCTTTAGTATAGTTAAGGTAGATTTTCGGAAAAATAGTTCATTTGGTTTTCTGAAAATGCGTTTGAACATGCACTCTAAATTCGTGTCTTGTTTTAATTAGGAAAATAACATATAACATTCATTATCGTATTAAACATCATGGTCATGATCATCGTCATCATCACAATCATCAGAAGAACTTATTTTCATATAATTAATCCGATAATGCAGCATAGGCTGCAACTGGCCAATTTTTTTTCCCCGTAAACGCATTAACTGGTAGTGAAGAAGTGTATATTTTCATAAAAATGACCATGAGATTTGAAATGTAAGTGATATTATAGACATCACGCTCATTATCACCACCATCATCATCATCATCATCATTGCCATCATCAACATCATCATCATCATCATCATCATCATAATCATCATCATCATCATCAATAACAACAAAATCATACTTTTCTGTCTCACTCTTTTTCAGAATATATTTTTTTCTCAGAAAATCATTAACATTTAAATCATTATCAATAACTTTCATAAATTAACTTTGTATAACTGCTTTGTTGCAGTCATAATGGATGAAGTATCCGGATGTGGGGCATCTTCATCAGGCACACAGCCAGATCCCTATGGTCACAACAACTGTGACGAGTGGTGTGCTGAATCGGGAAACATGGTCACTGCCTCTGATTTTTGTGAGAATTGTTCTGACTTCCTTTGCACATCATGTATTGAGCAGCATAAGA
This sequence comes from Sinonovacula constricta, assembly GCA_007844125.1. Taxonomy (NCBI): domain Eukaryota; kingdom Metazoa; phylum Mollusca; class Bivalvia; order Cardiida; family Solecurtidae; genus Sinonovacula; species Sinonovacula constricta. Next base: position 1,153,683 of record CM017564.1, read on the forward strand.
AAGCCAGATCGTCAAGAAAACACGAAATTCTTGAGGGTAAAGACATGCCAACGATTAAGCCAAGAAAATCTGATGTGGAGAAATGCAAGATACACCCCGGGAGGCCGATTGAGGTTTATTGTCCTGATGACACATTTGGATGCTCGCTGTGTTTCACGGTTGGCCATAGATCCTGTCAGAATGTCGCTCTTCTGTCTGATTTGGCACGTGGAGTAGAAACAAGCAAAGAGTTTCTAGATGTCCTAAATGCTGCTGACAGATACAAGAAATTAGAGGAGGAGTACAAGCAGGTCATCACGAAGTATTTGTCCAAGAACGATGAATGGCACAGTAAAACCTTGGAGAGATTTCAACAATTCCGATCAGAGGTCCTTAGTATCGTAGAAGAAATCGGCATAAAAGTACATGAGGAGGCAGACGCATTGAAAGAGGAAAATGAAAGCCAGCTGAATAAACTAGCACATCAAATTGCAACATATACGGAACAAGTTAAACAGTATATGGTAAATATGGACGACAAGAAAGATCGCAAGGAAAATGAACAATTATTCATTGATTTAAAGAAAAATGGCGCGCTTGTAATTGACTCTGTTAATCGCTTAGAGACAATCTATAGGGGTATTGCTGTAAAAAAAATGAATTTGAATTTGATTCTTCCATCAAAGAGATATTAATAAGGAACAACAAAATAAATGTTAAAACACCATCACTTCTTTCTCAACATAGAACAGAATCAGATAAAGAGAGGAACACCAGTGTTCACAGAACTCTTTCTTCTTCCACAAGATGTCAATCAACATCTCTGTTGAACATCAAATCAAAGAACGATTATGATGCATTTTTGGTCACTAGTATAATGGAACTTTCAGAAACAAAACTTATCATGGCTGACTTTAATAATGGCTGCCTGAAAGTGTTTGACATGACCAGTAACTCCATCACACATAGACGGTCCCTAACAGCAAAACCATTTGATATCACTAAAGTTCCAGGGTGTCGTGTGGCTGTTTCATTTCCAAACGCTAAACAGATCCAGTTATTCAAAGCTGACCAGACCCTGGAACCTTGTAGAAATATTGACGTACCGTCTGGATGTCATGGTCTACACTGTACTGGAGACAGGCTGGTTGTATCTAACACCAGTCCACCAAAGGTTCTGATACTTAGTATGACTGGTACGGTCCTCCAGACTATCCAGCATGATCCATCAGGGAAAGAGTTAGTCCGGTGTCCCTATTACTTGACAGTCAGAAATGACAACAAGCTGATCTATGTAAGTGATTATAACAACCATAAGCTCACATGTTTGACTACTACCGGCGTGGTCCAGTGGGTTTACCTTGACGAGCAGTTGCAGTATCCACGTGGCGTGACTACCGGAGAGAACGGGTCTATCTACATTTGTAGCTGGGGCAACCACACCATCAACGTGGTGTCCCGTGAAGGTGCAAGACTCGCCATCATACAATGTCGCCAGTCTGGTGGCAGGTATCCTAGTGCTGTATGTTACACCAGCAATAACCGGACACTGTATGTGTCTGATGAAAATGATCCTCATCTCAATAGACTTAGCATGCAATAGCTTTTTTAGCAGCCTTGGTCGCAAGTTTATACAGCTTTTTACAATTGTACTTTGTTGGAATAGAGAACAACACATTGCAAGAATTTTGTGAATATATATAAAACATGTATTCTATTGTGTTCCTTGTTTGCAGAAGAAACATAAGCACTATATACTGCTTGTTGAGATTGACCATTGGCCTTTACAGAGACTGAAGTGCTTTCAAGTTCAACTATTAGACAATACTTAACGACAGTTATGATTAGTGAATAACGTGTGTAAATATAATTTATGCTGATTATTTTATGTACAGGATACCGTTGTTTGCTGCATTAATCATAAATTTATAAATGCAATTATTTGTGTGCCTTCCAGGATAAAATAGTTAGTATAGATTATTAAAGTTTTAGGCACGGGTTTGTTTATAAGCCGCTGCGAAATGCTAAGAAGAAGGCAAAGAAGATAACGAAGGCGTATATGATGAAGAAACAGGATAATAATATTGAAGGTCATGAAGAAAATAAGAAGCCCTAGGATATGATGATGATGATGATGATGATGATGATGATGATGATGATGATGATGATGATGACGACGATGATAATGATGATGACGACGACGAAGATGATGATGACGATGATGATGATCATCAATAGATATCTTTATTCAAAAGTGTCTCGTACTACTCATTAAAGATTCATACTAAGACAAGTTGCTGTTTATCACAAAGTGTCACTATTTGACTCATTCAAAATTAAACAGATACCCGCTTATTAAAAAGTGTCCGTGTTTTTATCACTAGTCACAATGCATCGCCTAACACAATGCGTAAAAGTATATACAGCAAATTAGTTGTTGATTCAATGAGATTCGAAACGTGCTTCATCTTTTAAATTACTAATTCTAAGCAAACAACAGAAGTGTAAAACACAGGACCATGCAATGTAAGCAGCCAAAACTGGCCTTAATCCCGTGTTCTGATCAGCTTATTTCATATAAAATGTTTTAAAATTCTCAACATTTATAGGATATATCATATCCATTTCCCATGTGTGGTTGAAGCTTATCAAATACTTTAGGATGAGCTCAGACTCGAGGTCAAACATTTTAAACCACGGATCTTGTTCTTATTTAGACACGGAAGTTGGCAACGACAGCACAGTATTACCAAGAGAGGAAACTGCAACCGGAATATAATATAATGCGCATCATCTTCGGTCGTTTCCTTTTTTTTTCAGAGAGTAAAAAAGCCGAACCGAATGTAAAAAATTGTGGACTCTGTTTGGGCCAAAATTACATTTCTGTTTTACAGAAAGTATGCAATGCTAGCCAGTTATACCGGATAACAGAATACGAATATGCTAAGACAAAAATCATAAAATGGGGAGATAATGTTGTGTTACTTACCTAAAAGTAAAGCGTAAGTAACCTTTTTCTTAGTTAAGACTTTTAAAACAGTCAACATTAAGTACGAATCATGTTGTACTTTCTTCTGACAGAATAATTGACCGTACCTTGCTAAACCAAAATGATAACTCTCAGAATCAGAATAAGCCTCCATTGAAAAATTTGAGGAAGGTCCGATGTATTTAATTAAAACAACACTATATAATAAACAATCGTATTCTGTTATAATTGAGAAAACAATCAATTTATATATAAAAAAACAACCCCAAAACAAACAAAACAACAAAAACAACACACAAACAAACAACAATAATACATTCGTGACTGCGATGTAAGAAATTGGTATTTATGTGTAAGATGTAGTACTCGGTCATCATTATGATTCTTTATACCATATCTATATCAATTCATGTTGCCATGGGGAAATACGCGTTTATCGTTTGCATGATATTTCATTGATCAGTATGTATTTGCGTTGTTATGTATGCGTAAAAGTTTGTCTGCGTGTGTGTGCGTGTGTTTATGCGTGTACGTGAGTATATAAGTGTGTGTTAAATGTGGTTTCAGACAGTTTTCCTGTATCAAACACATATTTACAATAATTAACTCCGATTTGGCAAACTTGCGGAATTTGTTCAGATCTCACATAGTCTCTAACAAATTTTAACTCTACCTCAAATTTCACAAAAATCGCGTAAAAATAAAGCTCTTTATCTTTACTATTTACGAGTATATAAATAAGCATAATGCGATTTTCTGCTAAAAATATATGCAGACGTCAGAATTACCCGGATAATGATTTAACGTGATGCATCACAAAAGTAAATGGTCATGTGTGTTTTTTCTAGTTTAAAAATAGCTAACGGTCCAGCGCGGCTCAGATAGGCAGTAACTATTTGTAATGATGAGTAACGTGTTATGCTTTACTTTTCAGATAGATGTAGATGATACCATTTCGCGGGGATTGTTTCTGATAACAATAATGTATATGATAATTTAAAAAAAAAGTAGGCACTAATTGTCGCATACCACATTTAAGTTGTCTATCCATTTTGTATGCACGTTCACACGAATATTAAAACTTAATGAACAATTATGTTTTAATTATGCACTCAGGATTTTTATATTAAATATACAAACATGTAAATTACTGATCAAAGAACCAAAAAGTATATATACTTATACAAACAAAAATAATAGTTATCAAACAATTATCTATCAATGTTGTTCTAATTTGTTTACTGTATTGCAACCAAACATCCGGTAATGCGCAGTACCTATATATGACTGGCATATACACAAACTAATAAGACCATTAGGGTAACATCGTTGGTTTTACTGATATAAATCACTGATCAAAGTACAAAAACGTATATTTACTTAAAAATTTACCCTTCTCGCTAACTGACCATCAATTTTATTATAATTCTTTGTTTACCGCACTTCAACCAGACGGTTGGTTACTGTCGCCAGTCAGGGTGGTGATTATGTTTGATGTATAAACGTGACGTATACTATTACAGCATGCTCAGTTCGGAGATATGCTTGGTGGTCGATGTTAAAACAGTTAACATTTATTAAAAAGCGTCGCAACGCTTTTGATTCCATCAGCCTAAAAACAAGACGACACATTTTGCTCACATATAATCTATAAATCAGAGCTTATATTTCGGTCCATTAATCATTGTAGATAAATTAATCTTTGAATTTTTATAATAAAACTTATCTGTCTCCTGTTTGCGCATAATTTCTGCAGAAAATCATTCTTTCGTCTAACAGCTTTTTTTTTAATTTAAAAGATGAAACACAATTTTTTAAAAAGTATCTCAATCTTAAAACTGTTTAACTCGTTAAAACAATAAAAAATGTTTCTTTTACAATTTATAAATATCCACTATTGGGGTGTCTGCTAAAAGAGACAGCGCCATCAGAGCGAATGACTTGGATGATGATATAATGAAATCTTAAATATAAGTGGTCACGTGATTTTCTTAGTTTAAAAGCTAACTTTGCAACATGGCTTAGATAGGATATACATGTTTGGATGACGAATGTGGCGTTATGTTTCACTTTTAACATGAATGCTTGACATCAATAAACAGCATTTCGCGGTTTCAATCTATGTAACAATCAATGATTTGGTTGCTTGAGGAAATAAAACTTTTCCAAGTTGTCGGATACCACCTTTAATGTGATTGTATATTATTTAGATTACGGTTATGCATTTGAAAGAGTGCGATGATACGCTTGTTTATGCAGCAATAAAAGCAATATCTAGTAACTTAATAGTGTAGGTGCACAACATCGCGGTAAGTCAGCCTAGAAATCAGCATTCACTTTAGTGTAATAACTCTTAACAAGTAAAAGTATCCGGTTCTACATAGATGTGAAAATTGGACACCCCACTCGTATTTTCCATATGAGTCACGCTGCACAGTTAGATATTTTTACCACAAGAAAGCCACGTGATCACTTACTTCCGAGAACCATCATTATCCGGATTAACGTCTCTGACGTCTGTATCTATATTTTACAGTGCTTATCTAAAGATGACCATTTAGAGCGATATTCATGATTTGCACTGCCCCAAATTCCCCAGACCAAACAGCAACAACAACACAACAACAAAAAGTTTGAACAACAAAACATTTAAAAAAGTAAGACAAAAAATAATAAAAAAATTCAAACAACAACAGCAACACACACAAAAAACACAACAAAATTAACAAACGAAAGATCAAATAACAACAAAACAAATCAACAACACAGGGGCAAAGTTTTGTTACTTGTATTTGACATAGTCAAACTTTCAGATACCACCTTAAATATATTTTAGTATACTTCTGCTGAACAAAAAATACATATAATCTGCATATCGATCAGATAAAGTCTTAAGATTAAAATTTTAACAACACATTTGTAATGATTCAGTTTTAATTATTTGTATTATAACTGCTCGGTGGCTAATTATGCTTTAGTTAAAGCTTTCTAAATCTTAATTAGATCAGTCTCTTCTCAAATTTAAAGACAAACATAAGTTACTGAAAAAAAATATAAATAAAATAAGCTTGAAGATTATATAAATTAGCCATTTGGCTTAGAAAAAACACACCATAAGCTCCCGAGCTATTCAGTAGTTATGATAGAAAGGTGTTGTTGTTTAGTGAACACCATAGCTGCTCAGTAGTTATGATAGAAAGGAATTGTCACTATGTCAACTGAACACTATAGCTGCTCAGTAGTTATAACAGAACAGTGCTGTCACTATGTCAACTGAACACCATAGCTGCTTAGTTGTTATAACAGAAAGGTACTGTCACTATGTCAACTGAACACCATAGCTGCTCAGTTGTTATAACAGAACAGTACTGTCACTATGTCAACTGAACACCATACCTGCTCAGTTGTTATAACAGAACAGTACTGTCACTATGTCAACTGAACACCATAGCTTCTCAGTAGTTATAACAGAACAGTACTGTAACTATGTCAACTGAACACCATAGCTGCTCAGTTGTTATAACAGAAAGGTGTTATTACCATGTCAGCTGAACACCATAGCTGCTCAGTAGTTATGACATGTTGATGTAACAAATTTCTTAAGTACCACCTGCTTCTTTCTTAACGATCAGGTGCTTTTTACATTGACTATTTAACTTTATTCCTGATGTCATAAAAGAGATTCTTTACTGTTAACATTTTATTACAATTTTTTCACCAATACATTCGAGACGATATGTAAATGAGCTTCACTATCCACGTGCGAGTCTAGCGGCTGGGCTAGGGTAGTGGGAGGGTTAGTCAGGGAAGGGTCGGGACACCCTTTTAAATTTTCAAAAAAGACAGAAGATGGCGCTAGTAGTATTTATTGTCCCATATGTGTACAGTGCTACAGATATGACGAGCTAGCAAGTATTTAAAACCTAACATAGATTGAAATAACTCATTGAAAATAAACGTTTTGTGCAAAAAATGGGCATTGAACATCGTACTTTAGGCCTATATATTAACTAATTCAAATTCCCGATACCACGCATTCTACATTTAGCAAAGGAACACATGAGACTTTTCAGTCAAGCCCGGTAGGTAAATCATACTCATTCAGAACTGTAATCGTATATACAAACAAAATCAATAAAAATGTTTTAAAAGTAGAGACCACTTGCAACATCTACGATACATGCTTGCCCGGATGCCATCGAGGAGTTTCGAAAGTCGTGGTAATTACAACAGACCACTCCAAAAATTTTCACACATGCCATCAAGGGCGTCGCAGACGCCAGTGAATATGGATACTCTTTGTCGCCGAGTATACAAATTGTTTGGACTTATGGAGAAAGTTGCTGAATTGAAGGCAATGGCTATTTTGGGCTGCTACATTTCTAAAGTTGTCTGGAGAGCATGCACTCAGACCCCTTAGCACGGCTAGCTGCTGCTCGTTTAATAAGGACCCTATAAAACACTATATGAATTCCCTTCTATCATTACCAACGACGTCGCTTAACCTGGATTTTTATATTATAATACTCCGATAATGAAAAACGAAAACGAATTTGTTTTATGTTAAATATATTTATTTTCATGTACAACAAAACGACCACTTGAAATACTGTGCATTTTATATTTAGCGAAGGAACTGTATCAATAATTAACTTCAAAATGTAGATTGTAATCTTTTTCCCTTTATTTATAACTACCTTGGTATGTACAATACTTCTATTTACACACTTTGTGTATTGTTTATTTAATCGCAGTTGAGATCTATGTTTACTCTGATCTCCATTGCTAGCACCTAACTCTGCATGGGTTATAAACTATATCGAAACAACATATCGAACGGCTGTACACACGTCCTTGATCGCGTAAATTTGAATACCGTTTGAACCTGAGATAAAATCGGGTCACCTTTGTATATAAACAATGGAGTTTTTCGGAATATACCAAATAGTTAAGGAACCATGTATTTCCGTTTCGCTGTAATGACTTGATATTTAACACACGCAGTTGTGTTGAACACATTTTATGTAATTGTGCATTAACTGTTTTATAAGTGTTGATGTACTGCGGTCTTAAATAAGGTAGTTTTATGGACAAAGAACAGAGACTGGGACGGTAATCTTATTCAACCAGGAGGCAGTGACATGGTAGCGACAGACCAGTAGGAATGATAATGGACAATTAGAACAAGGTACAGGTGAGAAAGTCAATGCTTTTCTTATTAGCTTTGTTTAAACAATCAATAACATTTTGCAAATGTTCAAAGCATAAATAATTTATACCTATATTGTAAGAACTTAAAGCTAGAACATATTTTGCTCGAAATCAAGATTCCATGTAGACAACAACAACATTATCATCAAAGACAACAACACTGAAAAACGCGTAATCGGGAATGAAATGTCATGAACAATAAATCTTTTCACATACCATTCTACCTGTTCATATTTATATGATCAAAATTATTTCAGGCTTATTCATATAACACTGTTCACGTGAGTAAGTCCATTCACTTGTATAACAGTGATTACGTAGATTTTCTGAAAATAGGTCATTTGATTTTTCGAAAATGCCTCTGACAACATTCTCTAAAATCCTGTCTGTTGTGTATTTAAAAAGTCCGAAACATTTAAAAATACAATCACGGCATACTACACGACCATCATCATCATGTTGATCATGATCATGATTATCATCATCATCATCATCATCATCATCATCAACAACAACATCATCAACAACAACAACAACAACAACAACAACACCATCATCACCGTCATCCTCCTCTTCCTCCTCCTCATCAGCAGCATTACCATCATCAAAAGGACTTATTTTCGTATTAGTTATGACATGCTTTTCCCGTAGACCCACTTACTAGAAGAGTTGAAGTGTTCAAGAAGATCTATTCTTGTGATTTCTTGAAAATGGATCTGACATCATCATCATCATTGTTATAAAGGACACAAGCAACGTTATTATTATCGTCAGCATTACAATAGTTAATGTAGACAGCATCATCAACATAACAGCAACATCAGCGGCAGGTGCAGCAGAATGAAGATCTTATAATCCTCCTCCTCATCATCATAATCGTAAGTACGATCATCATCATTATAATCACCATCATGTTGATAATCATCGTCATTATTAATATTTCCATCACCAGGCATTGAAATTACCACACGCCCGATCAAAGCGACAAAAATTGAGATCAGGCGAGTAAGTTTTCCAGGCGAGTAAGTTTGCCAAAATTTGTCGCCAACTGGCGACCGATATCTCATATTGATTTACCATAGATCTTTTTTTGATAGAACCTCCCAAAAATGTCTAGCTGTAAAAGATGTTCGTGCCATTTTGTGATGTTACTTGTAATACGTCATTGGGCCACATGCGCTTTTATGTCAATCACAATTACTCAATTATCGGTGTAAGCACGTATCTGGAAAGGAAATTGCCGAGGTAATCGAATAAGACAGCGTGTCCTTACTTGGAAGTTTTCGACTATCACCTTCTATCTGTTAAAATGGCTACATTAAAAAGGTACAACCAGGAAAAAGAAAGAAGGCTAGGAGTGATGAATGTTACATAGTGTGATTTGTCCACATTTTTAAAACGATAACCAGGACATAATAATCGTAATCGTGTTAATTGTAAAAAAACACATCTATTCTAATTGTCCACTCGCCTTCGCAATGCCTGCCTGTTATCTATATTTAGCGTGACACCGGGTCAAATACCCTGATTGGCAAACTAGAAAAACGTTATCGGCATATGCCTGGCAAGTCCCTTTCAACAATCGTGGTCAACAAACAAGTCTCTTAATTGCAATTTGGGTTTTCTACATAAAGGATAAGACCCGCCTATGAAAGTCCCAAACAGAGTTTCACATTCGCGGCTAAATTTCTAGGAATCCTGGAATTGTCACAAAGAAAAGTATATTTAAGTTGTAAACATTGTAAATTATTGTGACCGTGTGTTACAGGGATGCCACATTATGTTTATTAGAAGCGACATAGTTTATGACGTCATCGCGTCTACGGTAGTCGCACACGGTATTCATTTGACTGAGCATTAAAGTTTAGTTGGTCTTATTGTTGTTTTTACTCTTCAGTGGAAAAAGACCGCTTTCAAAAAGGCGTCATTTGATATACACTACAGATTGTACAGATTTCCTTCACATTTACTCTTTCGGTTTCAGTCACATTGTTGATGACCACATGGTCTTTGACTGCTGGAAAAATTATGTGCATTGCATAAAATCTACAAGATTGTTCTTAAAAATGTATGAAGAAGACTGTTAAAAGTGTAAATACATTCAAACATTTAAATATTCCCTTGAAGTAATCTTGTCGCGCTTTAAGTGCCCTTTTCTGGAAAAGATACCAAGCCCTTGTAGATGTCTGGGGGTGGGGACGTTAATATAAGAAAGAGGCGAGGAAATAATATGAAGCTAACTGTCAATGTTTGTTGGTTTGTCTTCTTTTATCTAAACACCATCCACTAAATATTATATCTACTGAGTGTGCAATCTGCCATTTTGATGTTTGTAAAATCACTGGTCAAAAGTTTAGGGATTAAATATACCACTCTTAAAATTGTAGTGGAAAATTAATTTTGAGTTTCGTTCAAAATTCCGGGTGGGGGACTTTTTAAATATTCAAAATTATTAAATTATTTTTTGCCATGTAGAAACATAAAATATTGTGCTTAAGCTGCTGATAAATGTAAAGTTTACAATATATTATTGTGATGTTGGCTCTTCAAATTATAATTTAGAGACACAAAACTTTACCTACTTGATTTGAAAATAAAGATGATGTGTATCTAATTAGGTCTAACAGAGCTCTGATATTGTCAGTAGTCATGAACACAACCCAAGGCCAAATGGGTCGACTTATGGAAACAATTAGGAAAAAGTAACTCCTTTAAGTGTGAAGTAATTTCATTCTACCTTCTCATTTTCTTGTAAAATATTAAACGTTAAGGCAGCAAAATTGTCCCATTTCAGAATAGAATATTACCATATATAATTTGTATGTCATAGATTCATTGTCATAATCATTAGCCTTTTATTCATATTCGTATTTTTAGTGTAAATACTATTTCATTAAAATTTTAAAATTAAATACAGTATGAAATTACAGAAAGTAGTGCTTGCATATCTTCCTGAATTTAATAATATATCAAGTATCGAATTTTATAATTATTATTTTTATGGTTTATAAAGTTACATATTAAAGACCATAAATGCAATGATATACTTTTCATGTTAAATATTGCTCCAAATGATCTATCTCACTTTGGAAAGCCTGAATGTAAGTGATATTTTTATCCGAGTTTCATGATGCAATATGTGTGTATGAAATAAGAATGTTCTGGGAAGAAAATGAACTGCAAGTTTATGATTTTTGTCCAACTTTAACATGAAAATAAAAATAAACTCTCTAGTTAATTTGCTGCGCCTTAAGAAACCCTTTATGATCAATGACAAAAGCAATGATTCATCCAAACATACCTTTGAAATAACTATTTTTATGATCTATCTCGAAAGACATTCAAGGTTCCTGTACATTTTATCTGTAAACATGTACTCTTGTTTTATTGACATTCATGTTTAATCAGTTGTGTTAAGAGTTTCTATTTTCTGCGTCCTTATTTAACAAGAAAATAGAGAAGAAGAAAAGATTGTTACTTGTGTTTTGTTACAGTCACTAGAAATTTTCAACCAAAACTATGTTTAATAATTTCTGCTGCATTAATCTTTATTACATGATTAACTGTGCATATGATTTTGCAGTAAAACAAATCAAGATAAAATGAAACTTTCATTTCTAGATTTATGTATATTTATTGATTTCATATTTGCAGAAAAATAGGTTTGTGTCATTCTTAATATGCTATTGTTATGCTAAAAGAGTAAATTGTCTGAAGCGTGTTTGTAATAGTTTAGAATAAGTTATTTCAGTACAAATAACGGAAGAATCCGGAGTAAATTCATACAAAACACATAATTTGTTATACTTTTAATAAAATAATTTTGGTACAGCTTTCCATGTTGAAAACTATGCTTTAACAATACTCCAATTCTATTTTTTTTAAATCATTTTAATTTTTAGATGCATTCATACCATTTGTCTGTGATTAGAATATTTCATATGTTTTTTAAAAAAAATATAGATTAACTTTAAACCTGCTAAACACATAAATTCTGCAGGCTTTTACAAATAGTAAGGAGCCAGATCAGCCAAATCAAAATTTTATTTGAATCCATTTGAATCCAGCCAATCACATGATATTTTTGTCACTGACACAAACTCAACCATTTTATAATCTCCAGCCAAGCTCCCAATTAAACGCTGATCTAGATCTAATTTTTATTTCTGTATTTTACGGGTTTCTTTGTGTTGTATTATTTGTACTTTTCTTCATGCTGTTCATTATCCCTACATTTCTTCCTTCATCCGTATCAATCATTAACATAGGAGTAATTTTACTTGAAATTGTTTTATAATAAATTTCATGTTATTGATTTGGATTTGTGCTTTCTTCCTGCATTTTCAGATCGTTATCAAATGTGAATACTCTTCGGGTACTGTATGCAATCTGAGTAATAGTATGCCCTTTACTGTCTAAGTACATGTAATCTTCGGAATTCAAGGTGTTCTATGCCATCCTAGTAATCTTATGAATTGGGTGTCCTATGCCTAATCTATCTGATTAAACTTATAAATGGAGTGTACTAAACCATCTAAGTAATATTATGACCGACCACATTAGCTCAAGTGATAGAGTGTCGGCTTGCGAATCGGGAGGTCGCAGGTTCAATCCCCGACTTGGTCAAACCAAAGATTTTACTACTTAGGTAGTAGTGGCTTCCCTCCTAACGCTCGAGGCTTAGTGGACATCATTACGCCTGACTCGTGTCAGTATAATGGACCGGTCGGGTTCAGTCCCTGGGCATCTCATAAGTGCCCCTGCTATAATGATAGAGATGTCGCTGCACAGTACCGGCAGTATTATTCCCTAATATTATGAATGGAGTGTTGTATGCCAGCTAGGTAATCTTATTAATCTGGTATTGTATGCAATTTGATTAATCTTGTGAATTGGGCTGCTCTATGCCATATTATTAATCTTATGAATGGAGTGTTCTATGCCATCTAATTATGTTATTAATGGGGTGCTCTATACTTGACCGTTTAATCGACTACTCATTGTTGATCAAAGTTTGAATTTTCTTTTTCAAAAGCAAAACCTTTTTGCCACAATGTTAAAAGTGATTTCCAAAAAAAATCAATACTTTGTTTAGCATTAATGTTAAATGAAAAAATGTATGTAAAGGCTGTTAAATAACATAATACCATTACCTCAATTATCATACAGTACACATTGGGTTGAATATATTGGTTAAAATGTCCATTATTTCCAAATCTATAGATTAGCGCGATAGGGATTTCAGCTACCAGTAGACATCGGCGTCAGAGCTGATTACCTGTATGATAGTGTAACGTAATCTCAAAAGTTAATTTTCACGTGGTTTTCTATGTTTAAAACCGAGCTTGACTCAGATAGGATAGAAGTTTTTGTGACGATAAGTGGACTTTATTTTTCAATGAATGTAGGGCGCCGGTAATCAGTATTTTGCTGGATCTTTTCATGTAACAATACTTTCTTTGCTTGCACGAGGGAGAAAAATGGTCCAACCTGTCATATACTATCTTCAAAGGTTATCATAAGCATATTTCAAAACAAACCCTCGTATCAAAATTGCATTCTGGTTGCCTTCGAAACCGTAACTTTTCCTAAGGATAAAAAATGAGGTTATTAGTTTAATATAGGGTTAAACACACTCTTAATGGTAGGTATCTGACAGTTTAGACAATCTTTTCTTATCATGGACCGGTCGGGTTCAGTCCCTGGGCACCTCATAAGTGACCTTGTGCTATAATGATAGAAATGTCGCTGCACAGTATTGGCAAAAATGCCGGTAAATCCCATTCCATCCATTTCCTATCATACAGCTAAAACAATTATGTCAGCTTGAAAAAATCATACGATTGCTATTTGTTGGTCATTACAATCATGTGAAAAGTAAAGAATAACATCCCGTTTGTCAATATAAAAAGTACATTTTGCCCGACCCACGCTGCACAGTTCGCAATATTTAAACTAAGAAAGCCACGATACTACTTACTTTTGAATTTATTTACATGATCATTCCGAGAATCAGCTCCGATGTCGATATATATTTTTTGCTGAAATCTGCACCGTGCTTAGATTTGGAAAGAATGGACATTTAGAGCAGGTTTCATGATGTGTACTGTCAAACAATTGACAAACTGTTGAAAATCGTTAATGCTTAGATTATATTATGAGTTAATGTAACAATTATGCCCAGATTCTTCCATTTATTATTGCATGTATTGTATATAGGCAAACACGCTGGATACCACATTTAAACAAATATTTAAGTACCCATGCAAAAAAGTCTGGTGGGATGAACGGTAACGGTACCTAGCATCTCAGTTTATTACTACCGGAGTATCTAGAAATCCTAAGAATTGTCATATAATACAAAAGGGCAGAAGTTGTTTGTTCGAATTTCAACACGTTTTCCACTCATTTTAAAGTAAATGAACCCTCTGAATACATAGAATTTTAGATTCAGAGATGAAGCTTTTACAACTCAGCAATCAAACACCGTGTGTGTGTGTGTGTGTGTGTGTGTGTGTGTGTGTGTGTGTGTGTGTGTGTGTGTGTGTGTGTGTGTGTGTGTGTGTGTGTGTGTGTGTGTGTGTGTGTGTGTGTGTGTGTGTGTGCACTTAATCAAACATTTAGAGTAATTTACTTGTACTTAATTTGTTTCTACATGTCCTGGATATTTTAAGTTATTTTGATTGTACAACCTCATATACACCTATGCAGCATATAGTTTATCTTCGTCGAGTCTAATCTGTACGCTTTGACTTATCTTCCATAGGGTATACCTGCATGGGTTATAAACTATATCGGAACTGGATATCATATGACTGTATTTACATAATTGATCGTGTAACTTAGGGTGTCGGAACATGCCGATTAAAGCTGGTGTAAAGTCGGAAGTTTTTGAAATGTGAACAATGAAGTTTTCCGAACAATACCGAGTACCTACGGAAGCACAAACTACTTGTGTTATTGATTCGTAGATAGGACTTTAACAAAGGTGTTTGTAGCGTACACAATAGCAATGATTGTGAATCGACTGGTATTTTGGTGTCAATGTCCTGCAGTCTTAAAGGGTAGCTGGATAAGCACATATCGGACTGAAATCCAATTTAATTTGATTGTGTTCAAGTTGCAATCAGTGACATAGGGACGATAGAAATGGAAGGAATTGTCATGGACTATAAGAGGACGGTATAGGTGAGAACATTACTGCTGAATTATTTACGTTTAACATTTTATGTCAATCAATATCATCTCAAAATATTCGCAACATCAATATTTTAATCCTAAGTATTACGTACTTATAATCAAGAAACATGTTCACCCGGAAACCCATGTTTCTATGTAGAAAACAGCAACAATGAAAACAACACACAAATAACGCCTGCCTGAACAGAGATGTTCTGAACCATATACCCTTACATATAGCATTCTAGATGTCCATATTTACATGATCAACGTTATTTTTAGGCTTATTTTGTTATACTGATTATGTAACCACATTTACCTGTTATTTAGTAGAGTTCAGGTAGATGCTCCGAAAAAAATAGATCATTTGGTTTTCTGATAATTCGTCTGAACATACACTCTAAATTTGTGTCTCGTTTTAATTAAAAAATATCAAACCACGTAAGAAAAAATCGTGGCATACTTAAAAATTATATGTTCATCATCAGCAGAAGCAACAGCAGCGGCGGCGATTAATTATTGTTTTAAACATCATGATCATGATCATCGTCATCATCACCATCATCAGAAGTACTTATTTTTATGGGGATGTTAACGAATATTCGAATATCATGGCGGTATTCGAATAGAGCTCAATTGATTATTTTTATTCACTTATTAACGTTTATTATTTAAGTTAAAATTAATAAAATCGGATTTCTGTGGTTGACCGTATTGTAACCACAGGACTGAAGTACGCTGGCGATGTGTGATTGTATGTGTGTGTGGGTGTGGGTGTTGTAGGCTTAGATTTCGGTCATCTGGTTAACGGTATACAATCTAGAGTATTATGTCACCTCGCGCGACCCCGTTCTGTTTCTCGCGCTACCTAAAGCCAGTTACATCACACGCACAGCTGTGTAAACAGGTTGTCAGTTTACAAAAAACACACATGTCAGTTCATGGGACAGTCAGACAATCTAGTTACGGAAGACTGATTCTACTCTCTTCAATCGGGATAGCTGGTAATTAATGTACCACATTATACCATGCGTTATTTTTATTACAGTCCACCAGAACTCATTTTTTTTAATTACGCAACAAGATTACTTTTTAAAAATAACTTAAGTTTTACTTTCTTTTAACCAATCTATTGCACACGGGTATTGCATTCCCATATAATACCGCCACATCTGCGAATTTCTGTCACTGAGATTTTCTGCTCGACAATTTCCTCGACGTCATAAGCCTACACGAGTCAAACAATTATTTGTATTCATCGGCATTTAATCTTTCAAAGCGCAACATCATTAATATATTTCAATAGTGTCTTCCTCCGCATATTGTTCCGTTTGCATATATTACCTTTCTGAGTATAGCTAGAGAAATTATATTGGTCTTTTGCAAACATTTTTGGAATGAATGTTAAATACAAATACACAGTATTTTATAATTTTATACACGTATGAAATGTATACATATTTCCTAATGTCTCCCATATGGGATTGTATGTTTAAAATGATAAATGTGTTACTTTTATGTCTCCTATAACCTGGAACAGGATACTAATTCATAATAAATCAAAATTCAAAACAAAAAAATAATTTCATCGTAGCGGTCAATTTTGCCTTTTTATTTTTATAACATAAACTGTAGTAAGCAAGCTATTGAGTGTATTATGCAAAATTCTCAAATTATATATATATATATATATAATACCCTTCATTCCAGCTAAAATAAATGTTGTTGTTTTAGCGCATGGGGTATTTTTTAACTTGTTGGTTTCGCTTATTGAGATGTTTGAACATCAAACTGGTAATTCTGACACTAACCAATCGCAATCCGTAATTGTCACTTGTGTATTTGTAACTAAGTATTCGCTTACATGGCTTCGGATTAACACCTGAACGAGCGTCTTTTACCAGCCAATAACAATATATATATATATATATATATATATATATATATATATATATATATATATATATATATATATATATATATATATATATATATATATATATATATATATATATATATTTATTTATTTATATATATATTTATATAAACAACATACCTTGTTTGCGGAAGAAACGAATATTTCTTATAATGTAAATCTATATTAAGCCAATTTTACTTCTTGTTGACATTGACCGTTGGTCTTTACAGTGACTGACTAAAGTAGAACTGGGAGATGATAAATACGGTAATTAAGATTAGTGCGTAACTTTTGTAAATATAATTTTATGATATTTTTTGTATCTTATTTTCTGTTTAATAAAGGTATCAATACAGTTATTCAGGAAACAAAGTATAAGTATTGATTATTTCACTGATTTGCAAAGCGTTATTCATGCACGGATAGGAAATGCTGAAAAGATATAGAAGACGAATATGTAGAAGACACAGAAGAAGAATGAAGATAATGAAGAAAACAAGTAGCCCTAGGATATAATGATGATAATGAAGATCATGAAGCTGATTATCATGATGATCATGATGATGAATTAAGGCAACATCAATAACAGATATCTGTTTATTTAAAAACAACTGTCAATGCTTAAGTCATTACAGTTCCATCCTAAGACATGTTACTGTTGTCAATGTTTTAATGATTCAAATTAAACAGACATCCGAATATAAAAAAAAACTGTCACTGTTTTTATCACTAGTCGGTAATCATCGTTAAACACAATTTTAAAAGTTTATACAAAACAATAGTTGTGTGTTTAAAGCGTTCGTGATTTAACGAGATTCCAGACGTGCTGTATCTTGTAAATAGTTATTATTAAGCAGATATATTTTGAAGCAACATCATAGTTAAACACAGAAGCCTGAAACCTAAGCGGCAAAAACTGGCGTTAAGGGTGGTATTCGACAGTTTGGGTTAAAATATGTTTATCTCAAGTGACCATATAGGTCATTGTTATCCGGAAAGTTCTTGCAAAAAGCTGATCATTGTTGCCCTAGATCTGTGTGAACAGTGAAACATAAATCCCTATTCCTCATTGCAAATAGGTATTTCCTATCTAAGCCATACTGCAGAGATACCTATTTTTAACTATGAAAACCACGTTACAACTCACTTTATATCGTTAGCCTGGTAGTCCGCTCTGACGTCGGTATCTATGTTAGCAGAGATCACTATCGTGCTTATTTATAAATTTGGAATGATTGACTGTTTAAAGTGATTTTATCGCGATTTGTACTGTCTACCAATTTGGTGGGGTTTAAACCCGTCTTTATTGATACTAAATTATACAGAATGCTCTAATTCGCCAAAGCAGTGGTAATGTATTGTTTTGATATAGGCAAACTGCCGGATATCTTCTTTAAACCCCTTTTTTGGTAAACATATTACAATTAATGTTTTGAAACTCTCAACATTTTTAAGATATATTCATTTCCCATGTGTGCTTGACTCTAATCAAACTACAATAACAAAGCAGCACAACAACAAAAACAAACAACAACAACAACACAAAAACAAAACAAACTAAAGAACAAACAGCAACAAAACAAGAACACATTGTCAACTTTTTGTTACTTATACTTGATGTAGGCAGACTATCGGATTCCACATTTAATATGCTTTACTTTAACTGAATAAAAATACATATATTCTGCATATCGGCCTGTTAATGTCTTAAGCTTCAAATTTTAATCGTAATCCTAATGCATGGATTCAGTTTTAAATATTTGTTTTATTAATGCTCGGTGGCCAATACATGATTAAGTTATAGCTTTCTGAATTTTAATAAGATTAATTTCTTCTCAAAACAAATTTAAAGACAGACAAAAGTGTCTGAAAAATACATAAAAATATAATAAGCATGAAAATTTACCAAATGAGCCTTTCGGCTTAGGCAAAAAAACAAACAAAAAAACAACAACACCAAAAACATAACTAAAACAAACAAACAAACAGCAAAAACACTATAAACAAAAACAAGGAATAAAACAGAAACACACTCGCATTCACACACATACACCCCCAAAAAACAGCAGCATTATGGATATTAGAAATCACAATCTTTGAAACTCATTGGGAACCCTATAAAAATTGTATACACTGCACCAACTTTACAATCTTAATCAGATGTAAACTCGTTCCACGTATTTTATTATAATTTATTTATTTATTGACTTGAGTAACCTACCAAATGATAAACCATGTCCGTATTCACACCACTATACATATAGCCCTTTCCAAAAACATGATTTATCTGCCCCTACGTTTTGCTATTCAATTGAGATTTAACTTCCGGAAAACGGGCTCCTGTTACTTCCGGGGAGTAAACTCAACCAAATCTGAACTCTCACATTATTCGGTTCATTGAAGCGAAGTGTAAATAGACTGGCGTCATGAGCAATACATGAACATCATAAAAGGAAAGGCAATGGACAAGCGCGTTGCCGTTATGTTTACTTTACTTCGGTTTCCTGTTTAATAATCACAGTCCGTAGAAAAAACATTTCTGTCTCTTTGGAAAGGCATACCCAGGTATCATGATCTGTTGTGTTTTTTTTTCTTCGCATTTGCAGAGGGAATGGATGGCATAACTTTGCATCTTACGTACACAAAGTTATCCCCAATGCTGGCGTGTTCTATGCTGTTGATTTACAGATGTTCCGCTACCTCGTTTGGCAGCACGTGTGTATAGTCAATAGTCGGCATTTTATGTGTCGATATGCTATTGTTAGTTTTACTTACGCATAGGATTCGCTGAAATTGCACTAAGACAATTTCTAACATTAAATAAAATAACTGTGAAGCTCTGGAGAATCAAACATCGACCGTGTTAAAATGGGCTAAAGTGTTGACAAAAAAGACGCCCGCATTTTCTTTGATCCTTCTGAAGTTTGCCGCGACCAAGAACTATGCCCAATTAACACACAATGATTTTTCGAAAGAAAGGTGACGTTAAAATCACATAGCGGCAGATTAGCACTCTGTCTTTCACTTTTATCGTCTCCTTCCTGTTTGTCTGCCCCCCCCCCCCCCCTCTTTAATCTGTCTTGTCTTGTCCCATTTTGTATTCATATACATTATTCTTTTTGGACCGTAATTAACAGTTATGTTTCAATATCGGAATTATAAAACTTGCCTCATTTTGTACAAAGTTTTAGCCTACCTGAGACGTAATAAGTTTACGTTAGTTTTCTTGACATGTTTTTATTTCGTTTTGTGTGTGTGTGTACACACACACACACACACACACACACATAGTTGCCTGTAAAAATACAGTTTTCACATGCAACTTTATTTAAATATTTCCTTTATAATCGTTCTCCATTTTATTCTAATAATAACGTTTAATATATAACATGTACATTCTCATCGTTGAATAAACTTATATACAAAATATCAATAACTTCTGTTCAAGAAGGGTTAACAATGACATCAAATATTTTTTTTAAATTTATAATAGTTTAAAAAGACCATAACAAATACAACTTTATTTAATAATAGTGTTACATATACACACTGTAGTGTCTATGTGTAGTAAACGGTAAACGGTATATTCGTATGACTATGTTACCTCAATTGCAATCATATACGCCTGGATGCCTTCGGGCTTTTATCATATCAGCAACACAGGACATATTGATATGTATATGTTATGATAATGTTGATATGTACTCAGTCAGCCAGTATTTTCTCAAATTAAAATAATGGTTTTATTTAAGTTGACGTCCTACGTTGCCATTGATTGTTGTAAACTTGGACTTTTTGTCTGATGCATCCGCCATCTTTCAAAAGAATTTCTACGCAGAGCCGAAGCGTTCCGGAAGTTCAACAATTATTAAAGGGCGTAAATCACTTTTCGGCAAGACCAGAAATCAGCCATTTGAGAGTTATCTCCCTTGTCCGATATTACGCAGCTGTTTCAGCCATGCCAGCCCAGAATAACTTATACGTTACCTCCCATGGTCAATGGTTACAATTGTCGAATTATACAATAATTGAATCTGGCATTGCGCCAATAAGGATCGAGTCTGGTCATTTATTTCTATTGTACTACATTTGATTAGAACATGGAAACGTTGATTTATAAAAAAGTATTTCCTCCAATCTAGCCAAAATACATTTAATGCACTACCATCACGATACAGTGTTTAAATGAACTAATTAGGTAGACATGTGAATGTATTATACGTTTTTAATTGGGAATTTTATTACAATCAACATGTTTTCCTAAAACATGCGATCGTGCGTGTCATTTAAAATACATGATTTTTTTTTCAAATACAATATCCATTTGACATCAGTATAATTATACATATTTCCAAACCCTCTTATTTCAGTCACAGTAAAAGCGAGTCCATTGCCGACTATTAAAGAAGCCATAAAATCATTAAAGTAATGACCGTATTTGGTAGCATAATTATAAGGCAATCGATCAGTTGACATATGCCACTTAACTTATGGACCCAACGAAGTTTTATTGCCCTGATTAATGTAGCAGCTCTTAGGGACGTCTATTCAAATAAGAGGACCAAAGTGGTCAAGGAATGGTAGTGTGAACAGATCTTGCTACTTTGTTACAGAATAATTACCGCACAGGTTCATAAATATATAAGTATATGCCAAAATTGATTCTTAAACAATAGTGTAAAGTAAAACCTGCTTTGCTATTGGTAGGTGTAACTGCAATTCTGTGAATTGAAAAAGAAAAACATGTTAAAACACTACAAATTATAATACTGTACATAATTTCGATCATGTTGAACACATAACATCCCCATCTCTGTTATTTAAACCCGATAGGTATATCGTTACTTATACTGTTTTCTTATTTATTATTGCTTATAAGTTTTCTCTTAAACAGTATATGTTGCAATCTTTTGATCAATGAAAATGTGAAACAGCTTTTCTATGACACAATTTCATTTGATATGTCATCTTGTAACCTTTGTTTTTAGAAACTATATTATCGTGTGTGTCCCCCTATGCACGCCCCCCCCCCACCCCCACCCAACCCCTAACCGCCCTATTTACAAAATCACCTCTATTCTAGAATTTCACTTGTTTGACCGAACTTAACATAGTATTATATAAAACAAATTGTACAGATCCTCATTTTGTACAGGTATGTACATGAGTGTTAATAAAGTATTGTCTGCCTGTCTGTCTACTAAGTGAAATTTCGAAAGTACCATGTTGATTAAAACTAAGTGCGGTTCATACACATTCTTCATTCGTTGATACGCATTTGTTATAATAAGTAATGATGTGGAATATTTATGTTAGCCTTTTTAATTAATGCAATATAACTCTTCAATTATTTAACATGCTTAAACAACACAATTAAATACGTTAAATCACTTTCCCCTCTGTTTGTTTTAGCAGTTAATTAATTCTATTCAGAATTTACCATTAAGATCTTCAATTGATTATAATGTGTTGTTTTTTTCGATATATTTACATTTTTGATAAATTAGTTTTTTTTAAATATGGGAAATCCAATAACTCTTTCGTAAATTTTCTCCAGTGTACAAAATTGTCTTAACGTAATTATAGTTTCTTTATACCCAGACACTTGGTAAATCAAGTGTTTAATTGTGTATCTTTTCCAAAACATGTAATTTATTTAACAAAATTGTCAAGATATTAAATAAATTCAGTAGGAAATAAAACAGCTACAGCAACTTCATGGACACAATTAGAAAAATATGAACCTCAACGATAACTTTTTCTGTGACTTTTTTCTTTTTTGTTTTTACAATAAATATAACAAATGAAACATTTAAACAGACCAAATTATTGATCAATAACAAATGTTAACTATTTTTAGTATTGATTAGGATCATTTATCAGTTATTGGCGACGCTATTAAAATGCACTTGCGATCGAATCTCCTCGGCAATTCTCGTTCTCGCTGGAGAATCTGCGAGCGAGGTTTTCCGAATTTTGGAAGTTCCGCGATTTACACGTTCTCAACATACGTGTCATCATTCGGTAAATGGTGTTCTTTTTTATTTTTATATTATTGTATTCATGCTTTCTTTGTTAAATCCACGCAAACGAGGTAGTTTTACTTTTTACATTGCTAACCATTAATGTGCATCTGACGGTAATACCTGTTAATGAAGACATGTTTGTCCCTTTTTTTAGGATTGTACATATAAGTAGCCTTATATACCAGAATTAAATTATTCAAGTGATTTTAATATTTACTTAATAATTGAAATCAGTCCTCTCTACATTTAGTTTTTAATGTTGCGTCGCCCTTTGATGCTAACATCAATGCTTTACTTGTACAAAATATAATCCTAAATACAGACAAAATAAATAAAAATGTTTTAAAAGTAGAGACCACTTTACATCTTGGTCATTTCTACGCAACAGTCTTGTCCGGATGCCACCGAGGAGTTCCGAAATTCGTGGTAATTACAACAGCCCACTCCAAAGTTTCTCACACATACCATCAAGAGCGCCGCACTTCAGCGCTGACGCCAGTGAATATGGATTATCTTTGTCGCCGAGAATACAAACTGTTTGGACTCATGGAGAAAGTTGACGAAATTAAGGAAATGGCTATTTTTGGCTGCTACATTTCAGTAAAATTTGCAGGCAGAAGCCCCTTGCACGTCTAGCTGCTGCTCGTTTAATTAGGACCACAACCCCTATAAAAGACACAACATGAAGCCCCCTCCTATCACTTACAACGACGTCGCTCAGCCTGGTTTACAATATAACAATACTCCGATAACGAAAAAGAATTAAAGTTAAAAATATTCTCATTTACAACAAAAGGGCCACATGAAATAGTATGCATTTTATATTTAGCGGAGGAGCTGTATCATTAACTAACTTCAAAATGTACATTGTAATCTATTTGCCCATGTATTGATAACTACCTGGGTATGTACAATACTTCTATACATAGAACCAACATACGCGTTATGTATTTTTTTATTTTATCGCAGTTGAGATCCATGTTTACTTTGATCTCCGTTACTAGCACCTAAATCAGCATGGGTTATAAACTAAAATGTATATCGAAATTACATATCGAACGAATGTATTTACGTCCTTGATCGCTTAAATTTGCATGGCGAAAAATGCCGTTTAAACACGGGATAAAATCGGTTCGTATATAAACAATGGACTTTTCCGTAATATGCTGAATAGTTACGGAACTATGTGTTACCGTTTCGCTATAAGGACTTGATATTTAACACGAGCTGCTGTGTTGTACACATTTAATGTATATGTGCATTAACTGTGTTATAAGTGTTATGTACTACAGTATTAAAGAAGGTAGTTCTATGGACAAAGAAGAGAGACTGGAACGGAAATCTTATTCAACCAGGAGGCAGTGCCATGGTGACGACAGACCAGTAGGAAAGATAATGGACAATTAGAACAAGGTACAGGTGAGAAATTCAATGTTCTTTTATTTGCTTTGTTTAAACAATCAATAACATTTTGCAAATGTTCAAAGCATAAATAGTAAACTTAAAGCCAGAACATTTTTGCTCCAAATCAAGATCCATGTAGACAAAACAACAACAACATCATCATCAACAAATCAAGAAAACAACACAGAAAAACGCTGTATTGGGAATGAAATGTCGTGAACTATATATCTTTTCACATAACAGTCTTTATGTCCATATTTATAGGATCAAAGTTATTGCATGCTTATTTATGTAAAGCTGTTCACGTCACACCATTCACTTGTATAGCAGTGTTTATGTAGATTTCCCGAAAATGGGTCATTTGATTTTTCGAAAATGCATCTGACAACGTACTCTAAAATCCTGTCTGTTTTGTATTTAAAAATGTCCAAAACATTTATGAATACAATCGCGGCATACTAAAAGATCCCCCTTCTCTCATCGTCATCATGACCACCACCACCACCACCACCACCACCATCATCATCATCATCATCATATTCATCATATTCATATTCATATTCATGATTTTCATCATCATCAACAACATCATCATCACCATCCTCCTCTTCCTTATCCTCCTTCTCCTCCTCATCATCATTACCATCAACAGAAGGACTTATTTCTTTATTAATAATGACATGCTTTTCCAGTAGACCTACTTACTGGAAGAGCACAAGTGTTCGAGTAGATTTTCTGAAAAGAGGCCTTGTGATTTGTTGAAATTGGATCTGATATTATAAACATCATCATCATCATCATCATCATCATCATCATTGTTATTAAGGACACAAAGAAGGTCCTTTTTATCGTCAGCATTACAACAATGGATAGAATCATCAACATAACAGCAACATCAGCGACAGGTGCAGCAGAATGAAGATTTTCATCCTTGTAATCCTCCTCCTCCTCCTCATCGTCACCATAAGTACGATCATCATCATCATAATCATCATCGTGTTTTTAATCACCGTCATTATTATTATAATTATTTCCATCACCAGTCATTGAAATTATCACACGCCCGATCGCCCGAGGCGTCAACAATTGAGATCAGGCGAGTAAGTTTGCCTAACTGGCGACCGATATCTCAGATTGATTTACCATAGATCTATTTTTGGAAAGTGAACCTCTCAAAAATATCTAGCTGTAAAAGAGGTTCGTGCCATTTTGCAATGTTATTTGTAATACGTCATTTGAGCCACGTGCGCTTCTATGTCCATCGCAATTTCTCATTAATCGGTGTAAGCATGTATCTGGAAAGGAAATTGCCGAGGTGATCGAGCAAGACAGCGTGCCATTTCTCGAATGTTTTCGACTATGTCCTTCTATATGCTAAAGTGGCTTCACTTAAATTGACACCAGTGGTACATCCAGGAAAAAGATACAAGTCTAGGAGTGATGAATGTTACATTTTGAGATTTGTCAAAATTTTTATCAAGGTAACAAGGGCAAAATAATCGTAATCGTGTTAATTGATAAAAAGCAACTATTCTCATTATCCTAACTAACTATAGCTTCAAGCTATTTTTAGCAATACCTGCCTGCTATCTATATTTAGCGTGACTCTGGGTCAAATGCACTAATTGGAAAACTAGGAAAACGTCATCGGCATATGCCTGGCTAGTCCCTTTCAACAATCTCAGTCGGTTTCACTCACATTGTGGATGGCCACATTGTCTTTGACAGCTGGAAAAAAATACTCTATATTTCAACAATTCTACAGATTGTTCTTAAAAATGTTTGAAGAAGACCCAATACATTCAAAAATACATTCAAACCTTCGTATATGCCCTTAAGTAGAACTTGTTGTGCTTCAAGTGCCCTTTTCTGGAAAAGAAACACCATGCCCTTGTACATGTATGAGGGTGGGGGCATTAATTTAAGAAAGAGGCGAAGAAAAAATATGAAGCTAACCGTCAATATTTGTTGGTTTATCTTCTTTTATCTAAACATCATCTACTAAATATTATATCTACTGAGTGTGCAATCTGCCATTTCGATGTTTGTAAAATCACTGGTGTCAAACTATGTTATGGGAATGAGGATAAAGGTATGTAATGACAGAGCCTCATTAATCTGTTGCAAACATTGCTGCAGTCAACGAATTCAGCATAAATCTTTGCCAAACTTTAGGGATTAATAATACTACTTGAAAATGGTAGTGAAAAATTAATTTCGAGTTTCTTTCAAAGTTCTGGGTGGGGGACGTTTTGTTTATTGGAGAGAATACATTTTAAAAGTGGTGCGTTTGTGGTTATTTTAAGTGGGAAAGTTGGAGCATGTAAAATGTGTTTCAAGCCTGTAAAATGTCTAATTTTATGGGAAAATGGCGTGTATTTTTATGATAATTTCAAAGACTTCATAACCGTCTTTATTATTATCATCATCATCGACATCATTATAGTAATCGTCATCATTACCATCAGCAGCAGGAGAGGCATCGCAACATTTCTACTTACCGTCATGGTCGTATGCGGCAGCTATATCGGTATAATGAGGACAACGACATTACGTACCATAATAATGATGATGATGATGATGATGATGATGATGATAATAATAATAATAATAATAATAATAATAATAATAATAATAATAATAATCATAATAATGATCACTGATCGGGCCTGGTAGCGCAATCGGTAGGGCGTCGACTCTAGGAACGGTGGCAGTCCCCCGGTTCTGGTTGGCCCGGTGTCAGGATTATGTGAATGTGTGTGATATCATGCCAGAAGTTCACGGCATGCTATACACAGTAAAGGCAGCCGTTTATCTGATTCAAGTGGACACCTTCTCCAGATAAGTGAAATTCTGTTGGTGGGACGATATACACAGTAAACAATGATCATCAACATTGTCGTTATTATTAACTGTATCTCATTTTAAGTACCTCACCAGCAGGAGTACATATAGTAGTAGTCATAATAACAATGATATTATCATAAATAACAACAACAATGACAACAACAACAACAACAACATCATTCTTTTCTGCCTCATTTCTGCTTTTTCAGATTTTTTATAGAAGAGAATTAACATTTATATAATTTACAATTAACAATGTATAACTGTTACGTTCTAGTCAAAATGGATGAAGTATCCGGATATGGGGCGTCTTTATCAGGCACAAAGCCACAGCCCCAGGGCCACAACAACTGTGACGAGTGTGCTGAATCGGGAAACATGGTTACTGCTTCTGGTTTTTGTGAAAATTGTTCAGACTTTCTTTGCACACCTTGCATTGAGCAGCACAAGAAAGTCAGATCGTTAAGAAATCACAAAATTCTTGAGGGTAGAGACATGCCAGCGATTAAGCCAAGAAAATCAGATGTGGAGAAATGCACCATGCACCCCGGGAGGCCGATTGAGGCTTATTGTCCTGATGATGACACATTTGGATGCTCGTTGTGTTTCACGGTTGGCCACAGATCCTGTCAGAATGTCGCTCTTCTGTCTGATTTGTCACGTGGAGTAGAAACCAGCAATGAGTTTGTAGAGGTCCAAAATGCTGCTGACAGATACAAGAAATTAGAGGAGGAGTACAAGCTGGTCATTACGAAATATTTGTCAAAGAACGATGAATGGCACAGTAAAACCTTGGAGAGATTTCAAATATTCCGATCAGAGGTCCTTAGTATCGTCGAAGAAATCGGCATAAAAGTACACGAGGAGGCAGACGCATTGAAAGAGGAAAATGAAAGTCAGTTGAAAATACTAGCACATCAAATTGCAACATATACTGAACAAGTAAAACAGTATATGGTAAATATCGACGACAAGAAAGATCGCAAGGAAAATGAACAATTATTCATTGATTTAAAGTAAAATGGCCGGCTTGTAATTGACTCTGTTAATCGATTAGAGACAATCTATGGGGGTATTGCTGTTAAAAAATTTGAATTTGAATTTGATTCTTCCATCAAAGAGATATTAATAAGGACCAACAAAATAAATGTTAAAACACCATTACTTCTCCCTCAACATAGAACAGAATTAGGTGAGGAAAGGAACACCAGTGTTTACAGAGGTCTACCACCAGCCACAAGATGTCACTCAAAATCTCTGGTGAACATCAAATCTAAGCATGATTTTTATACATGCTGGGTCAATAGTATAATGGAACTTTCAGAAACAA
The DNA here is from genome assembly GCA_007844125.1 of Sinonovacula constricta. NCBI lineage: Eukaryota > Metazoa > Mollusca > Bivalvia > Cardiida > Solecurtidae > Sinonovacula > Sinonovacula constricta. The sequence continues at coordinate 1,182,566 of CM017564.1, forward strand.
AACTTATCATGGCTGACTTTAATAATGACAGCCTGAAAGTGTTTGACATGACCAGTAACTCCACGACACAGAGACGGTCCCTGACAGCAAAACCCTTTGATATCACTAAAGTTCCAGGGAGTCGTGTGGCTATTTCATTTCCAGACGCTGAACAGATCCAGTTATTCAAAACTGACCAGACCCTGGAACCTTGTGGAAATATTGGTGTACCATCTGGATGTTATGGTCTACACTGTACTGGAGACAGGCTTGTTGTATCTAACACGAGTCCAGCTAAGATTCTCATACTTAGTATGACTGGCACGGTCCTTAAGACTATCCAGTATGATCCATCAGGGAAAGAGTTATTCCAGTATCCCTGGTACTTGACAGTCAGTAATGACAACAAGTTGATCTATGTAAGTGATCGTACTAACTATAACCTCACATGTATGACTACTACCGGCATGATCCAGTGGGTTTACCGGGATGAGCAGTTGAAGGATCCACATGGCGTTACTACCGGAGAGAACGGGTCTATCTACCTCTGTAGCGCGATCACCAACACCATCCACGTGGTGTCCCGTGACGGTGCATGACTCACCATCTTACAGTGTGGCAAATATCCATGTGTTTTGTATTACACCTGCAACATCCGAACACTGTATGTGTCGAATTACGATGTTGATCATATCACACGACTCAGTCTGCAATAGCTTATTGAGAAGCCATATGTTATATATATAATATGTAAGCAAAAAACCAGAAGAAACGATTTTTTTCATAATGTACATCTAATTAGGCCAATTTTACTTCTTGTTGACATTGACCGTTGGTCTTTATAGTGACTGACTAAAATGCTTCCATGTACACCTGGGAGTTGATACATACGGTAATAAGGATTAGTGAGTAACGTTTGTAAATATACTTTTATGATATTTTTTGTGTCTTGAACAGTGTTTCTTACCGCATTATTCATAAATTTATCAATACAGTTATTTCGGAAACAATAATAAAGTATTAGTATTGATAATTTAATTGATTTGCAAAGCTTTATTCATGGACCACTGCGAAATGCTGAAAAGACAAAGATAAAGAAGAGGAATATGAAAAGACACAGAAGAAGAACAATGAATATAATGAAAACAATAAGTAGCCCTAGAATATAATGATAATGACAATGATGATCATGATGAAGGATGATGATGATGAGGCAACATCAATAACAGATATCTGTTTATTTAAAAAAAAACTGTCACTGCTTAGGTCATTGAAGTTCCATCCTAAGACATGTTTCTGTTGATTAATAGTTGTCAATGTTTTAATGACTCAAATTAAACAGACATCTGAATATAAATAAAACTGTCACTGTTTTATCACTAGTCGGTAATAATCGTTTTAGACAATTTTAAAAGTTTATACAAAACAATAGTTATGTGTTTAAAACGTTCGTGATTCAACGAGATTCAAAACGTGCTATATCTTCTAAGTAAGTATACTAAGCAGACTTATTTGAAACAACATCAATGTAAAACACAGAAGCATTAAATCTAAGCGGCAAAATCTGGCCTTAAAGGTGGTATTCGATAGTTTGGGCTAAAATATTTTTCTGAAATTACAAAATAAGTTATTGTTATCCGGAAAGTTGCCCAATAATGCCCTAGATCAGTGTGAACAGTGAACTATAATTCCTACTGCTCATTGCAAACAGTTATTTCCTATCTGATCCACGTTGCAGAGATAGCTGTTTCAACTACGAACACCACGCGACAACTCACTTTTGAGTTTACTTTATATCGTCATCTGGGTAATCCGTCCTGACGTCGGTATCTATGTTCAGCAGAGATCTCTATCGTGCTTATTTATAGATTTGGAATGATTTATACAAAAGTGGGAGTTTATGCTGAATGCTCTAATCCCCGAAAGCAGTAGTGAGTTATTGTAACATGATTTTGATAGAGGCAAACTGCTGGATATCGACTTTAGACCCCCTTTTCTGGGCAACATATTACACACAATGTTTTGAAACTCTCAACATTTTTAAGATATATTCATTCCGCATGTGTGTTTGACGCTAATCAGATACCCAAAACAAAACAGCGCTATAAACAAAAGAACAAACAAGCAACAACACAAAAATACAAAAACAAACAAACGAAACAACAAACAATAACAAAACAAGGTTAAACATTTGTTACTAATATTTGATATTGGCAAACTATCGGATACCACTTTCAACATGTTTTCCTTCCGCTGAACAAAACTATATATTCTGCATATCGATCTGATGTCTTAAGCTTCAATCGCAATGCATGGATTTAATTTTAAATATTTGTTTTATGACGGTTCGGTGGCGAAAACATGTATCAGTTATAGCTTTCTTAACTTTAATTATTTTTTTCTTCTCAGAACAAAATCAAATTCAACCATTAGTGTGCCAATCAACATCTCGGTTGAACATGAAATCTAAGGATGATCTTTATACATGCTGGGTCACTAGTATAATAGAACTTTCAGAAACTAAACTTATCCTGGCTGACTATGGTTATGACTGCCTGAAAGTGTTTGATATTACCAGTAGCTCCATTACACAGAGAAGGTCCCTAACAGCAACATCCTTTGATATCACTAAAGTCCCCGGGTTTCATGTGGCTGTTTCATTTCCAGACGCTAAACAGATTAAATTATTCAAAGCTGACCAGACCCTGGAACCTTGTGGAAGTATTGACGTGCCTTTGGGATGTTATGGTCTACACCGTTCTGGAGACAGGCTGATTGTATCTAACACCAGTCCTGCAAATGTTCTGCAAATATATATATATATATATATATTATTTTTTATTTTTTTACATTTAGAAAGCCACGTGATCAATAACTTTCGTTAAATCCCCATTCGGGTAAACAGCTGTGACGTCTATATATATTAAGCAGAAATTCATATCGTGCTTATTTAATGATTGAACACATAAAGAGATTTCTTTCCATGGTTTGTACTGCCTGACAAGTTTGTGTTTTTTTTCAAAATCGTTTTTATTTAGACTAAAGCATGAGTTTATGTAGAAGTCTTTAATAAAGAAGAATAACAAGAACAAAAGCACAACAAAAGCAACAATAAAAACACAAAACAATAACAAAAACAAAAACACACAAACGAATAAACAAACAAACCACAACTGCACAGGGTCATACTTTTGTTACTAATATTTGATATATGCAAACTATCGAAAAAACGTTCAATATGTCTTACGTTCCGCTCAACAAAGTATATATTCTGCATATCGATTTGATATGTCTTAAGCTTCAATCGCAATGCATGGATTCAATTTTAAATATTTGTTTTATGACAGTTCGGTCATGTATAAGTTCTAGCTTTCTAAATTTTAATTAGATTATATTTCTTCTCAGAACAAATTTAACGACAGGCATAAGTGGCTGAAAAATACATAAAAACCAAAGCTTGAAAATTGATTATAAATGAGCCTTTTGGCTGAGGCAAAAAACAAACAAGTAAAGCAAAACAAAACAAACACATAAAAAAAACAGACACAAATACAACAAACAAAACTAAAGCCCTAGCTGCTCTGTAGTTAAAATATAAAGGCGTTTTTACCATGTCAACAGAACACCCTAGCTGCCCAGTAGCTATGATAGAAAGATACTGTTACCATGTCAACTGAACACCGTAGCTGCCCAGTAGTTATGATAGAAAGTTGCTCTTACCATGTCACCTGAACACCGTAGTAGCTCAGTAGTTATGATAGAAATATACTGTTACCATGTCAACTGAACAAGCTAGCTGCCCAGTAGTTATGATAGAAAGATGATGTTACCATGTCAACAGAACACCCTAGCTGCCCAGTAGTTATGATAGAAAGATGCTGTTATCATGTCAACTGAACAAGCTAGCTGCCCAGCAGTTACGATAGGAAGATACTGTTACCCTGTCAACTGAACACCCTATCTGCCTAGTAGTTATGATAGTAAGATACTGTTACCATGTCAACTAAACACCCTAGCTGTTCAGCAGTTATGATAATAAGATACTGTAACCATGTAAACTGAACACCCTAGCTGCCCAGTAGTTATGATAGAAAGATAATGTTACCATGTCAACTGAACACCCCAGCTGCCCAGTAGTTATGATAGTAAGATAATGTTACCATGTCAACTGAACACCTTAGCTGCCCAGTAGTTATGATAGTAAGATAATGTTACCATGTCAAATGAACACCTTAGCTGCCCAGTAGTTATGATAGAAAGATACTGTTACCATGTCAACTGAACACCCTAGCTGCCCAGTAGTTATGAAAGAAAGATAATGTTACCATATCAACTGAACACCCTAGCTGCCCGGACGTTATGATAGAAAGATAATGTTACCATGTCAACTGAACACCCTAGCTGCCAAGTAGTTTTGAGAGAAAGATAATGTTACCATGTCAACTGAACCCCCTACCTGCCCAGTAGTTATGATAGAAAGATACTGTTACCATGTCAGATGAACCCTCTAGCTGCCCAGTAGTTATGATAGAAAGATACTGTTACCATGTCAACTGAACCCCTTAGCTGCTCTGTAGTTATGATAGAAAGATATTGTTACGATGACAACTGAACCCCATAGTAGCTCAGTAGATATGATAGAAAGATGATGTTACGATGTCAAATGAACACCGTAGTAGCTCAGTAGTTATCATAGAAAAGTACTGTCACTATGTCAACGGAACACCCTAGCTGCCCAGGAGTTATGATAGGAAAGTACTGTCACTGTGTCAACTGAACACCATAGCTGCTCAGTAGTTATGATAGAAAGGTGATGTTACTATGTCAGCTGAACACCCTAGCTGCTTATAGCTGCTCAATATTAATGACATGTCGATGTAACACATTTCATATGTACCACTTTTTTAACGACCAGGTGTTTTTTTCATAGATTTTTTAACGTTATTTGTGACGTCATAAAATGTAGATATGATTTATAGCTGCTAATGTTCGATTGCAAGTCTTTCACCTCTACACACGAGACGATATGCAAATGAGCCTCACCATGCAGGTGCGGGTCTAGCTTCTGGGCTATAGGCGGGTCTGGGTGGGATGGATCGAGATGATCAGAGGAGGGCCCGTACACTCCCGTAAATTGTCAAAAAATAACTTCAGGGAAGTGGCGCTTGTATTTATTTATTGTAAACAGACTTGTCCAGATACCACCGAGGAGTTTCGAAAGTCGCAAGAACTTTAACAACAACCCACTCCAAAATTTCTCACACATTCCATCAAGGGCACCGCTCTTCAGCGCGGATGTCAATGAATATGGACTATCTTTGTCGACGAGAATACAGTTTAGACTCATGGAAAAAAATTCTAGCAGTTTCTGAAATGCAGGAAATGGCTATTTTTGGTTGTTACATTTCAAAAGTTGTCCAGGGAGCATGCACGCAGAACCCCTAGCACAGCTAGCTTGTACTCCATCCACCCATATGAAAGAAAGAACACGAATCCTCATTCGATCACTCTCAACGATGTCACTCAGACTGGCTGAAAATATAATAAAATTATTATAACAGAAAACGGAAAAGAATCAGAAACATATTTATTCTCAGGTAAAACCAAACGAACGCATGGAATACTGCACATATTATTCTTAATGAATGAACTGAATCATTTAATTAACTTCAAAATCTACCCTTTAATCTATTTTTCCTTTATTTATAAATACCTAAGTATGTACAATATATATATAGAAACCATATACACTATGTTTTGTCAATGTTATCGCTGTTGAATCCCATGTGTAGTTTCATCTCCACTACTAGCATTTAATACTGCATGGGTTTTAAACTATATCGAAATTAAATACAGCACGACTATATTCACGTCCTTGTTCGCGTAAATTTGAATGGTGGAACCAATTGGAACACCTCGGCAATTTCCCTTAATGGGACTACTTTTGAGACAGACGTCAAAACCAAGATGGCAGCTCGGGTGACAGCTCATTACAGTACGGTGCCTGTAAAACTTCAATTTGGGGCGTCTTCATATTTAAATCTTTCAATTTTAATTTACCTAGCGCAGCAGACACGCAGCTGTCAAACGATGTCATTGTTTATGTTTTGTGCGAATCACATTTTGGGCCTATTCTTCTTCCGACTTCCGGGGAACAAAACGACCTTGATTTCAGTAATTATCATTGCATCAGATACATCCGGGATGATTGTCCCGAGGACGGAATTACCCGAGGAGTTCCGATTGTGGCGGATAAACCCGAGGAAAAATCGGGACTTGTTCAAATAAAAGCAACGAACTTTAACGAAATATTCATAAAGAGTTACGGAACCAGACAATGTGTTATCGTTTCGCTGTAAGCACTTGATATTTAACACACGCTCTTGTGTTGTACACATAAGATATAATTGTGAATAAGCTGTTTGATAAGTGTTCTAATGAAGTCTTAAGGGTACTTCTCTGGACAAAGAAGAGAGATTGGGACGGAAATCGTATTCTAGCTTCTAACTATCATCATCATCATAATCATCATCACCATCATCATCATCATCATCATTATCATCATCATCATCATCGTCGTCGTCGTCTTCGTCGTGATCATCATCATCATCGTCGTCGTCGTCGTCATCTTCGTCATCGTCGTCGTCATCACCATCATCAGGATTTATTTCCGAATAAATAATATTTTTTTTCTTCCGGTTAACACGTTTAATGGTAATGTATAAGCATTAATGTAGATTTTCAGAAAATGGGCCTTGTGATTTGCTCAAAATGAATCTGATATTATAGACATCATTATAATCATCATAATCATTGTTATAGAAAACACAAAGAACGTTATTATTATCGTCAGCATTATCAACAGAACAGCAACATCAGCGGCAGATCCAGCAGCAATAGGATCTTATTCCTTACAATCCACCTGCTCCCCCTCCTCATCATCAGTACGATCACCATCATCATTTTCATTATCATTATCATTATAATTGTCATTGTTTTTATCACCACTATCATTTTCATCACCATCGTCATCACGATTATAATCATCATTAACATCAGCAGCAGGAGAGGCATCGCAACATTCCTAAATGATCATGTTCTAAGCGATAACGACATTACAATTAACATTATCGTCATGATTACCATCATCATCAGCATCATCAGCATCAGCATCATCATCAACATCATCGTCATTATCGATAACTGCATCTATTTTTTTTAACGTCCTTGGCAGCAGCACATATTGTTATAAAAATTTATATTATAATAACTACTACTACTATTATAACTACTCTTCTTCTTCTTCTTCTTCTTCTTCTTCTTCTTCTTCTTCTTCTTCTTCTTCTTCTTCTTCTTCTTCTTCTTCATCTTCTTCTTATTATTATTATCATCAACAACAACAACAGTATCATCATTCTCCTATACGTCAAGCTTGTACAGAATTGATTGTTTCTCAGAAAAGAATTATCATACATATCATGATCAACAGCATTATTTAAATAAAATTTGTATAAATGTTATGTTTCAGTCAAAATGGATGAAGTATCCGGACGTGGGGCTTCTTCATCAGGCACACAGTCAGATTCCCGTGGTCACATCAACTGTGACGAGTGTGCTAAATCGGGCTACATCGTTACTGCTTCTGGTTTTTGTGAGAATTGTTCAGACTTTCTTTGCACATCATGCATAGGCCAACACAAGAAAGCGAGATCGTCAAAAAATCACAAAATTCTTGAGGGTAAAGAGATGCCAACGATGAAGCCAAATAGATCCGATGTGGAGAAATGCACCATGCACCACGGGAGGCCAAATGAGGCTTATTGTCCTGATGATGACACATTTGGATGCTCGCTGTGTTTCACGGTCGGCCACAGATCCTGCCAGAATGTCGCTCTATTGTCTGCTTTGTCAGGTGGTGTAGAAACAAGCAAAGAGTTTCTAGATGTCCAAAATGCAGCTGACAGATACAAGAAATTAGAGGAGGAATACAAGCAGGTCATCACGAAATATTTGTCAAAGAACGAAGAATGGCACAGTAAAACCTTGGAGAGATTTCAACAATTCCGATCAGAGGTCCTTAGCATCGTAGAAATAATCGGCATTAAAGTACACGAGGAGCCAGATGCATTGAAGAAGGAAAATGAAAGCCAGATGAATAAACTAGCACATCGAATTGCAACATGCATCAAACATATTAAACAATATGTGGTAAATATGGACGACAAGAAAGATCGCAAGGAAACGGAACAATTATTCATTGATTTAAAGAAAAATGGCAGGCTTGTAACTGACTATGTTTTTCAATTTCAAAAAAAATTCTAAAGATATTGCCATCAGGAAATTTGAATTTGAATTTGATCCTACCATTAAAGAGATAATAATCAAGACCAACAAAATAAATGTTGAAACACCAACATTTCTTTCTCAGCATCATACAGAACATGGAGAGGATCGGCAGACCAATGTCCCCACGGAGCTAGTATTTGCCACTACATGCAAGTCAACATCTCTGGTAAATATCAAATCTAAGGATGATCATTCTACATGCTGGGTCACGAGTATCATGGAACTTTCAGAAACAAAACTAATCTTAGCCGATTTTAATAACAAATGCATTAAATTGTTTGACATGACCAATAACTCCTTCACACAGAGACGGGCCCTTCCAACACTTCCCTAGGATGTCACTAAAGTTCCCGGGTGTCGTGTGGCTGTTTCATTTCCAAACGCTAAACAGATCCAATTCTTAAAAGCTGACCAGACTCTGGAACCTTGTGGAAGTATTGACGTCAATTTTGCATGCCGTGCGTGGTCTACACTGTACTGAAGACAGGCTAGTTGTATCCAGTCCACCAAAGGTTCTAATACTTTTTATGACGGGCACGGTTCTCCAGACTGTTCAGTATGATCGATCAGGGATAGAGTTATTCCGGTGTCCATGGCACTTGACATTTAGTTATGACAACAAGCTGATCTATGTAAGTGATTATAACAACCATAAGCTCACATGTATGACTACTACCGGCGTGGTCCAGTGGGTTTACCTTGACGAGCAGTTGCAGTATACACATGGCGTGACTACTGGAGAGAATGGGTTTATCTACATTTGTAGCTGGGGCAACCACACCATCAACGTGGTGTCCCGTGAAGGTGCAAGACTCGCCATCATACAATGTCGCCAGTCTGGTGGCAAGTATCCTAGTGCTGTATGTTACACCAGCAATAACCGGACACTGTATGTGTCGGATGAAAATAACCCTCATCTCAATAGACTTAGCATGCAATAGCTATTTTTAGCAGCCGTGGTCGCATGTTTATACAGCCTTTTACAATTGTACTTTCTTGGAATAGAGAACAACACATTGCAAGAATTTTGTGAATATATATAAAACATATATTCTATTGTGTTCCTTGTTTGCAGAAGAAACATTAGCACTATATACTGCTTGTTGACATTGACCGTTGGTCTTTACAGAGACTGAAGTGCTTTCAAGTACAACTATTAGATAATACTTAACGGCAGTTATGATTAGCGAATAGCATGTGTAAATATAATTTATGCTGATTATTTTATGCATCGGATACCGTTGCGTGCTGCATTAATAATAAATTTATAAATGCAATTATTTATGTGCCTGTAACAGGAAATAATAATTAGTATTGATTATTAAAGTGTTAGGCACGGGTTTATCTATAAACCGCTCCAAAATGCTGTCAAGAAGAAGATAAAGAAGGCGTATATGTCGAAGAAACAGAATAATAATAACGGTACACACAGCACAGTATTACTAAGGAAGGGACACTGCAACTGGACTAAAATATAATGTGCATCATCTTCGGCCGTTTCCTTTTTTACAGAGAGTAAAAAAGCCGAATGTAAAAGATTGCGGAGTCTGGGCCAAAATTACATTTCTGTTGTACCGAAAGTATGCAATTCCATGCCAGTAATACCGGATAACAGAATACGAATATGTTAAGACAAAAACCATAAAATGATAATTTTGTCCAACTTACCTTAAAGTAAAGCATAAGTAACATTTTTCTTAGTTCGGATTCTTTAACAAGAGTCAACATTCAGTACGACCTATGCTGTACATTATTTTGACAGAATAATTGACCGTCACTTGCTAAATAAGAATGACCACTGTCTGAATCAGAATAACACTTCATTAGAGGTAGGTCGAATACATTAAAGCTAATAAAACTGTCTCCTGTTTGGGGTGTTTGCTCATAATTTCTGCAGAAAATCATACTTTCGTCTAACAGCTTTTTTTAAATTTAAAAGATGAAAAACAAGTGTTTTAAAAAGTTTATCAATCTTAAAACTGTTTAACCGTTAAAACAATCAAATTTTTGTTTCTTTTACAATTTATAAATATCCACTATTGGGGTGTCTGCTAAAAGAGACAGCGACATCAGAGCGGATGACTTGGATGATGATATAATGAAATCTTAAATATAAGTGGTCACGTGATTTTCTTAGTTTAAAAGCTAACTTTGCAACATGGCTTAGATAGGATATACATGTTTGGATGACGAATGTGGCGTTATGTTTCACTTTTAACATGAATGCTTGACATCAATAAACAGCATTTCGCGGTTTCAATTTATGTAACAATCAATCACTGTCCTATATTCCCCAGACCAAACAGCAACAACAACACAACAACGAAAAGTATGAACATCAACACATTTAAAAAAGTAAGACAAAAATAATAAAAAATACAAACAACAACAGCAGCACAAAAACAAAAATAAACAAACGTAAGATCAAATAGCAACAAATCAAATCAACAACACAGGGGCAAAGTTTTGTTACTTGTATTTGATATAGACATACTATCAGATACCACCCTCAATATATTTTAGTATACTTCTGCTGAACATATAATACATATAATCTGCATATCGATCAGATAAAGTCTTAAGATTCAATTTTAACAGCACATTCTTAATGATTCAGTCTTAATAATTTGTTTTATAACTGCTCGGTGGCTAATACATGCTTTAGTTAAAGCTTTCTTAATTTTAATTAGCTCAGTTTCTTCTCAAATTTAAAGACAAACAAAAGTAAATGAAAAAAATAAAATAAAATTAGCTTGAAGATTATATAAATTAGCCATTTGGCTTAGAAAAAACACACCATAAGCTCCCGAGCTATTCAGTAGTTATGATAGAAAGGTGTTGTTGTTAAGTGAACACCATAGCTGCTCAGTAGTTATATCAGAAAGGTCTTGTTACTATGTCAACTGAGCACCATAGCTGCTCAGTAGTTATAACAGAACAGTACTGTCACTATGTCAACTGGACACCATAGCTGCTCAGTAGTTATAACAGAAAGGTACTGTCACTATGTCAACTGAACACCATAGCTGCTCAGTAGTTATATCAGAAAGGTACTGTCACTATGTCAACTGAACACCATAGCTGCTCAGTAGTTATATCAGAAAGGTACTGTCACTATGTCAACTGAACACCATAGCTGCTCAGTAGTTATAACAGAAAGGTACTGTCACTATGTCAACTGAACACCATAGCTGCTCAGTAGTTATATCAGAAAGGTACTGTCACTATGTCAACTGAACACCATAGCTGCTCAGTAGTTATAACAGAAAGGTGGTGTTACCATGTCAACTGAACACCATAACTGCTCGGTAGTTATAACAGAAAGGTACTGTCACTCTGTCAACTGAACACCATAGCTGCTCAGTAGTTATAACAGAAGGGTTTTGTTACAATGTCAACCGAACACCATAGCTGCTCAGTAGTTATAACAGAACAGTACTGTCACTATGTCAACTGAACACCATAGCTGCTCAGGAGTTATAACAGAAAGGTGTTGTTACCATGTCAACTGAACACCATAGCTGCTCAGTAGTTATAACATTAAAGTACTGTCACTATGTCAACTGAACACCATAGCTGTTCAGTAGTTATAACAGAAAGGTACTGTCACTATGTCAACTGAACACCATAGTTGCTCAGTAGTTATGACATGTTGATGTAACACATTTCTTAAGTACCACCTGCTTCTTTCTTAACGATCAGGTGCTTTTTACATTGACTAATTAACGTTATTCCTGATGCCATAAAAGAGATTCTTAACTGTTAATATTTTATTACAATTCTTTCACCAATACATTCGAGACGATATGTAAATGAGCTTTATTATCCACGTGCGAGTCTAGCCGCTGGGCTAGGGTAATGGATGGGTTAGTCAGGAAAGTGTCGGGACACCCTTTTAAATTTTCAAAAAAAGACAGAAAAATGGCGCTAGTAGTATTTATTGTCCCATATGTGTATAGTGCTACAGATATGACGAGCTAGCAAGTATTTAAACCTAACATAGATTGAAATAACTCATTGAAAATAAACGTTTTGTGCAAAAAAATGGGCATTGAACATCGTACTTTAGGCCTATATATTAACTAATTCAAATTCCCGATACCACGCATTCTACATTAAGCAAAGGAACACATGAGACTTTTCAGTCAAGCCCGTTAGGTAAATCATACTCATACAGAACTGTAATCGTATATACAGACAAAATCAATAAAAATGTTTTAAAAGTAGAGACCACTTGCAACATCTACGAAACATGCTTGTCCGGATGCCATCGAGGAGTTTCGAAAGTCGTGGTAATTACAACAGCCCACTCCAAAATTTCTCACACATACCGTCAAGGACGTCGCGGACGCCAGTGAATATGGATAATCTTTGTCGCCGAGAATACAAATTGTTTGGACTCATGGAGAAAATTGCTGAAATGAAGGAAATGGCTAATTTTGGCTGCTACATTTCTAAAGTTGTCTGGAGAGCATGCACGCAGACCCCTTAGCACGGCTAGCTGCTGCTCGTTTAATAAGGACACTATAAAACACTACATGAATTCCCTTCTATCATTCACAACGACGTCGCTCAACCTGGATTATAATATTATAATACTCCGATAATGGAAAACGAAAAATAATTTGTTTTACGTTGAATATATTTATTTTCATGTACAACAAAACGACCACTTGAAATACTGTGCATTTTATATTTAGCGAATGAACTGTATCAATAATTAACTTCAAAATGTACATTGTAATATTTTTCCCTTTATTTATAGCTACCTTGGTATGTACAATACTTCTATTGATGCACTTTGTGTATTGTTTATTTAATCGCAGTTGAGATCTATGTTTACTTTGATCTCCATTGCTAGCACCTAACTCTTCATGGGTTATAAATTATATCGAAAATACATATCGAATGGCTGTACTCACGTCCTTGATCGCGTTAATTTGAATACCGTTTGAACCTGAGATAAAATCGGGACACCTTTGTATATAAACAATGGAGTTTTCCGTAATATACCAAATAGTTAAGGAACCATGTATTACCGTTTCGCTGTAATGACTTGATATTTAACATACGCAGTTGTGTTGAACACATTTTATGTAATTGTGCATAAACTGTTTTATAAGTGTTGATGTACTGCGGTTTTAAAGAAGGTAGTTTTATGGACAAAGAACAGAGACTGGGACGGAAATCTTATTCAACCAGGAGGCAATGACATGGTGACGACAGACCAGTAGGAATGATAATGGACAATTAGAACAAGGTGCAGGTGAGAAATTCAATGCTTTTTTTATTTGCTTTGTTTAAACAATCAATAACATTTTGCAAATGTTCAAAGCATAAATAATTTTTACCTATAAAGTAAGAATTTAAAGCCAGAACATTTTTTGCGCGAAATCTAGATTTCATGTAGACAACACCTCCACCACCACCAACGACATAGAAAAACGCGGTATCGGGAATGAAATGTCATGAACGACATATCTTTTCACATAACAGACTTCATGTGCATATTTATAGGTTCAAAGTTATTGCAGGCTTATTTATGTAATACTGTTCACGTAACTCCATTCACTTGCATAACAGTGTTTATGTAGATTTTCCGAAAGTAGGTCATTTGATTTTTCGAAAGTAGGTAATTTGATTTTTCGAAAATGTCATTTGATCTTTCGATGATGCATCTGACAACATAATCTGTCCTTAGTTGTGTATTTAAAAAGTCCAAAACATTTGAGATTACAATCGCGCCATGCTTAAAGATCATGATCATCATGATCAGCAGCAGCAACAAGGGATTTATTAGTATTATCATCATCATAATCATCATCATAATCATCATCATCATTATCATCATCAGTCATCATAACCTTCATCACCACCATTATCATCATCAAGAACACCATCATCACCGTCATCCTCCTCCTTCTCCTCCTCCTCATCATCAGCATTACCATGATCAGAAGGACATATTTCCGTATAAATAATGACATGCTTTTCCCGTAGATATACTTACTGGAAGAGTAGTGTTCAAGTAGATTTTCAGGAAAGAGGCCTTGTGATTTGTTGAAAATGGATCTAGTATTATCATCATCATCATTGTTATAAAGGACACGTTATATAAAGCAACGTTATTATTATCGTCAGGATTACAATAATAGACAGCATCATCAACATAACAGCAACATTAGCGGCAGGTGCAGCAGAATGAAGATTTTCATCCTTATAATCCTCTTCATCCTCCTCCTCATCATCGTCATAATAAGTACGATCATCATAATAATCATCGTGTTAATAATCACCCTCATTATTATTCTAATTTTTTCAATCAAAATCGTTTTGTTCGGCGGAAGTCGGAAGAAGACAATTCCTATAATATAGTTCGCACAAAACCTAAACAATGCCATCGTTTGACAGCTGCTTGTCTGCTGCGCTTGATAAATTAAAATTGGATGAGTTAAATTTGAAGCCGCCAAAAAATTGAAGTTTTACAGGTATCGCACTTTAGTAACCTGTCATCCGAGCTGCCATCTTTTTTGACGTATGTTACAAAAGAAGTTCCATTTATGGTAATGGACGAGGAGATTCGACTACCTACATACATCCGAGAGATGATTCTTGAATTTGTGATTCGTGTTTTTCGATTGGCTCGCTTCTCATCGTTCGTTTGGAAATGTGTACGTAACGTTACAGAGCATATTATATGTAAATGCATGGTCAGTCTCTATCAAACACGTTTCTTGGTGAATAGAAAGTCACTCCTGATTCCATTTTCTATATTTAAAATAGTAAAATTTTAAAGCATAGGGCAGGAACATACGTATTGGGCATGTCAACTTGTATTAGTGATGCTGTTAAAAAAAAACAAAAAAACTACTTACCGACCCATATTTTTCTGGGCATGTCACCAGAAAAAAACCTCTTACATGCAACATAGTTTATGACGTCATCAAAGGTATTTATTTGACTGAGCATTAATATTTTGTCGGTCTGATTGTTAATGGGGTGCTCTATACTTGACCGTTTAATCGACTACTCAGTGTTCGTTAAATTTTTAATTTTCCTTTTCAAAAAACTGTTTTACTTTTCAAAAAAATGTTTTACTACAATGTTAAAAGTGATTTTTAAAGAAGCAATACTTTGTTTAGTATTAATGTTAAATGAATCAATGAAAGTAAAGGCTGTTAAATAACCTCAATTATTATACATTACACAATGTGTTTAATATTTTGGTTAAAATGTCCATTATTTCCAAATCTATAGATTTGCGCGATAGGGATTTCATCTACCAATAGGCATCGACGTCAGAGCTGATTACCTGTATGATAGTGTAACGTGATTGTAAAAGTATGTTGTCACGCGGTTTTATTTGTTTAAATCTGAGCTCGGCTCAGATATGATAAGAAGTTTTTATAACGATAAGTGGACTTTACTTTTCAAATGAATTGGGTGGAGGGGCACCAATAATCACTGGATCTTTCAGGTAACAAAACTTCTCTGCTTGCACGAGAGTAAAAAAATGGTCCATTCTCTCATATACTAACTTCAAAGGTTATCAAAAGCAGTTTTCAAAACAAATCCTCATATCAAATTTGCGTTACGGTTGCCATCGAAACCGCAACTTTTCCTAAGGACAAAAATAAGGTTATTATTAGTTTGAAAATATGGGGAATTACACACACACTTAATGGTAGGTATCCGACAGTTTAGACATTTTTTCATATCATGCAGCCAAACAAATTATGTTAGCTTTTAAAGATCCTACGATTGTAAAGATCCTACGATTGCTATTTATTGGTGCATTACAACCATGTGAAAAGTAAAGCATAACATACAGTTTGTCAATATAAAAATACATTTTGTCCGACCCACGCTTAACAGTTCTTAATGTTTAAACGAAGAAAGCCACGTGACTACTTACTTTTGATATTACATTACATGATCATTCCGATAATCAGCTCTGATATATTTTTGCTGAGATCTCCATCGTGCTAAGATTTAGAAAGAATGGACGTTTAGAGCAGGTTTCATGATTTGTACTGTCAAACAATTGACAAACTGTTCAAAATCGCTATTGCTTAGATTATATTATTAGTTTATGTAACAATTATACCCAGATTCTTCCATTTATTCTTGCATGTATTTTATATAGGCAAACATGCCGGATACCACATTTAAACAAATATTTAAGTACCCATGTAAAAAGGGTCTGGCGGGATGAATGGTAACGGTACCTAGCAGCTCAGCTTATTACTACCGGAGTATTTAGTGAGTATTTTTCTGAGTGTGCATGCACTTAATCAAACATTTACAGTAATTTACTTGTACTTAATTTGTTTCTACATGTCCCTGGATATTTTAAGTTATTTTAATTGTACAATCTCATATTCACTTCATGCAACATATAGTTTATCTTTGTTGAGTCCTATCTGTACTCTTTGACTTCTCTTCCACAGGGTATACATGCACGGGTTATAAACTATATCGAAACTGGATATCGTATGACTGTATTTACATAATTAATCATGTAACTTTGGGTGTCGGAACATGCCGATTAAAGCTGGGGTAAAGTCGGATGTTGTTTAAATGTAAAGAACGAAGTTTTCCGAATAATACCGAGTAGTTACGGAACCACAAACTACTTGTGTTATCGATTCGTAGATAGGACTTGAACAAAGGTGTTTGTAGCATACACAATTGGAATGATTGTGAATTGACTGGTATATTAGTGCCAATGTACTGCAGTCTTAAAGGATAGCTGGACAAGCACAGATCGGGCATAAATCCAATTTAATTTAATTGTGTTCAAGTTGGAATCAGTGACGTAGTGACGATAGAACGAGAAGGAATTATCATGGACAGTTAAAACACGGAATAGGTGAGAACATTATTACTGAATTATTTACGTTTAACATTTTATTACAATCAATAACGTCTGAAAATGTTCGCAATATCAATACTTTTATTCTAAGTATTACGTACTTACATCCAAAAAACGTGTTCACACGGAAACTCATGTTTCTATGTAGGAAAGAATAACAATGAAAACAACACACAAATATCTGGAGTGAAATGTTCTGAACAATGTACCCTTACATGTAGCATTCTAGATGTCCATATTTATATGAGCAACGTTATTGGAGGCTTATTTTGTTATACTGATAAATTAACCACATTTACCTGTCGTTTAGTATAGTTAAGGTACATTCTCGAAAAAATAATTGATTTGGTTTTCTGAAAATGCGTCTGAACATGCACTCTAAATTCGTGTCTGTTTTTATTTAAAAAATAACAAATAACATTCATTATCGTTTTAAACATCATGGTCATGATCACCATCATCAGAAGAACTTATTTTCATATAATTAATCCGAGAATGCGTGCATAAGCTGCAACTGGCCACATTCTCTTCCCGAAAACGCGTTTACTGGTAGTGTAGAAGTGTATATTTTCAGAAAAAAAAAAGACCATGAGATTTGAAATGCAAGTGATATTATAGAAGTCACGCTCATCATCATCATCATCATCATTATCATCATCATCATCATCATCATCATCATCATCATCATCAATAACAACAATATCATACTTTTCTGTCTCACCCTTTTTCGGAATATATTCCTTAGAAAAATATTAACATTTAAATAACTTTCATAAATTAACTTTGTATAACTGTTATGTTTCAGTCATCATGGATGAAGTATCCGGACGTGGGGCATCTTCATCAGGCACACAGCCAGATCCCCATGGTCACAACAACTGTGACGAGTGTGCTGAATCGGGAAACATGGTCACTGCTTCTGGTTTTTGTGCGATTTGTACTGACTTTCTTTGCACATCATGCATTGAGCAGCATAAGAAAGCCAGGTCGTCAAGAAAACACGAAATTCTTGAGGGTAAAGACATGCCAACGATTAAGCCAAGAAAATCCGATGTGGAGAAATGCACCATGCACCCCGGGAAGTCGATTGAGGCTTATTGTCCGGATGATGACACATTTGGATGCTCGCTGTGTTTCACAGTTGGCCACAGATCCTGTCAGAATGTCTCTCTTCTGTCTGATTTGGCACGTGGTGTAGAAATAAGCAAAGAGTTTCTAGATGTCCAAAATGCAGCTGACAGATACAAGAAATTGGAGGAGGAGTACAAGAAGGTCATTACGAAATATTTGTCCAAGAACGATGAATGGCACAGTACAACCTTAAAGAGATTTCAACAATTCCGATCAGAGGTCCTTAGCATCGTAGAAGAAATCGGCATAAAAGTACACGAGGAGGCAGACGCATTGAAAGAGGAAAATAAAAGTCAGCTGAATAAACTAGCACATCAAATTGCAACATGTACGGAACAAGTTAAACAGTATATGTTAAATATGGACGACAAGAAAGATCGCAAGGAAAATGAACAATTATTCATTGATTTAAAGAAAAATGGCAGGCTTATAACTGACTCTGTTCCTCGCTTAGAGACAATCTATAAGGGAATTGCTATCAAAACATTTAAATTTGAATTTGATCCTTCCATCAAAGATATATTAATCAAGACCAACAAAATAAATGTTGAGACACCATCACTTCTTTCTCAACCTAAAGCAGAATTAGACGAGGAAAGTCACACCTGTCTTCACAGAGCTCTCTCACCAGCCACAAGACGCAAATCAATATCTCTGGTGAACATCAAATCAAAGATGGATGATAAAACATTCTGGGTCACTAGCATAATGGAACTTTCAGAAACAAAACTTATCCTGGCTGACTTTATTAATGACTGCCTGAAAGTGTTTGACATGACCAGTAACACCATCACACAGAGACGGTCCCTAACAGCAAAACCCTGGGATATCACTAACGTTCCCGGGTGTCGTGTGGCTGTTTCATTTCCAAACGCTAAACAGATCCAATTATTCAAAGCTGACCAGACCATGGAACCTTGTGGAAGTATTGACGTGCCTTGTGGATGTCATGGTCCACACTGTACTGGAGACAGGCTGGTTGTATCTTACATAAGTCCACCAAAGATTCTGATACTTAGTATGACCGGCACGGTCCTCCAGACTATCCAGTATGATCCATCAGGGAAAGAGTTATTTCGGTGTTCCTATTACTTGAGAGTCAGTAATGACAACAAGTTGATCTATGTAAGTAATCGTGACAACCATAACCTCACATGTATGACTACTTACGGCGTGGTCCAGTGGGTTTACCGGGACGAGCAGTTGCAGTATCCATATGGCGTGACTACCGCAGAGAACGGGTCTATCTACCTCTGTAGCTGGAGAACCAACACCATCCACGTGGTGTCCCGTGACGGTGCCAGACTCGCCATCATACAGTGTGAACAGTCCAGTATCCTGAAACCAACTGCTGTGTATTACACCCGCAACAACCTGGACATTGTATGTGTCGAAATACCGTGATGATCATATCACAAGACTCAGTCTGCAATAATATCACAAGACTTAGTCTGTAATAGCTTATTGAGCAGGCATATATTATATTATATTATATTATATTATATTATATTATATTATATTATATTATATTATATTATATTATATTATATTATATTATTTTATATTGTATTGTATTGTATTGTATTGTATTATATTATATTATATTATATTATATTATATTATATTATATTATATTATATTATATTATATTAAACAACATATATTATGGAGAAGAAACGAATATTTCTTATAATGTACATCTATATTAAGCCAATTTTACTTCTTGTTGACATTAACCGTTGGTCTTTACAGTGACTGACTAAAGTGCTTCCATGTTCACCTGGGAGATGATACATACGGTAATTAAGATTAGTGAGTAACGTTTGTAAATATAATTTTATGATATTTTTTGTATCTTATTTTCTGTTTCTCATCACATTATTAATAAATTTATCAATACAGTTATTCAGGAAACAATAACAAAGTATAAGTATTGATTATTTCATTGATTTGCAAAGCTTTATTCATGCACGGATGCGAAATGCTGAAAATATATAGAAGACGAATATGTAGAAGACACAGAAGAAAAATGAAGATAATGAAGAAAATAAGTAGCCCTAGGATAAATGATGATGATGAAGATCATGATGCTGATTATCATGATGATCATGATGATGAATTAAGGCAACATTACTAACAGATATATGTTTATTTAAAAAAACCTGTCACTGCTTAAGGCATTCAAGTTCCGTCCTTAGACATGTTTCTGTTGATTAATAGTTGTCAATGTTTTAATGCCTTAAATTAAACAGACATCCGAATATAAAAAAGCTGTCACTGTTTTTATCACTAGTCGGTAATCATCGTTAAACACAATTTTAAAAGTTTATACAAAACAATAGTTGTGTGTTTAAAGCTTTCGTGATTTAACGAGATTCCAGACGTGCTGTATCTTGTAAGTAGTTATTATTAAGCAGATATATTTTGAAACAACATCATTGTTAAACACAGAAGCCTGAAAACTAAGAGGCAAAACCTGGCGTTAAGGGTGGTATTCGAAAGTTTGGGTTAATATATTTTTTTCTCAAATGACCATATATGTCATTGTTACCCGGGAAGTTCTTGCAAAAAGCTGTTGATTGGCGCTTTAGATCTGTGTGAACAGACATAAATCCCCATTCCTCATTGCAAACAGGTATTTCCTATCTGAGCCACGCTGCAGAGATAGCTATTTTTAACTATGAAAACCACGTTACAACTCACTTTATATTCGTTAGCCGGGTAGTCCGCTCTGACCTATGTATCTATTTTTAGCAGAGTTCACTATCGTTCTTATTTATAAATTTGGAATGATTGACTGTTTAAAGTGATTTTATAGCGATGTGTACTGTCTACTTATCTAGGCAGAGTTTAAACCCGTCTTTATTGATACTAAATTATACAGAATGCTCTAATTCCCTAAAGCAGTGGTAATGTATTGTTACATGATTTTGACATAGGCAAACTGCCGGATATCTACTTTAAACCTCCTTTTGTGGTGAACATATTACATATAATGTTTTGAAACTGTCAACAGTCTTAAGATATATTCATTCCCCATGTGTGCTTTACGCTAATCAAACTACAATAACAAAACAGCACAACAACAAAAATAAACAACACCAACACAAAAATACATCAAACTAAAGAACAAACAACAACAAAACAAGAACACATGGTCAAACTTTTGTTACTAATACTTGATATAGGCAGACTATCGGATACCACATTCAATATGCTTTACTTCCGCTGAATAAAAATACATATATTCTGCATATCGGCCTGTTAATGTCTTAAGCTTCAAATTTTTATCGAAATAGTAATGCATGTATTCAGTTTTAAATATTTGTTTTATTACTGCTCGGTGGCCAATACATGATTAAGTTATAGCTTTCTAAATTTTAAGAAGATTAATTTCTTCTCAAAACAAATTTAAAGACAGACAAAAGTATCTGAAAAATACATAAAAACATAATAAGCATGAAAATTTATCAAATGAGTATTTCGGCTTAGGCAAAACAAAGAAAAAACAACACCAAAACAGAACAAAAACATACAAACAACAAAAATACTATAAACAAAAACAAAGAATAAAACAGAAACACACTCGCATTCACACACACACATACACACCCAAAACAGCAGCAACATCAAACAAAACAAAAACACACACAAAAAAGAGCAATAAACACATGAGAGTTATGGAAAACATCCATTGAACAGTTTAAAAATAGAATAGTATCACTTCATATATGGGATATAGATATATTGCAATATGAATATTAAAAATCACAATCTTTGAAACTCATTGGGAACCCAATAAAAATATTATACACTACACCAACTTTACTGTCTTTATAAGATGTAAGCTCGTCCCACTTCTTTTATTATTATTTATGTATTTATTAATTGACTTGAGTAACCTACCAAATGATAAACCATATCCGCATCGACACCACTATACATATTGGCCTTTCCAAAAACATGTTTTATCTGACCCTACGTTTTGTTATAGACCTTTCCGAAAACATGATTTATCTGCCCCTACATTTTGCTCTTCAAATGAGATTTAACTTCCGGAAAACGCGCACCTGTTACTTCCAGGTAGTAAACTCAGTCAAATCTGAACGCCCACATAATATTCTGTGGTAAAATGATAAATGGGGTGAGAATTTCCTTATATCGATTTTCTGTTATATCGATATCATGTTTATGCCGCGGCAGTCCGCAGCAAAAAAAAAAAAACAAAAAAAAAAAAAAAAAAAAAAAAAAAAAAAACATTTCTGTCTTTTTGGAAAGGCATGCCCAGGTATCATGATCTTTTCTTTTCTTGGCATTTGCAGACGGAATGTATGGCATTCCTTCGCATCTTACGTACACAAAGTTATCCCCAGTGTTGGCGTGTTCTATGCTGTGGACATTGATTTACAGATGTTCCGCTACCTCGTTTGGCAGCGCGTGTGTATAGTCAATAGTCAGCATTTTATGTGTCGATATGCTATTGTTAATTTAACTTATGCATAAGATTCGCTAAAATTGCACTAAGAAAACTTCTCACATTAGTCTAAGAACTATGCCCAGTTAACACACAATGATTTCACGAATGAAAAGTGACGTTAAAATCAATAAGCGAAACAATAAACATACCGGCAGATTAGCACTCTGTCTGTCACTTCTATCGCCTCCTCCTTGTTTGTCTGCTCCCTCCTCTTTATTATGTCTTCTTAACCCATTTTGTATTCATATACATTATTCTTTTTGGACCGGAACTAACAGTTATGTATCAAAATTGGAATTATATTACTTGCCTCATGTTGTACAACGTTGTACCTGAGACGTAATAAATGTATTGTCCGTCTGTCTGTCAGCAATTTATTTCACACCTGTTTACATTTTTTTTATTATCACTGATTACCCATTAAATATACTTTAAAAGTGACAGTCAATTAACAACAGTCACACGTTAGTTTTCATGACATTTTTATTTTCGTTTTGTGTGTGTGTGTATACACACATACACATAGATGCCTGTATAATTTTAACATGCAACTTTATTTAAATGTTTCCTTTATACTCGTTCTCCATGTTATTCTAATAATAACGTTTAAAATATTGCATGTACATTCTGATCGTTGAATAAACTTGTATACAAGATATCAATCTGTTCTAGAAAGGTTAACAACGACAATAAATACTATTTTTAATTTTAAAATAGTTTAAAAAGGCCATGGTTGTAAAATGACAACAAAGACAACTTTATTTAATAATAGTGTTACATTGTAATATACACACTGCAGTGTCTATGTGTAGTAAACGGTATATTCGTACGACTATGTTACATCTATTGCAATCTTATACGCCTGAATGCCTTCGGGTTTTTTTTATATCAGCATCACAGGACATACATGTAGTCTGGTTCCCAGCGTACTATCCTACGCAATAGTACGTCTGGCTGATGCTAACAATGGCGGCCTCCGCTGTATTGGAAAATAACACAGTAATGTTTGGTATTATAACCTTTGCAAGTGTGCCAAGAAGTTAAGACTCTTTAATTAAGTATTGTAAAGACATTATTGTAAAAACATCGACACTATTCTACTAACAAATTTCTAGAAACAGGTAATGTACTATTTAAAATTACTTATTGTAATCGCTTATATGAACTAAGTTATGATCATAATAAAAACATCTTTCGAATGGCACAGCGATAAATTATAACTCGTGCTTCGCTAAATGTGTCTGTAAACTTACATTGGCGGTCGCCATTTTCAACCTGTGCCTGACCCGATAACGTAGTGAAAGGGGAAGGAACTCCAGACTAGACATACATGTTGATATGTACTCAGTCAGCTAGTATTTTGTCAAATTAAAAGGAATGGTTTTACTTAAGCTGACGTCCTACGTTGCCATTCATTATTATAAACTTGGACTTTTCGTCTGATGCATCTTCCATCGTTCCAAAAGAATTTCTACCTAGAGCCGAAGCGTTCCGGAAGTTCGACAATTATTAAAGGGGCTTAACTCACTTTTCGGCAAGGCCAGAAATAAGCCTAGATAGTTATCTCCCTTGTCCGATATTACGCGGCTGTTTCAGCCATGCCAGCCCAGAAGAACTTATACGTTACCTCCAATGGCCAATGATTACAATTGTCAAATTATACAATAATTGAACCTGGCATTGCGCTAATAAGGATCGAGTCTGGTCATTAATTTCTATTTTACTGCATTTGATTAGAACATGGGAACTTTGATTTATAAAAATAAATGTATTTCCTCCCATCTAGCCAAAATGCATTCAATGCAATACCATCACGATACAGTGTCTAAATGTACTCAGTATGTAGACATGTGAATGTATTATAGGTTTTCATTTGGGTATTTTATTACAATCAACATGCTTTCCTAAAACATGCGATTGTGCGTGTCATTTAAAAACATGATTTTTTTTTTCAAATAAAATATCCATGTGACATCAATATAATTAGACATATTTCCAAACACTCTTATTTCAGTCACAGTAAAAACGAGTCAATTGCCGACTAGTAAAGAAGCCATAAAATCATTTAAGTAATGACCGCATTTGGAAGCGTAATGATAAGGCAATCGATCAGTTGCCATATGCCACTTAACATATGGACCCACCGAAGTTTTATTGCCCTGATTAATGTAGCAGCACTTAGGGACGTCTATTCAAATTAGAGGACCAAATTGGTCAAGGAATGGTAGTGTGCACAGATCTTGCTTCTTTGTAACATAATAATTACTGCACTGGTTCATAAATATATAAGTATATGACAAAATAGATTCCTTAAACAATATTGTAAAGTAAAACATGCTTTGCTATTGGTAAGTGTAAGTGCAATTCTGCGAATTCCTATGAAAATGAAAAGCATGTTAAAACACTACAAATTATAATACTGTACATAATTTCAATCATGTTGAACACATAGCATCACCATCTCTATTATTTAAACCCGATAGGCATATCGTTGTGTTTTTTTTCTGTCATATTTCATAGAATATCACAGACTTTTTTAATCATACTTTTCCCAACTACCACCTTTAAGATCTTTCTTTTACTGCAAGACTCGTACAATGTTTATCAATTTTTCAAGCTTAAATAGAGATATTTTACTTATAATGTTTTCTTATTTATTATATCTTATAAGTTTTCTCTTAAACAGTATATGTTGCAATCTTTTGATCAATGAAAATGTGAAACAGCTTTTCTATGACACAATTTCATTTGATATGTCATCTTGTAACCTTTGTTTTTAGAAACTATATTATCGTGTGTGTCCCCCCATGCACGCCCCCCCCCCCCCCCCCCCCCCCAACCCCGCACTAACCTCCCTACTAACAAATATCCCTACTTCATTTACATCACCTCTATTCTAGAATTTCACTCGTTTTAACCGAACCTAACGTAGTAATATATAAAAGAAATTGTACAGATCCTCTTTTTGTACATGTACGTACATGAGTGTTTATAAAGTATTGTCTGTCTATCGACTAAGTGAAAATTCAAAAGTACCATGTTGATTAAAACTAAGTGCGGTTCATACACATTCTTCATTCGTTGATACGCATTTGTTATAATGAGTAATGATGTAGGATAATTTATGTTAGCATTTTAAATGCAGTATAACTCTTAAATTATTTAACAAGCCACAACAAAGACAATTAAATACGTTAAATTACTTTTTTTCCCCGATTGTTTTAGCAGTTACTTAATACTATTCACAAATTATCATTAATATCTTCAATTTATTATAATGTTTTTTTATATATATATTTACATTTTTTTTATAAATTCCTTTTGGTAAATGTGAGAATGCTTTAAATTTTCTCCAGTGTACACAAATGTCTTAACGTAATTATGGTTTCTTTACACCCAGACAGTTGGTAAATCAATTGTTCAATTATGTATGTTTTCCAAGACATGTAATTTATTTAAATCCCAAGTTGACAAGATATTTACTAAATTAAGGAGGAAATAAAACAGATAAAGCAACTTCATGGACACAAATAGAAAGATATAAACCTCAACGATAAATTTTTCTGTGACTTTTTTCTTTACAATAAATATAACAAATGAAACAATTAAACAAACAAAATCATTGATCAATAACAAATGTTAATTATTTTTATTATTGATAAGAATCATTAATCAGTTATTGGAGACGCTATAAAAATGCACTTGCGTGCGGATCTCCTCGGCAATTCTCGTTCTCGCTAGAGAAAAGGCGAACAAAAATGGGCGAGGTGTTCCGAATTTCGGAAGTTCCGCGATTTACACGTTCTCAATATACGGGTCCTAATTCGGTAAATGGTGTTATTTTTATATTTATATTATTTGTATTTATTCTTGGCTTGTAAGTTCGACTCAAACGAGGTATTTTTACTTTTTAAATTTCTAAACATTAATGTACATCTGACGGTTATACCTGTTAATGAAGACATGTTTGTCCTTTTTTAGGATTGTACATATAAGTAGCCATTTATACTAGAATTAAATTATTCCAGTGATTTTAATGTTTACTTAATAATTTAAATAAGTCATCTCTAAATTTCTAATAAATATTAGTTTTCTTTGTTGCGTCGCCCTTTGATGCTTCGCATCAAAGCTTTTCTTGTACAAAATTATAATCCTTAATACAGACAAAATCAATAAAAAGGTTTTAAAAGTGGAGACCACTCGCAAAATCTTTGCCATTTAATAATATTCCGATAATAGAACACGAAAAACAATTTGTTTTAAGTTAAATGTATTTATTCTCTCTCATGTACAACAAAACGGCCAAGTGAAATCCTGTGCATTTTATATTTAGCGAAGGAACTGTATCATTAGTTAACTTCAAAATGTACATTGTAATCTTTTTGCCCTTAATTTATAACTACCTTGGTATGTACAATACTTCCATATACACAACTCACATACACATTATGTATTGTTTATTTTATCCCAGTTGAGATCCATGTTTACTCTGATCTCCACTAGCACCTAAATCTGCATGGGTTAAAAACTATATTGAACATATCGAACGACTGTATTCACGTCTTTGATCACGTAAATTTGAATGGCGTAAAATGCCGTTTAAACACGAGATAAAATCGGTTCGTATATAAAAAATAGACTTTTCCGTAATTTACCGAATAGTTACGGAAATCTGTGTAACTGTTTTGCTGTTATGACTTGATATTTAACACAAGCTGTTGTGTTGTACATTTTGATGTATATGTGCATTAACTGTTTTATAAGTGTTGATGTACTGCAGTCTTAAAGAAGGCAGTTCTATGGACAAAGAACAGAGACTGAGACAGAAATCTTATTCAAAACGGAGGCAGTGACATTGTGACGACAGACCAGTAGGAATGATAATGGACAATTAGAACAAGGTACAGGTGAGAAATTCAATGCTTTTTATTTGCTTTGTTTAAACAATCAATAACATTTTGCAAATGTTCAAAGCATAAATAATGTATATCTATATAGTAAGAACTTATATAGCCAGAACATTTTTTACGCGAAATCAGGATTCCATGTAGAGAACACCACCACCACCAACAACAACATCATCATCAAAGAAAACAACACAGAAAAACGCGTTATCGGGAATAAAATGTCAGGAACAATATATCTTTTCACATTACAGTCTTCATATCCATATTTATAGGATCAAAGTTATTACAGGCTTATTGATGTAATCTTGCTTACGTAACTCCATTCACTTGCTTAACAGTGTTTATGTAGATTTTCCGAAAATAGGTCATGGATTTTTCGAAAGTAGGTAATTTGATTTTTCGAAAATATGTCATTTGATTTTTCGATGATGCATCTGACAACATAATCTGTCCTTAGTTGTGTATTTAAAAAGTCCAAAACATTTACGATTACAATCGCGCCATGCTTAAAGATCATGATCATCATGATCAGCAGCAGCAACAAGGGCTTTATTATTATTATTATTATCATCATAATCATCATCATAATCATCATCATCATTATCATCATCATTCATCATAACCTTCATCACCACAATTATCATCATCAGCAACATCATCATCACCGTCCTCCTTCTCCTTCTTCTCCTCCTCATCATCAGCATTACCATCATCAGAAGGACATATTTCCGTATAAATAGTGACATGCTTTTCCCGTAGATACACTTACTGGAAGAGTAGTGTTCAAGTAGATTTTCAGGAAAGAGGCCTTGTGATTTGTTGAAAATGGATCTGGTATTATCATCATCATCATTGTTATAAAGGACACGTTATATAAAACAACGTTATTATTATCGTCAGCATTACAATAATAGACAGCATCATCAACATAACAGCAACATTAGCGGCAGGTGCAGCAGAATGAAGATTTTCATCCTTATAATCCTCTTCATCCTCCTCCTCATCATCGTCATAATAAGTACGATTATCATAATAATCATCGTGTTAATAATCACCCTCATTATTATTCTAATTTTTTCAATCAAAATCGTTTTGTTCGGCGGAATCGGAAGAAGAAAGTTCCTATAATGTAGTTCGCACAAAACTTAAACAATGCCATCGTTTGACAGCTGCTTGTCTGCTGCGCTTTATAAATTAAAATTGGATGATTTAAATTTGAAGCCGCCACAAATTGAAGTTTTACAGGTATCGCACTCTAGTAACCTGTCATCCGAGCTGCCATTTTTTGACGTCTGTTACAAAAGAAGTTCCATTTAAGGAAATGGACGAGGAGATTCGACTACCTACATACATCCGAGAGTGATTCGTGAATTATCCGGTGTTTTCCGATTGGCTCGGTTCTCGCCGTTCGTTTTGAAATGTGTACTTAACGGTACAGAGCATATTATATGTAAACTTATGGTCAGTCTGTATCAAACACGTTTCTTGGTGAATAGAAAGTCACTTCTGATTCTCTATATTTAAAATTGTAAAATTTTAAAGCATAGGGCAGGAACATACTAATGGGGCATGTCAACTTGTATTAGTGTTGTTGTTTAAAAAACAAAGAAAAAAAACACAATTACCGACCCATATTTTTCTGGGCATGTCACCAGAAAAAAACTCTTACATGCAACATAGTTTATGACGTCATCGTGTCTACGGTAGTCGGACAGGTATTTATTTGACTGAGCATTAATATTTTGTCGGTCTGATTGTTAATGGGGTGCTCTATACTTAAACCTTTAATCGACTACTCAGTACTCGTAAAAAAATGGTCCATTCTCTCATATTCTATCTTCAAAGGTTATCATAAGCGTTTTCAAAACAAACCCTCATTTCAAAATTGCGTTACCGTTATCAAAACCGCAACTTTTCCTAAGGACAAAAATGAGGTTATTATTAGTTTGAAAATATGGGGAATTACACACACTTAATAGTAGGTATCCGACAGTTTAGACATTTTTTCTTTATATCATGCAGCCAAACAAATTATGTTAGCTTGTAAAGATCCTACGATTGCTATTTATTGGTGCATTACAATCATGTGAAATGTAAAGCATAACATCCCGTTTGTCAATATAAAAAATACATTTCGTCCGACCCACGCTGCAAAGTTCGTAATATTTAAACGAAGAAAGCCACGTGTCTATTTCATTCCGAGAATCAGCTCTGATATATTTTTGCTGAGATCTCTATCGTGCTCAGATTTGGAAAGAATGGACATTTAGAGCAGGTTTCATGATTTGTACTGTCAAACAATTGACACACTGTTCAAAATCGCCATTGCTTAGATTGTATTATGAGTTAATGTAACATTTATGCCCAGATTCTTCCATTGATAATTATTTGTATTTTATATAGGCAAACATGCCGAATACCACATTTAAACAAATATATATGGATATTTACAAAATAACTTTAATTGTACAACCTCAAATACACTTATGCAGCATATAGTTTATCTTCGTTGAGTCCTATCTGTACTCTTTGACTTCCCTTTCACAGGGTATACCTGCATGGGTTGTAAACTATATCGAAACTGGCTAAAATATGGCTGTATTTACATCATTGATCGTGTAACATTGGGTGTCGGAACATGCCGATTAAAGCTGGGGTAAACTCGTAAGTTGTTTAAATGTAAACAACGAAGTTTTCCGAACAATAACGAGTAGTTACGAAACCACAAACTACTCGTGTTATCGATTCGTAGATAGGACTTGAACAAAGGTGTTTGTAGCATACACAATTGGAATGATTGTGAATTGTTGTCAATGTACTGCAGTCTTAAAGGGTAGCTGGAAAAGCACAGATCGGACTGAAATCCAATTTAATTTAATTGTGTTCTAGTTGGAATCAGTGACGTAGTGACGATAGGACGAGAAGGAATTATCATGGACAGTTAGAACACGGAATAGGTGAGAATATTATTGCTGAATTATTTACGTTTAACATTTAATTACAATCAATAGCATCTGAAAATGTTCGGAACATCAATACTTTAATTCTAAGTATTACGTACTTACAACAAAGAAACATGTTCACAAACAAACCCATCTTTCTATGTAGAAACAATAACAATGAAAACAACACATAAACAACGCCGTATCTGGAGCAAAATGTTCTTTACTATATACCCTTACATATATCATTCTAGATGTCCATATTTATATGATCAACGTTATTGGAGGCTTATTTTGTTATACTGATAAATTAACCACATTTACCTGTCGTTTAGTATAGTTAAGGTAATTTCTCGGGAAAATAGTTCATTTGGTTTTCTGAAAATGCGTCTGAACATGCACTCTAAATGCGTGTCTGTTTTTATTTAAAAATAACAAATAACATTCATTATCGTTAATAACATCATGGTCATGACCATCGTCATCATTACCATCAACAGAAGAAACTGATTTAATATAATTAATCCGAGAATGCGTGCATAGGCTGAAACTGGCCACATTCACTTTCCGTAAACGCGTTTACTGGTAGTGTAGAAGTGTATATTTTCAGAAAAAAAGACCATGAAATTTGTTGTAAATGCAAGAGATATTATAGACATCACGCTCATCGTCATCATCATCATCATCATCATCATCATCATCATCGTCGTCATCATCATCATCATCAATGAAAACAATATCATACTTTTCTGTCTCACCCTTTTTCAGAATATATTTTTTTCTCAGAAAAGCATTTACATTTAAATCATTATCAATAACTTTCATAAATTTGTATAACTGTTATGTTTCAGTCATAATGGATGAAGTATCCGGGCGTGGGGCATCTTCATCAGGCACACAGCCAGATCCCAATGGTCACAACAACTGTGACGAGTGTGCTGAATCGGGAAACATGGTCTCTGCTTCTGGTTTTTGTGAGAATTGTACTGACTTTCTTTGCACATCATGCATTGAGCAGCACAAGAAAGCCAGATCGTCAAGAGATCACGAAATTCTTGAGGGTAAAGACATGCCAACGATAAGGCCAAGAAAATCCAATGTGGAGAAATGCACCATGCACCCCGGGAGGCCGATTGAGATTTATTGTCCTGATGATGACACGTTTGGATGCTTAATGTGTTTCACGGTTGGTCACAGATCCTGTCAGAATATCGATCTACTGTGTGATTTGTCACGTGGTGTAGAAACAAGCAAAGAGTTTCTAGATGTCCAAAATGCAGCTGACAGATACAAGAAATTAGAGGAGGAGTACAAGCAGGTCATCACGAAATATTTGTCCGAGAACGATGAATGGCACAGTAAAACCTTGGAGAGATTTCAACAATTCCGATCAGAGGTCCTTAGCATCGTAGAAGAAATCGGGGTAAAAGTACACGAGGAGGCAGACGCATTGAAAGAGGAAAATAAAAGCCAGCTGAATAAACTGGCACATCAAATTGCAACATATACGGAACAAGTAAAACAGTATATGGTAAATATGGACGACAAGAAAGATCGCAATGAAAATGAACAATTATTCATTGATTTAAAGAAAAATGGCCGGCATGTAATTGACTCTGTTCATCTCTTTGAGACAATCTATAAGGAAATTGCTGTCAAAAAATTTGAATTTGAATTTGATCCTTCCATCAAAGAGATTTTAATCAGGACTAACAAAATAAATGTTGAGACAGCTTCACTTCTTTCCCAACCTAGAACAGCATTAGTCGAGGAAAGTAATACCAGTGTTCACAGAGCTCTATCACCAGCCACAGGATGCAAATCAAAATCTCGGTTGAATATCAAATCAAAAGATGATTATAAGACGTGATGTGTCACTAGTATAATGGAAATTTCAGCAACAAATCTTATCATGGCTGACTTTAATAATGACTGCCTGAAAGTGTTTGACATGACCAGAAACCCAATCACACAGAGACGGTACCTAACAGCAAAACCCTGGGATATCACTAAAGTTCCCGGGTGTTGTGTGGCTGTGTCCTTTCCAAACGCTAAACAGATCCAATTATTCAAAGCTGACCAGATCCTGGAACCTTGTGGAAGTATTGACGTGCCTTCTGGATGTCATGGTCTACACTGTATTGGAGACAAGCTGATTGTATCTAACACCACTCCACCAAAGGTTCTGATCCTTAGTATGACTGGTACCGTTCTCCAGACTATCCAGCATGATCCATCAGAGAAAAAGTTATTCCGGTGTCCCTATTACTTGACAGTCAGTAATGACAACAAGCTGATCTTTGTAAGTGATCACCATAGCCGTACACTCACATGTATGAATACTACCGGCGTGGTCAAATGGGTTTACCGGGACGAGCAGTTGAAGGATCCACATGGCGTGACTACCGGAGAGAATGGGTCTATCTACCTCTGTAGCTGGAGCACCAACACCATCCACGTTGTGTCCCGTGACGGTGCCAGACTCGATATCATACAGTGTGATCAGTCCAGTATCCTGAAGCCAACTGCTGTGTATTACACCCGCAACAACCGGACACTGTATGTGTCAAAACACGATGATGATCATATCACAAGACTCAGTCTGTAATAGCTTATTGAGCAGGCATATATATATATATGTATATATATAACTTTATTTAATAATAGTGTTACATTATAATATACACGCTGTAGAGTCTATGTTTAGTAAACGGTATATTCGTACAACTATGTTACATCTTTTGCAATCATGGATGCCTTCGGGTTATTTATTATATCAGCGACACAGGACATATTGATATGTATATGACATTATATGCTGATATGTACTCCGTCAGCCAGTATTTCATCAAATTAAAAGAATGGTTTTATTTAAGTTAACGTCCTACGTTGCCATTGATTATCATAAACTTGAACTTTTCGTCTGATGCGTCCGCTATCTTTCTTTAAAAAGTTTTTACCCTGAGCCGAAGCGTTCCGGAAGTTCGACAATTATTAAGGGACGTAACTCACTTTTCGGCAAGACCAGAAATCAGCCTATTGAGCGTTATCTCCCGTTTCCGATATTACGCGGCTGTTTCAGCCATGTCAGCCCAGAAGAACTTCGTTACGTTACCTCCCATGGCCAATGGTTACAATTGTCGAATTATACAATAATTGAATCTGGCATTGCGCTAATAAGGGTCGAGTCTAGTCATTTATTTCTATTTTACTGCATTTGATTAGAACATGGGAACGTTGATTTATAAAAAGTATTTCCTCCAGTCTAGCCAAAATACATGCAATGCACTACCATCACGATACATAGACATGTGAATGTATTATATGTTTTCAATTGGGTATTACAATCAACATGTTTTCCTAAAACATGCGATTGTGCGTGTCATTTAAAATACATGAAATATTTTTTTTTTTTTTTGCAAATACAATACCCATATGACATCAGTATAATTATACATATTTTATTTCTTATTTCAGTCACAGTAAAAGCGAGTCCATTGCCGACAAGTAAAGAAGCCAAAAAATCTTTGAAGTAATAACCGCATTTGTAGCGTAATGATAAGGCAATCGATCAGTTGCCATATGCCACTTTACTTATGGACCCACAAAAGTTTTATTGCCCTGATTAATGTAGCAGCACTTCTATTCATCTATTCAAATAAGAGGACCAAATTGGTCAAGGAATGGTAGTGAGCACAGATCTTGCTTCTTTGTAACAGAATAATTACTGCACAGGTTCATAAATATATAAGTATATGCCAAAATAGATTCCTTAAACAATATTGTAAAGTAAAACATGCTTTGCAATTGGTAAATGTAAGTGCAATTCTATGAACTCCTATGAAAAATAAATGCATGTTAAAACACAATCATGTTGAACACAAAACATTACCATCTCTGTTATTTAAACCCGATAGGCATATCGTTTTGTTTCTTTATCTGCCATATTTCATAGAATATCACAGACTTTTTAATCATACTTTTCCCAACTACCATCTTTTAGATCTTTCTTTTACTGCAAGACTCGTACAATGTTTATAAATTTTTCTCTTATACAGTATATGTTGCAATCTTTTGATCAATGAAAATGTGAAATAGCTTTTCTATGACACAATTTCATTTGCTATGTCATCTTGTAACCTTTGTTTTTAGAAACTATATTATCGTGTGTGTCCCCCCCCCCCCCACACTAACCCTGCACTAATCTCCCTACTAACAAAATATTGCTACTTTATTAACATCACCTCTATTCTAGAATTTCACTTGTTTGACCGAACTTAACATAGTAATATATAAAACAAATTGTACAGATCCTCATTTTGTACATGTCTGTACATGAGTGTTTATAAGGTGTTGTCTGTCTGTCTGTCGACTAAGTCAAATTTCAAAAGTACCATGTTGATTAAAACTAAGTGCGGTTCATACACATTCTTCATTCGTTGATACGCATTTGTTATAATAAGTTATAATGTAGAATAATTTACGTTAGTATTTTTTAATTAATGCAGTATAACTCTTCCATTATTTAACAAGCTTCAACAAACACAATTAAATACGTTAAATTACTCTTTTGCCCGATTGTTTTAGCAGTTTATTAATACTATTCATAAATTATCTTTAATATCTTCAATTTATTTTAATGTTTTTTTTATATATATATATTTACATTTATTTATAAATTCCTCTTGGTAAATGTGAGAATGCTATAAATTTTCTACAGTGTACAAAACTGTCTTAACGTAATTATGGTTTCTTTACACTAAGACAGTTGGTAAATCAATTGTTCAATTGTGTATGTTTTCCAAGACATGTATTTTATTTAAATCCCAAGTTGATAAGATATTAACTTAATTCAGTATGAAATAAACAGCTACAGCATCTTCATGGACACAATTAGAAAAATATAAACCTGAACGATAATTTTTTCTGTGAGTTTTTTCTTTACAATAAATATAACAAATGAAACATTTAAACAAAGAAAATCATTGATCAATAACAAATGTTAATTATTTTTATTATTGATTAGAATCATTGATCAGTTATTGGCGACGCTATAAACATGCACTTGCGAGCGGATCTCCTCGGCAATTCTCGTTCTCGCTAGAGAAAAGGCGAGCGAAAATGGGCGAGGTGTTCAGAATGTTGGAAGTTCCGCGATTTACACGTTCTCAATATATCGTTCCTAATTCGGTAAATGGTGTTCTGTTTATATTTATATTATTTGTATTTATTCTTGGCTTGTAAGTTCGACTCATACGAGGCGTTTTTACTTTTTAAATTTCTAAACATTAATGTACATCTGACGGTTATACCTGTTAATGAAGACATCTTTGTCCCTTTTTAGGATTGTACATATAAGTAGCCATATATATTAGAATTAAATTTATCCAGTGATTTTAATGTTAACTTTATAATTTAAATAAGTCATATCTAAATTTCTAATAAATATTAGTTTACATTGTTGCGTCGCCCTTTGATGCTTCGCATCAATGCTTTTTTTCTACAAAACTATAAACCTAAATACAAATAAAATAAACAAAAATGTTTTAAAAGTAGAGACCACTCGCAAAATCTTTACCATTTCTACGCAACAGTCTTGTCCGGATACCACCTAGGAGTTTCGAAAGTCGTGATAATTACAACAGCCCACTCCAAAGTTTCTTACACATACCATCAAGGACGCCGCTCTTCAGCGCTGATGCCCGTGAATATGGATCATCTTTGTCGCCGAGAATACAAACTGTTTGGACTCATGGAGAAAGTTGATGAAATGAAGGAAATGACTATTTTTGGCTGCTACATTTCAGTTAAATTTGCCTAGATAGCAGGCACGGAGAGCCCCTAGCACGACTAGCTGCTGCTCGTTTAATTAGGACCCCAACCCCTATAAAAGACACAACATGAATCCCCCTTCTATCATTCACAAGACGTCGCTCAGCCTGGCTTATAATTTAATAATACTCCGATAATAGAACACGATAAAGAATGTATTTATTCTCACGTACAACAAAACGGCCAAGTGAAATCCTGTGCATTTTATATTTAGCGAAGGAACTGTATCATTAGTTAACTTCAAAATGTAAATTATAATCTATTTGCTCTTAATTTATAACTACCTTGGTATGTACAATACTTCTATATACAGAACTCACATACACATTATGTATTGTCTATTTTATCCCAGTTGAGATCCATGTTTACTCTGATCTCCATTACTAGCACCTAAATCTGCATGGGTTAAAAATATATTAAACATATCGAACGACTGTATTCACTTCCTTGATCACGTAAATTTGAATGGCGGAACATGCGGTTTAAACACGTGATAAAATCGGTTCGTATATAAACAATAGATTTTCCGTAATTTACAGAATAGTTACGGAAATCTGTGTTACTTTTTCGCTGTAAGGACTTGATATTTAACACAAGCTGTTGTGTTGTACACATTTGATGTATATGTGCATAAACTGTTTTTATAAGTGGTGAAGTACTACAGTCTTAAAGAAGGTAGTTCTATGGACAAAGAAGAGAGACTGGGACGGAAATCTTATTCAAAACGGAGGCAGTGACATGGTGACGACAGACCAGTAGGAATGATAATGGACAATAATAACAAGGTACAGGTGAGAAATTCAATGCTTTTTATTTGCTTTGTTTTAACAATCAATAACATTTTGCAAATGTTCAAAGCATAACTAATGTATACCTATATAGTAAGAACTTATATAGCCAGAACATTTTTACGCGAAATCAGGATTCCATCATCATCAATGAAAACAACACAGAAAAACGCGGTATTGGGAATAAAATATCAGGAACAATATATCTTTTCAAATTACAGTCTTCATATCCATATTTATAGGATCAAAGTTATTACAGGCTTATTGATGTAATCTTGCTTACGTAACTCCATTCACTTTTATAGCAGTGTTTATGTAGATTTTCCGAAAATAGGACATTTAATTTTTCGAAAGTAGGACATTTGATTTTCCGAAAATAGAACATTTAATTTTTCGAAAATGCATCTGACAACATACTTTCTCCTGAGTTGTGTATTTAAAAAGTCCAAAACATTTAAGAGTACAATCGCGGCTTACTAAAAGATCACCATCATCATCATCATCATCACTAACAACAAACACCATCATCACCGTCATCCTCCTCTTCCTCCTCCTCATCATCATTATTATCCTCAGAAGGACATATTTCCGTATTAAAAAATGACATACTTTTCCCGTCGACCCACTTATTTGAAGAGTAGCATTAGATTTTCTGAAAAGAGGCCCTGCGATTTGTTTAACATGGATCTGTTATTATAGACATCATCATCATCATTGTTATAAATGACACAAACAACTTAATTATTATCGTCAGCATTATAATAATGGACAGTATCATCGACATAACAGCAACATCAGCGGCAGGTGCAGCAGAATGAAGATCTTCACCTTTATAATCCTCCTCCTCCTCCTCCTCATCATCATCTTCGTCATCATAGGTTCGATCGTCAAAATCATAATCATCCTCGCGTTAATAATCACCGTCATTATTATTGTAATTATTTCCATCACCATTCATTGAAATATGCACATGCCCAATCGCCCAAGGCGACAAAAATTGAGATCCGGGGAGTAAATCATCCGAGCGAGTAAGTTTGTCAAAGTTATTCGCCCAACTGGCGACCGATATATCAAATTGATCTACTGCAGATCTATTTTTGGAAAGTGAACCTCTCAAAAATATCTACATGTAAAGTGGTTCGTGCCATTTTCTGACGTTATTTGTAATATATCATTGGGCCACGTGCACTCCTATGTCAATCGGTGTAAGCATGTATGAAATTGATATGTAGGAAATTGCCGAGGTGATCGAATAAGACAGCGTGCCATTACTCGGTTAGTTTTCGACTATGTCATTCTATCTCCTAAAATGGCTTCACTAAAATGGACACCAGTGGTAAAGCTAGGAAAAAGATAGAAGGCTCGGAGTGATGAATGCTACATTGTGTGATTTGTCCGCATTTTTATAACGATAACCAATCGTATCGTGTTAATTGTTAAAAGGCACCTATTCTAATTGTCCACTCGCCCTCGCCGCTATAGCTTAAAGTTTTTTTTTAACAGAAATACCTGCCGGCTATCTATATTTAGAAAGATAAATATTCTGATTGGTAAACTAGGAAAACGTCATTGGCATTTGCCTGGCAGCTCCCGTTCATCAATCGTGGTCAACAAGTTAGTTTCTTAATTGCAGTATATTAAAGTTGCCAAGAATAAAAGTTAGTGTGATCGTGTGTTACAAGATGCCAGATTATGTTAACTACAAGCGACATACTTTATGACGTCATCGCGTCTTCGGTAGTCGCACACGATATTTATTTGCCTGAGCATTAAACTTCAGTGAGTCTGATTGTTGTTTTTACTACTCAGCGGAAAATGACCGCTTTCACAAAGTCATTTGTTAAACGTTACGGATTGTACTGATTTTCTTCACATTTACTCAGTCGGTTTCAATCACACTGTCGATGGCCACATGGACTTTGACAGCTGGAATAAACTATCTATATTGCAACAATTCTACAGATGGTTCATAAATATGTTTGAAGGAACCTGTTAATACATTCAAACGTTTATATATGCCCTTGAAGTAGAACCTGTCGCGCTTCAAGAACCCCTTTCTAGAAATGATGCCAAACCCTTGTTTGGCTTAAGCACAAAGAATTCAATTTTCCGCTGAAAAACATAAAACTGTACGACAAAACAAAGTTAAGATATCGTAAAAAATTGTTTTGTTTATTGGAGAGAATACATTTTAAAAGTGGCGCATTTGTGTTTTTAATAGGGAAATTTTAGGCATGTAAAATGTGTTTCGGGCCTGTACAATTTCTAATTTTATGGGCGAATGACGTGCATTTTATACTAATTTCAAAGACTGGATCATCGACTTCACTATTGTTATCATTATCGACATCATGATCGTAATTTACCATCAGCAGCAGGAGAGGCATCGCAACATTTCTACTTACCGTCATGATCGTATGCGGCATAATAATAAAAATAATAATAATAATAGACCGGGCCTTGTAACTTTTCAGTAGAGAGTTGGCTCCAGGTACGGTGGCAGTCCCACGGTTCTGGTTGGCTCGGTGTCGGGATAATGTGACTAGGTGTGATATCATGCCAGGTGTTCATGGCATGCTACATACAGTGATGGAAGCATTTTAGTGGACACCGTCTCCAGATAAATGAAATACTGTTGGCGGGACGATAAACACACAAAAAACAACAACACAATAATAATTTTTATCATCGTTGTTATTATTAACTGTATCTCATTTTCAGTACCTCACTATCATTTGCAGCACATATTATTATTATTGTTAGTAATTGTAGAAGTAGTAGTAGCAGCATTGGCAACAGTATATATAGTAGTAGTCATAATATTAATAAAAATATCATTATCATCATCAACAACAACAACATCATTCTTTTCTGCCTTACTTCTGCTTTTTCAGATTTTTGTTCTCAGAAAAGAATTAACATTTATATCATTATTAATAACATAATATACATTAACAATGTATAACTGTTATGTTTCAGCCATAATGGATGAAGTATCCGGATGTGGGGCATCATTATTAGGCACACAGCCAGATCCCCATGGTCACAACAACTGTGACGAGTGTGCTGAATCGGGAAAC
The DNA here is from genome assembly GCA_007844125.1 of Sinonovacula constricta. Classification (NCBI taxonomy): domain Eukaryota; kingdom Metazoa; phylum Mollusca; class Bivalvia; order Cardiida; family Solecurtidae; genus Sinonovacula; species Sinonovacula constricta. The sequence continues at coordinate 1,222,923 of CM017564.1, forward strand.
ATGTTTACTGCTTCCGGCTTTTGTGAGAATTGTTCTGACTTTCTTTGCACATCATGCATTGAGCAGCACAAAAAAGCCAGATCGTCAAGAAATCACGAAATTCTTGAGGGTAGAGACATGCCAACCATTAAGAAAATACAATGTGGAGAAATGCACCATGCACCCCGGGAGGCCGATTGAGGCTTATTGTCCTGATGATGACACATTTGGATGCTCGCTGTGTTTCACGGTTGGCCACAGATCCTGTCAGAATATCTCTCAACTGTCTGATTTGTCACGTGGTGTAGAAACAAGCAAAGACTTTCTAGATGTCCAAAATGCAGCTGACAGATACAAGAATTTAGAAGAGTAGTACACGCAGGTTATCACGAAATATTTGTTCAAGAACGATGAATGGCACAGTAAAACCTTGGAGAGATTTCAACAATTCCGATTAGACGTCCTTAGTATCGTAGAAGAAATCGGCATTAAAGTACACGAGATGGCAGACGCATTGAAAGAGGGAAAAAAAGCCAGCTGAATAAACTAGCATATACAATTGCAACATATACGGAACAAGTTAAAACAGTATATGGTAAATATGGACGACAAGAAAGATCGCAAGGAAAATGAACAATTATTCATTGATTTAAAGAAAAATGGCAGGCTTGTAATTGACTCTGTTCCTCGTTTAGAGACAATCTATAGGGATATTGCTATCAAAACATTTGAATTTGAATTTGATCCTTCCATCAAAGATATATTAATCAAGACCAACAAAATAAATGTTGAGACACAATCACTTCTTTTTCAACATAGGACAAAATCAGACGAGGAAAGGAACGCCAGTGTTCACAGAGCTCTATCACCAGCCACAAGATGCAAATCAATATCTCTGGTGAACATCAAATCAAAGGAGGATGATAAAACATTCTTGGTCACTAGCATAATGGAACTTTCAGAAACAAAACTTGTCATGGCTGACTATAATAATGCCTGCCTGAAAGTGTTTGACATGACCAGTAACTCCATCACACAGAGACGGTCCCTAACAGCAAAACCCTGGAATATCACTAAAGTTCCCGGGTGTCGTGTTCCTTTCCAAACGCTAAACAGATCCAATTATTTAAAGCTGAGCAGACCCTGGAACCTTGTGGAAGTATTGACGTACCTTCTGGATGTTATGGTCTACACTGTACTGGAAACAGGCTGATTGTATCTAACACCAGTGTTCTGATACTTAGTATGACTGGTACTGTTCTGCAGACTATCCAGTATGATCCACCAGGGAAAGAGTTATTCCAGTATCCCTATTACTTGACAGTCAGTAATGACAACAAGTTGATCTATGTAAGTGATCATGACAACCATAACCTCACATGTATGACTACTACCGGCGTGGTCCAGTGGGTTTACCGGCACGAGCAGTTGAAGGGTCCATATGGCGTGACTACCGGAGAGAACGGATCTATCTACCTCTGTAGCAAGAGAACCAACACCATCCACGTGGTGGTCCATGACGGTGCCAGACTCGCCATCATACAGAGTGATCAGTCCAGTATCCGGCATCCATATGCTGTTTATTATACCAGCAACAACCGGACACTGTATGTGTCGAACTACAAGGATGATCATATCAGAAGACTCAGTCTGCAATAGTTTATTGATCGAAAATATATTCGAGTTCCGTGATTGCAGAAGATTTTTTTTCTTTTTTATAATATATGTGCATATATAAAAGTACATTACATATATACAAATACATTATACTGTTTGTTGACATTGACTCTTGATCTTTAAAGTGATTGGATAAAGTGTTTCTATGTACAGCTGAGAGATGATATTTAAAGTTTAGAGAATAAAGTTCCTTATTATAATTTTGTGCAGATTTTTTGTATTAAGAAAATTGATGCTTACCGCATTGTTCATAATTTATATGAATAGATTTATAAATGCAATTATTTATGTGTGTATAACAGGAAAGTATACCATATTTATTATTTATATGTTATACAAAGCTTTACTCATGCACTGCTGCGCAATGCTAAAAAAAGAATGAAAATAAGTTCAAATATAAAGAAGAATACAGAAGAAGAAGAAAAATGATGATGAAGAAAATAAGTAGTCTTAAGATATGATGATGATGATGATGATAATGATGATGATAATGATGATGATGATGATGAGTAAAAACAACATCATTACCAGATTTAAAAAAAATGTCACTGCTGTAGACTCTAAAGTTCTATCTAAAGGCAAGTATCTGTTGATTAAAAATTGTCATTATTTAACATATCATTAAAGTGTATCACTGTTTTTTATCACTAGTCACCAATCATTGCTTTGCACAACGTGTAAAGGTGTATATAACACAATTGGTGTGCGGTTAAAATGTTATGGATTCAACGAGAATTTAAACGTGCTCCATTTTAAGTTGTTGTTTTTAATCAAACAACATTGTAGAACACAAGAACATACAATCTAAGCGGCCCAAACTGGCTTGAAACCCGTTTTCCAGTCATTATATTACATATAATGATTTGAAACGCTTAACATTGTTAATATATATTATCTCCCATCTCTATGTGTTCAGACGCTAATCAGATATCCCCGAGGATGATCTCAATCTCAAGTTCAAACTTTATTTAAGACACGGGGGTACGCTACAACAGCACAGTATCACCAAGGGAGGAAACGGCAACCGAACTAAAATGTAATTTGCATCGTCTTCAATCCTTTCCGTTTTACTGAAAGTAAAAAAATCCGATTGTAAAAATTATAGCCATAAATAACATATCTGTTGTAACGAAGGTATGCTATTACATAGCAGTAATATCGGATAACAGAAAACAAATAAGTTAAAAAATAATAAATTGGGGACATAATGTTGTCTTAAGTCACCAATAAGTAAAGCGTCTTATTCATTATTCGGTTGCCATGCATTCTTTAAACAACTTAACATTAGGTACCAACAACGCTGTACCTTTTTTGAAAGGAAATATGAGCTTAACTTGCTAAATCATAGCTGTCAGAATCAGAATAAGACTTCAATGAGAAGTTTGCAATTTGCAGATATTTTAATCAAAACAACACTATGTAATAACCTTAAACAATGTGAAACGTGGAGAGTCCTCGGACGATCGTATTCTATTACAGTTAAGAAAACACCCAGTTTATTTGTGTATGACGTGCGATGTTAGCAATTAGAATTCGGGAGAAGCAAACATGTGCGCATTTTAAACATTGAATGAAAAAGAAACCAACAACAAAACTATACGTTGGTAAGTGTGATATAAGAAATTGGGTAAAGCTGTAAGATGCAGGGACATGAACAGCTGTAATTCTTAATCATCATTATATTTATATACTCCACATCTATATCATTTCATATTGCCATGGGGAAAATATGGTCTTTTAATGTCCGCATCATGTTGCATTGAACACTATGTATATGTCAGGTTATGTATGCGTAGAAGATTGTGTGTAGGTGTACGTGTATGTGCGCGTACGTGCGTATGTACGTGTGTGTTAAATGTGGTATCAGACAGTTTGCCTTTATCAAATACTCATAACAATAACTAATCACTGTTTGAGATAATGACCGAATTTTTACACAGCTCACCCTTGAAGAGAAATTTTAACACAACCTCAATTGTAATATTGCAATAATCGTGAAAAGACATTAAGCTCTTAATGTTTGTTCTTTCGAAGTCTATAAATAAGCATGATGAGAATTTCTGCTAAAATATAGATCGACGTCATCAAAATTATACAACGTGATCTATATTAAAACGTTAGTGGTCATTTTTTGTAGTTTAAATTATCTAACTGAGCGTGCCCCAGATAAGAAATACTTATTTCTAATAACGTGTAAGGTGTTATGCTTTATTTTTTGAAAATATATAGGCTATCAATAAACTACATTTTGCAGGATTAATTTCAGGTAACAACAATTTATTTGAGAAAAACAAACAACAGGTTGGCCCAAACTGTCGGATATCATCGTTATGTTGTCTATTCCTATAAGACGCAAGTTTACGCGAGTATTAGACCTTCAATTAATTTATGGATATTAATGTTTAAATATGCCATGTTGTACTCAGTTTCTTTTTATTTTTGTATAATTGCGTTCGACAATTAGAGTAACATTGTTGGTGTTACGAAAGTGAATCAATGATGGAAGTACAAAAACGTATATTTACTTAAAAAAGAAAATACACCTTACTCGTTCAATCAATATTGTTCTAATCCTATTGTTTACCGCAATTCAACCAAACGGCTGTTCACTGTCATCAGTCAGCGTTGTGCCTATGACTGACGTATGCAGGTGACGTTTACTATTACAGCATGCTCAGAACAGAGATATGCAAGGTGGTCCTGGTTAACACAGCTAAATTATAATTGAAAAACGTCGCAACGCTTTTGATTCTCCCAAACAAAACACAAGACGACATATGTTGCGCATATGTAACCTTTAGATCGGAGTTCATATTTTGCTCCATTAATTATTGCGGTTAAAAAACTTTGCTTTTGTAGAAAAACAATAAAAATAAATAATAATATTTCAAACAACTGTCACCAAGTCGTGTTTAAGGTGGTATCGGACACATTACCTGTATAAAACACATGTATACATGTTTGACTCCTCTTTGGGGTATTTACACATACTTTCTACAGAAAATCATACTTTAGTCATAGCATTTTCATTTAAAAATCAGGACATCTCGTCAAAAACATTGAACATTATTTTTTTTTACAAATTCATAAGAAGCATCTACTCGGATATCTGCTAAAACAGACATCGACGTCAAAGCGGATGATCCGGATGATGTTATACTTTGATATCAAATATAAGTAGTCACGTGATTTTCTTAGTTTCGAAATAGATAACTATGCGACGTGGCTCAGACAGGATATACATGTTTGTAATGACGATAGAGGTTTTATGCGTCACTCTTCATGTGGGTGTTGGACGTCAATAAACAGCATTTTGCGGTATCAATTCAGGTACCAATCATTGATTTGGTTGTTTGAGCAAATAAAACTGCTTCAAATTGTCGGATACCTCCTTTAATGTTGTATATTATTTAGATTATGGTTATGCTTTTAAACAGCGATATAACGCTTCTCTTAAAAACATATTTGATGTTTAATAGTGTAAATGCACAACCTGGCGGTCAGTCAGCGAAGAAATAAGCGTTCACTTTATTGCAATAGTTCTTAACAAGTAATAGATCGTATCCGGCAGTTTGTTCTAAATAGATGTGAAAAGTGAACACTCCACTCGTCAAACATGTATTTCCCATATGAACCACGCTCATACATTATACGGGATCAATTCCTTTCTCGAGAACTCGATATCTCCATTCCGGTAAACCATTCTATATCTATATTAAGCAGAAATCCATATCGTGCTTATTTGTAGATTGAACATGTTGAGTGATTTTATTTCATGATTTGTACTGAGTAAAAATTGGTGGAGGATTCAAAAGGGTCTTCTTTAGACTGAAGCATGAGTTTATAAAGAAATTATGCCCCAAATCTCCAGCACAACAACAACAACAACAACAACAATACATTAATTAGTTATAGCTTTAAAAATTTTAATAAGATTTTTGTCTTCTCAAAACAAATTGCAGACATAAGTGTCTAAAAATACAAAAAGTTTAAGCTTGTAAATTTATTAAAATTGAGCTTTTCTGCTTAGACAAAACCAAACAAGCAGAACAAAACAAAACAAAAAATTAAAAAACACACACACAAATACAACAAACACAACTAAACAACCCCTACTTGCTCAATAGTTATGATACAAATGCGTTGTTACCATGTCAACAGAACACCTTAGCTGCTCAGAAGTTATGATAGAAAACAATTGTTATCATGTAAACGGAACACCCTACTAGCTCAGCTCAGTAGTTATGATAGAAAAGTACTATCACTATGTCAACTGAACATCCTAGCTTCTTAGTAGTTATATCAGAAAGGCAAGGTGTTATTACCATGTGAGCTGAACACCTTAGCTGCTTAATAAGTATGACATGTCGATGTAACAAATCTCTTAAGTGCTTCCTGTGCATCTGCTATTTTCTTTATCACTATCATGTGCTTAAGTAAAATGGCGCTAGTAGTATTATTGTCCCATAAGTGTACAGTGCTACAGAGAGGACGAGCTAACACGTATTTAAACCTAACATAGCTTGAAATAATTCATTGAAAATAAACGTTTTGTGTACAAATGGACATTAGGCATCGTACTTTAGGCCACTAGCAACATCTTGGCCATTTCTACGAAACAGGCTTGTCCAGATGCCATCGAGGAGTTTCGAAAGTCGTGCTAATTACAACAAACCACTCCAAAATTTCTAATACATACCATCAAGGGCGCCGCGCTTCAGTGAATATGAATCATCTTTGTCGCCGAGAATACAAACTGTTTGGACTCATGGAGAAAGATTATGAAATGGAGGAAATAGTTTTTGTGGCTGCTACATTTCAAAGTTGTCTAGAGAGCATGCACGCAGAACCAATAGCACGGCTAGCTGCTGCTCGTTTAATTAAGATTCCACCCCTATAAAATGCAACATGAACAGCCATTATATCATTCACAAGGACATCGCCCAGCCTTGCTTATAATATAATAATACTCCGATAATAGAACACGAAAAAGAATTTGTATTAAATCTGTTTATTATCATGGACAACAAAACGGCCACATGAAATATTGTGCATTTCATATTTAGCGAAGGAACTGTATAATTAATAATCTTCAAAATGTACATTGTAATCTATTTGCCCTTTATTTATAAGTACCTGGGCATGTACAATACTTCTATATATACACTTTATGTATTGCTTATTTTATCGCAGTTGAGATCCATGTTTACTCTGATCTCAATTACTAGCACCTTACTCTGCATGGGTTATAAACCATATCGAAAATACATATCGAACGACTGCATTCACGTCCTTGATCGCGTAAATTTGAATTGCGGAGCATGCTGTTTATACACGAGATTTAATCGGTGCGTATGTAAACAATGGAGTTTTCCGTAATATACCGAATAGTTACGGAAGTATGTGTTACCGTTTCGCTGTAAGAACTTGATATTTAACACAAGGTGTTGTGTTGTACACATTTGTTTCAATGAATATGTGCATTAACTGTTTTATAAGTATTAATGTACTGCAGACTTAAAAAAGTAGGACTGTAGACAAAGAAGAGAGACTGGGACGGAAATCTTATTCAACCCGGAGGCAGACCAGTAGGAATGATAATGAACAATTAGAACAAGGTACAGGTGAGAATTCCAATGTTTTTTGTTGGCTTTGTTTAAACAATCAATAACATTTTGCAAATGTTCAAAGCATAAACGATTTATACCTTTATAGGTAGAACTTAAAGATGGAACATTTTTGCTCGAAATCACTATTCTATGTAGACAACAACAACACCATCAAAGAAAACAACACAGAAAAACGCGTTATCGGGAAGGAAATGTCACGAACAATATATCTTTTCACATACCATTATACATGTTCATATTTATACGATTAAAGTTATTGAAGGTTTATTTATATAATACTGTTCACGTGAGTAAGTCCATTCATTTGTACAACAATGATTACGTAGATTTTTCGAAAATAGGTCATTTAATTTTTCGAAAATGCATCTGACATCATTTTTCCAAAATCCTGTCGGTTGTTTATTTATAAAGTGCAAAACTTTTAAGATTACAATCGCCGCATACTACACGATCATCATCATCGTCGTCCTCAAAATCATCATCATCATCATCATCATCATCATCATCATCATCCACAAAACCATTAACATGGTCATCCTCCTCATCATCATCAGCAGCAGCAGCATTACCATCATCAGAAGGACTTATTTTCGTATTAATAATGACGTGCTTTTCCCGTAGACCCACTTACTGAAAGAGATAAAGTGTTCAAGTAGATCTTTTCAAGTGATTTGTTGAAAATGGATCTGATATTATAGAGATCATCATCATCATTGTTATAAAGGACATAACGTTATTACTATCGTCAGCATTACAATAATACATGTAGACAGCATCATTAACATAACAGCAACATCAGCGGCAGGTGCAGCAAATAAAGATCTTCATCCTTATAATCCTCCACCTCATCATCATCATAAGTACGATCATCATCATTAACATCATAATTATCATCTTGATAATAATTAACGTCATTATTATAACTATTTGCATCACCAGGCGTTGAAATTACCATACGCCCGATCGCACGAGGCGACAAAAATTTAGACCAGCGCTTTTATGAAAAATTGCAATTACTCATTAATCGATGAAAGCATGTATCTGGAAAGGAAATTGCCGAGGTGATCGAATAAGACAGCGTGCCCTTACTCGGATGTATTCGACTATGTCCTTCTATCTGCTAAAATGGCTTCGTTTTAATGGAAACCAGTGGAACAACCAGGAAAACGAAAAAAGGCTAGGAGTGATGAATGTTACATTGTGTGATTTGTTCACATTTTTATAACGATAACTAGGGCAAAATAATCGTAATCGCGTTGATTGTTAAAAAGCATCTATACTGAAAGTCCACTTGCCCTCGCCGCTAAAGCTTCAAGTTTTTTTGCCTGCCTGGTATCTACATTTAGCGTGACGCCGGGCCAATTCCGTGATTGGCAAACTAGAAAAACGTCATCGGCATATGCATGACAAGTTCCTTTCAACATTCGTTGTCAACAACCAAGTTGGGTTTTCTACATAAAGGAAAAGTCCCGCTTATCATAGTCCCAAACAGAGTTTCACATTCGCGGCTAAATGTCTAGGAATCCTGGGATTGTCACAAAGAAAAGTATATTCAAGTTGTAAACGCTGTAAATAATTGTGACCATGTGTTACAGGGATGCCACATTATGTTTATTAGAAGCGACATAGTTTATTACGTCATCGCGTCTACGGTAGTCGCACACGGTATTTATTTGACTGAGCATTAAAGTTTATTGGGTCTGATTGTTGTTTTTAATACTCAGTGGAAAAAGACCGCTTTTAAAAAATGCGTCGTTTGATATACGCTACCGCTAGTACTGAGTTTCTTCAAATTTACTCAGTCGGTTTCAATCACATTGTTGATGACCACATGGTCTTTGACAGCTGGAAAAACTATCTGCATTGCAACAATTCTACAAGATGGTTCTTAAAAATGTCTGAAGAAGACTGTTAAAAGTGTAAAAACATTCAAACAATTAAATATGCCCTTGAAGTAAGCTTGCCGCGCTTCAAGTGCCCTTTTCTGGAAAAGATACCAAGCCCTTGTAGACGTCTTAGGGTGGGGACGTTAAAATAAGAAAGAGGAGAAGAAAAAATATGAAGCTTACTGTCATTGTCTGTTGGTTTGTCTTTTTTTATCTAAACATCATCTACTACATATTATATTTACTTAGTGTGTAATATGCCATTTCGATGTTTGTAAAATCACTGGTGTCAAACTATATTATGGGAATGAGGATAAAGGAATGTAATGACAGAGCTTAATAAATCTGTGACAAACATTGATGCAGTCAACGAATTCAGCATAAATCTTTGCCAAACTTTAGGGATAACAAATTAGGAAAAAGAAACTCCTTTAAGTGTGAAGTTCTTTCATTCTACCTTCTCATTTTCTTGTAAAATATTAAACTTTAAGGCAGCAAAATTGTACCATTTCAAAATAGAATATTACCATAATTAATTTGTATGCCATGTTGTAACATTGTTAATTTCACATTTTTAGATTTATTGTCATAATCATTAGCCTTTTATTCATATATGTATTATTTAAGTGTAAATTCTTTTTCATTAAACTATTAAAACCCTTCTATTTACTCTCTTTTTGTCAATGCAGAAAATTAAATCTCTACAGTATGATATTACAGAAAGTAGTGCTTGCATATCTTCCAGAATTTAATAATATGTCAAGTATTGAATTTATAATTATTTTTATGGTTTATAAAGTTACATATTAAAAACCATAAATGCACTGATATACTTTTCATGTTAATTATTGCTCTAAATGATCTATCTCACTTAGGAAAGCCTGTATGAAAGTTATATTTTTATCCGAGTTTCATGAAGCAAAATGTATGAAATAAGAATGTTGGAGAAAATGAATTGCAACTTCATCATTTTGTCCAACTTTAACATGCAAATAAACTTCTCTAGTTAATTTTCCGAGCCTTAAGAAACCCTTTATGATCAATGACAAAAGCAATGATTAATCCAAACATATCAATGAAATAATTATTTAATGATGTATCGCGAAAAACATTCAAGATTCCTGTACATTTTATCTGTAAATATGTACTCTTATTTTATTAACATTCATGTTTAATCAGTTGTGTTAAGAGTTTCTATTTTCTGCTTCCATTTTTAACAAGTAAATAGTGAAGAAGAAGAAGAAAAAGATTGTGTCTTGTGTTTTGTTACATTCACTAGAAATTTTTAACCAAAACTATGTTTAAAATTTCTGTTGCATTAATCTTTATTACACGATTAACTGTGCATATGATTTTGCAGTAAAAAAAAAATCAAGATAAAATGAAGCTTTCATTTCTAGAGTTATGCATATTTATTAATTTCATATTTGCAGAAAAATAGGTTAATGTCGTTCTAAATATGTTATTGCTTACACAGATGTAGAAAAAAAGAGTTAATTGTCAGTAGCGTGTTTATAATTGTTTAGAATAAGTTATTTCAGTATAAATAAATAAAGAAGCCAGAGTAAATTCATACAAAACGCATGATTTGTTATACTTTTAATAAAATAATTTTGATACAGCTTTCTATGTTGGGAAATATGCTTTAATAAAATCCCAATTCTAATATTTGTTCAATCATTTTAAGTTTTAGATGCATTCATACCACTTGTCTGTGATTAAAATATTTCATATATGTTTAAGAACATAGATTAACTCTAAAGCTGCCAAACACATACATTCTGCAGACTTTTACAAATAGTTAAGAGCCAGATGAGCCAGGATTAAAGATTATAAAACTTTGAGATTGAACCTAAGCTCTAAAGCATCTGATTGGTCCAATTAAAATTTTATTTGAATCCAGCTAATCACATGGTGTTTTTTGTCACTGACACAAACTCGAACTTTTATAATCTCCAGCCCAGCTCCCAATAAAACGCTGATTATTTGCTGTATTTCACGGTGTTTCTTGTGTTGTATTATTTGTACTTTTCTTTATGCTGTTCATTATCACTACAATTCACCCATCATCCGTATGGATCATTAACAAAGAAGGAATTTTCTTTGAAATTGTTTTATAATACATTTCATGTTATTGATTTGGATTTGTTTTTCTTCCTGCATTTTCAGTTTTGTATCGAATATGAATACCCTTGGGGTACTGTAAGCAATTTGAGTAATCTTATGAATTGGGTGCCCTATGCCATCTGGTTAATCTTATGAATCGGGTGTTCTATTCCATCCCAGTAATTTTATGAATGGGGTGCTCAATGCCATCTGAGAAAGCCACGTGACTATTTCATTCCGATAATCAGCTCTGTTAGATTTTTGCTGACATCTCCATCGTGCTAAGATTTAGAAAGAATGGACATTTAGAGCTGGTTTCATGATGTGTACTGTCAAACAATTGACAAACTGTAGAAAATCGTTACTGCTTGGATTATATTATGAGTTTATGTAACATTTATGCCCAGATTCTTCCATTTATTATTACATGTATTTTATATAGGCAAACATGCCGGATTCCTCATTTAAACAAATATTTAGGTACCCATGTAAAAAGTCTGGTGGGATGAACGGTAATTTTTCTGAGTGTGTGCGTGCACTTAATCAAACATTTACAGTAATTTACTTGTCCCTGGATATTTTAAGTATTTTATCTTCGTTGAGTCCTATCTGCACTCTTTGACTTCTCTATCACATGGTATACATGCACGGGTTATAAACTATATCGAAACTGGCTATCATATGACTGTATTGACATCATTGATAACACCACTATGTGTGTCGGAACATGCCGATTAAAGCTGGGGTAAAGTCGGAAGTTGTTTAAACAGCGAAGTTTTCCGAACAATACCGAGTAGTTACGGAAACACAAACTACTTGTGTTATCGATTCGTAGATAGGACTTGAACAAAGGTGTTTGTAGCGTACACAATTGAAATGATTGTGAATTGACTGCTATATTGGTGCCAATGTACTGCAGCCTTAAAGGATAGCTGGACAAGCACAGATCGGACTGAAATACAATTTAATTTAATTGTGTTCAAGTTGGAATCAGTGACGTAGTGACGATTGAACAAGAGGGAATTACCATGGACAGGTAAAACACGAAATAGGTGAGAACAGTATTACTGAATTATTTACATTTAACATTCTATTACAATCAATAACGTCTGAAAATGTTCGCAACATCAATACTTTAATTCTAAGTATTACGTACTTACAACCAAAAAACGTGTTCAACCGGAAACCCATGTTTCTATGTAGGAAAGAATAACAATGAAACACAAATATTTGGAGTGAAATGTTCTGAACTATGTACCCTTACATGTAGCATTCGAGATGTCCATATTTATATGATCAACGTTATTGGAGGCTTATTTTGTTATACTGATAAATTAACCACATTTACCTGTCGTTTAGTATAGTTAAGGTAGATTCTCGGAAAAATAATTGATTTTGTTTTCTGAAAATGCGTCTAAACATGCACTCTAAATTCGTGTCTGTTTTTATTTAAAAAATAACAAATAACATTCAATATCGTTTTAAACATCATGGTCATGATCAACGTCATCATCACCATCAACAGAAGAACTTGTCTTTATATAATTAATCCGAGAGTACGTGCATAGGCAGGAACTGGCCACATTCTCATCTCGTAAACGCGTTTACTGGTAGTGTAGAAGTGTATATTTTCAGAAGAAAAAGACCATGAGATTTGAAATGCAAGTGATATTATAGACATCACGCTCATCATCATCATCATCATCATCATCATCATCATCATCATCATCATCATCATCATCAATAAAAACAATATCATACGTTTCTGTCTCACCCTTTTTCAGAATATATTTTTTTCTCAGAAAAGCATTAACATTTAAATCAATATCAATAACTTTCATAAATTAACTTTGTATAACTGTTATATTTCAGTCATAATGGATGAAGTATCCGGACGTGGGGAATCTTCATCAGGCACACAGCCAGATCCCCATGGTCACAATAACTGTGACGAGTGTGCTGAATCGGGAAACATGGTCACTGCTTCTGGTTTTTGTGCGAATTGTACTGACTATCTTTGCACATCATGCATTGAGCAGCATAAGAAAGCCAGATCGTCAAGAAAACACGAAATTCTTGAGGGTAAAGACATGCCAACCATTAGGCCAAGAAAATCCGATGTGGAGAAATGCACCATGCACCCCGGGAAGTCGATTGAGGCTTATTGTCCTGATGATGACACATTTGGATGCTCGCTGTGTTTCACGGTTGGCCACAGATCCTGTCAGAATGTCGCTCTTCTGTCTGATTTGGCACGTGGAGTAGAAACAAGCAAAGAGTTTCTAGATGTCCAAAATGCTGGTGACAGATACAAGAAATTAGAGGAGGAGTACAAGCAGGTCATCGAGGAATATTTGTCCAAGAACGATGAATGGCACAGTAAAACCTTGGAGAGATTTCAACAATTCCGATCAGAGGTCCTTAGCATCGTAGAAGAAATCGGCATAAAAGTACACGAGGAGGCAGGCGCATTGAAAAAGGAAAATAAAAGCCAGCTGAATAAACTAGCACATCAAATTGCAACATATACGGAACAAGTTAAACAGTATATGGTAAATATGGACGACAAGAAAGATCGCAAGGAAAATGAACAATTATTCATTGATTTAAAGAAAAATGGCAGGCTTGTTATTGACTCTGTTCCTCGCTTAGAGACAATCTATAAGGATATTGCTGTCAAAAAATTTGAATTTGAATTTGATCCTTCCATCAAAGAGATATTAATCAGGATTAACAAAATAAATGTTGAGACAGCTTCACTTCTTTCTCAACCTAGAACAGCATCAGACGAGAAAAGTAACACTTGTGTTCATAGAGCTTTATCACCAGCCACAAGATTCAAATCAATATCTCGGTTGCATATTAAATCAAAAGATGATCATAAGACAGTATGGGTCACTAGTATAATGGAACTGTCAGAAACAAAACCTATCATGGCTGACTATAATAATGACTGCCTGAAAGTATTTGACATGACCAGTAACACCATCACACAGAGATGGTCCCTACCACCAAAACCCTGGGATATCACTAAAGCTCCCGGGGGACGTGTGGCTGTTTCTTTTCCAGACGCTAAACTGATCCAATTATTCAAAGCTGACCAGATCCTGGAACCTTGTGGAAGTATTGACGTGCCTTCTGGTTGTCATGGTCTACACTGTACTGGAGACAGGTTGATTGTAACTAACATCAATCGACCAAAGGTTTTGATACTAAGTATGACTGGCAAGTTTCTCGAGACTATCCAGTATGATCCATCAGGGAAAGAGTTATTCCAGTATCCCTGGTACTTGACAGTCAGTAATGACAACAAGCTGATCTATGTAAGTGATTGTGACAACCATAACCTCACATGTATGACTACTACCGGCGTGGTCCAGTGGGTTTACCGGGACGAGCAGTTGAAGTATCCACGTGGCGTGACTATCGGAGAGAACGGGTCTATCTACGTCAGTAGCGCGTGCACCAACAACATCCACATGGTGTCCCATGACGGTGACAGACACGCCATCATACAGAGTGATCAGTCCAGTGTCCAAAATTTAAATGCTGTGTATTATGCGAGCAACAACCGGACACTGTATGTGTCGAATTTCAATGATGATCATATCACAAGACACAGTCTGCAATAGTTTTTTGATCCTCCTTGGTCGAATGTTTATATAGATACAATTGTAGTTTCTTACTATAGAGAATAACACATTACAAATATATTTGCACATTCTAACTGTATATATATATATATATATATATATATATATATATATATATATATATATATATATATATATATATATATATATATATATATATATATATAATCAAAATATGTTACTTGATTGCTGAAGATTTTTTTTCCTTTTATAATATATGTGCATATATAAAAGAACATTATACTGTTTGTTGGCCTTGAACGTGTGTCTTTAAAGTGATTGGATAAAGTGTTTCTATCTACAGCTGGGAGATAATATTGGCGCTAAAGATAAGTGAATAACGTTCCTTATTATAATTTTATGCAGATTCTTTGTATTAAGGAAATTGGATCTTACCGCATTGTTCATAATTTATATTAATAAATTTATAAATGCAACTATTTATGTGTCTACAACAGGAAACTATACCATATTTAGTATTTATTATTAACGTGTTATGCAACGCTTTATTTATGCACCGCTGCCCAATGCTGAAAAAGAAGGCAAATAAGATCAAAAAGACGAATATGAAGAAGAAACAGATAAATGAAGATGAAGAAAATAAGTAGCCCTAAGATAAGATAATGATGATTATGATGATGATGATGATGACGATGATGATATTAATGATGATGATGAATTAAAGCAACATTATTACCAGATTATTAAAAAAAACTGTCACTGCTGTAGACTTTATAGTTCTATCCAAAGGCTGTTATCTGTTGATTAAAAATTGTCATTGTTTAACTCATCAAATTGAACAGATATCCGATTATAAAAAGGTATCACTGTTTTTATCACTAATCACTCATCATCGCTCGGCACAACGTGTAAAAGTGTATACAACACAATTGGTGTGCGGTTAAAACGTTATGGATTCAACGAGAATATAAACGTGCTGCATTGTTAAGTTGTTATTTTTAATCAAGCAACATTGTAAAACACAAGAGCAAACAATTTAAGCGGCCAATACTGGCCTGAAACCCGTTTTCATGTCAACTGATTACATATAAAGTTTTGAAACTCTCAACATTAAGTGTTCAGCCGCTAATCAAATCCGTGAGGGTCTCAAGGTCATTGTTTACCGTAATTCAACCAAATTTCTGGTAACTGTCACCAGTCGGTTTAGTGAATGATTCTACCAAACAAAAACATGACGACACATTTTGCTCATATATATCGTACATATTAGAGCTCATATTTCGGTCCATTAATCGTTGCGGTTAAAAAAATCTTTGGTTTTGTATAGAAAATAATATAAAAAAATAATATTATTTTAAACAATTGTTAACAAGTTGTGTTTAAGGTGACATCCAACACTTTACCTATATCAAACACCTGTATCATGTTTGGGGTATTTGCAAATATTTTCAACAGAAAATCATACTTTAGTCTAAGCATTTTTAATTTCAAAAATTAAAAAAAATAAGAAGATATTAAAACTCATGTCTCTCTTACAACAGTATTACTCGTTAAAAACACTTAAAATGTTCTTTTCTATTAAAATTTATAGATAAGCACTATAGGGGTGTCTGCTAAAATAGACATCGACGTCATAGCCGATGACCCGGATGATGATATTCTGTGATATCAAATAGAAGTGGTCACGTGGTTTTCTTAGTTTCAAAAGAGATGTGCAACTTGGCTGAGACAGGATATATATATGTTTGTAATGACGATTGTGGTGTTATGCTTAACTCTTCACGTGCACACCAGTTGACCCTTTTGCCGACTGACCGTTCCAAGGAGGTAACTGATGGTTTTTCTTGTTGTGTGTTATGTCTTGTCTCTGTGTTTTTGTCACATTTACATTGACCATGTTTGCCTTTGTCTACAGGTAGATAAAATTTAAATATATGTGGAAATTTTGATAGGACCTTTCCTTATTTACCTATTGGACATCAATAAACATCATTTTGCGATATCAATTCAGTTAACAATCATTGATTTGTTTGTTTGAGCAAATAAAACTCGTTCAAATTGTCGGATACCTCCTTTAATGTTATATATTATTTAGATTACGGTTATGGTTTTAAACAGCAATATAACGCTTCTTTATACAGCCATAAAGCAATATTTAATGTTTAATGGTGTAGATGCACAACATGGCGAAGAACTAAACGTTCACTTTATTGCAATAGTTCTTAACAAGTAATAGATCGTATCCGGCAGTTTGTTCTAAATAGATGTGAAAAGTGAACACCCCACTCGTAATTTCAAACATGCATTTCCCATATGAGCCAGGCTGCGCAGTTAATTTTTTTTTTACAAACAGAAAGCCTCGTGATCAATTCCTTTTTCGAGAGCTCGATATCTCCATTCGGGTTAACCATTCTGACGTCTGTATCTATATTTAGCAGAAATCCATATCGTGTTTATTTATAGATGTAAAGCGATTTCATTTCATGATTTGTACTGCGTTACAATTGATGTAGCATTCAAAAGGGTCGTCTTTTGACTGAAGCATGAGTTTACAAAAAAGTATGCCCCAAATCTCCAGCCAACAACTACAACTACTACTACTACTACTACAACAATACTACAACATAAACAATAATACAAACACACAACACAACAACACCAACAAAACACAAAATACAGACAAATATAGAACATAATAAAAATACATATATTCTTCATTTCGATCTGGTTTTAGGCTTCACATTTTAAAAACACAATCGTTATGCAGGGATTCCGTTTGAAATACTTGTTTTATGACTGTTCGGCGACCAATACATTCATTAGTTATAGCTTTGAAAATTTTAATAAAGGTCTGAAAAAATACAAAAAGTTTAAGCTTGAAAATTTATTAAAAATGAGCCTTTCTAATTAGACAAAGCCAAACAAGCAAAACAAAACAAAACAAAACAAAACTAAAAACATAACAAAAAAAATAAATACACACACACAAAATACAACAAACACAACTATACAACCCCCTACTTGCTCAATAGTTATGATAGAAATGCGTTGTTACCATGTCAACAGAACACCTTAGATGCTCAGTAGTTATGACAGAAATGTATTGTTACCATGTCAACAGAACACCTTATGTGCTCTGAAGTTATGATAGAAAAATATTGTACCATGTCAATGGAACACCCTAGTAGCTCCGTAGTTATGATAGAAAAGTATTATCACTATGTCAACTCAACATCCTAGCTGCTCAGTAGTTATAACAGAAAGGTGTTATTACCATGTCAGCTGAACATCCTAGCTGCTCAGTAGTTATAACAGAAAGGTGTTATTACATGTCAACTGAACACCTTAGCTGCTTAATAGTTATGACATGTCGATGTAACAAATCTCTGAAGTGCCACCTGTGCACCTGCTATTTTCTTCACCATCAGGTGCTTTAGTGAAATTGCGCTATTATTATTATTGTTCCATATGTGTACAATGCTACAGATAGGACAAGCTAGCAATTATTTAAACCGAACATAGCTCGGAATAACTCATTGAAAATAAACTGTTTGCTTATTGTCCTGATGATGACACATTCGGATGCTCGCTGTGTTTCACGGTTGGCCACAGATCTTTTCAGAATGTCGCTCTACTGTCTGATTTGGCAAGGGGTGTAGGAACAAGCAAAGAGTTTCTAGGTGTCCAAAATGCTTCTGACAGATACAAGAAATTGCAGGAGGAGTACAAACAGGTCATCACGAAGTATTTGTCCAAGAACGATGAATGGCACAGTAAAACCTTGGAGAGATTTCAAATTTTCCGATCAGAGGTCCTTAGCATCGTAAAAGAAATCGGCATAAAAATTAACGAGGAGGAAAATGAAAGTCAGTTGAAAGAACTAGCACATCAAATTGCAACATGTACCGAACAAGTAAAACAGTATATGGTTAATATCGACGACAAAAAAGATCGCAAGGAAAATGAACAATTATTCATTTATTTAAAGAAACATTTCAGGCGTGTAATTGACTCTGTTCCTTGCTTAGAGACAATCTATATGGATATTGCTGTCAAAAAAATGAATTTGACATCGATCCTTCCAGCAAAGATATATTAATCAGGACCAGCAAAATAAATGTTGAGACAACAACATTTCTTTCTCAACCTAAGACAGAATCTGACGAGGAAAGTAACACCAGTGTTCACAGAGCGTTTTCACCAGCCACAGGATGCAAATCAAAATCTCGGTTGAATATCAAATCAAAAGATGATCATAAGACATTATGGGTCACTAGTATAATGGAACTTTCAGAAACAAAACTTATCATAGCTGACTATAATAATGACTGCCTGAAAGTGTTTGACATGACCAGTAACTCCACCACATAGAGACGGCCCCTAACAGCAAAACCCTGTGATATCATTAAAGTTCCCGGGTGTCGTGTGGCTGTTTCATTTCCAGACGCTAAACAGATCCAATTATTCAAAGCTGACCAAACCCTGGAACCTTGTGGAAGTATTGACGTGCCTTCTGGATGTCATGGTCTACACTGTACTGGAGACAGGCTGATTGTATCTTACACCACTCCACCAAAGGTTCTGATACTTTGTATGACTGGCAAGGTTCTCCAGACTATCCAGCATGATCCATCAGAGAAAGAGTTATTCCGGTCTCCCTGGTATTTGACAATCAGTAATGACAACACGCTGATCTATGTAAGTGATCTTACCAACCATAACCTCACATGAATGACTACTACCGGCGTGGTTCAGTGGGTTTACCGAGCGAGCAGTTGAAGAACCCATATAGCGTGACTACCGGAGAGAATGGGTATATCTACATCTGTAGCTTGAGCACCCACACTATCCACGTCGTATCCCGTGACGGTGCCAGACTCGCCATCATACAGAGTGATCAGTCCTTTATCCGGCATCCAACTGCTGTGTATTACACCCGCAACAACCGGACACTATATGTGTTGAATTACAACGAAGATCATATCCTGAGACTCAGTCTGCAATAGCTTATTGAGCAGCCGTGGTCGCAAGTTTATATAGCTTGATAGATTGTACTTTCTCACCATAGATAACAACACATTACATTAATATATTTACAAATTCTAATAATATATATCAACAAAATATATTCGAGTTCTTTTTATAATGTATATGCATCTATATAAGTACATTTTACTTCTTGTTGACATTGACCGTTTGTCTCTACAGTGAATGACTGACGTGCTTCCGTGTACAATTGGGAGATGATACTTAACTACAAGATTAGTAAATATAATTTATGCTGAGTATTTATGTATATAGGATAACGTTGCTTGCTGCATTAATCATGTTTATAAATGCAATTATTTACGTGTCTATAGCTGAAAGGATATTAAGTATTGGTTATTAAAGTGTTATGCAAAGCTTTATTCATGTACCGCTGCGAAATGCTGGAAAGTAGAAGACAAAGAACATAAAAAAGACTTATATGAAGAAGAAGCAGAAGAAGATTAGTTAGTTATGTTTCTTATTATATTGTTTGTATAAAGGGCAGTGTTCATTTCCGCATTATTCATAATTTGTATTAATACATTTATACATTTATGCAATCATTTATGTGTCTGAAACAGGAAAGTATAACATATTAAGTATATATAATTACATGCATTGCTCCGAAATACTGAAAAGTAGAATGCAAAGAAGATAAAAGATGAATATGAAAAAGAAACAAAACAATATAGCTGATGAAAAAATGATTAGCCCTATGATATGATGATGATGATGATGATGATGATATTGTAATTATTATGACTACTACTAGATATACTACTATTTCTGTTGCTACTTCTAATTCTACTACTACTAACATGAGAAATTACTGCAAGCGTTGAGTGGCTCTGGCACGTGGTAGAAACAACTCTAATAACTAATAACTCCTCATTGTTCAGCCTTTAACCTCTTAGCACCCTCCGTTCGCATGTTTCCAAAATAGATTACTATGCTGCCAATACATCGATGTTATTCATCCTATTAAAATCACTTTGTTCCATCACAAATCTAAAATCTGAACAAGCAAGTTTTAGCCAGAACTTTCAAGCAAACACTATGTTGTTTGCATTACCTTCGATGTTACACTGTATTGCTGGCATATCAGATTTGCCTTCAAAAGCCTCGTAAAAGACGTATAGGTCTATGATAAACGTAAAGGAACAGGTAAAGGTAAAAGATTGTATTTTTTAGATATTTCTAAATCCGTACTTCATCAGAGTCAAAAATGGCGACTTTTAAAGTGAGCGTTGGTCAGAAGATAGAAATTGGTACATATGTTTGCAGTAATTAGTTCAAGTTTCATAATTGATAATATAAAATAGTTGTAGCAAAAGTGAGTTGAGCTCGTTTTATTATTTACCATTTCCACCATTTAAAGAGCTGGCTTTTGCACCCGTTCTGTTTTAGATATCCTTTTTAAAACACTCAAATTAAGTAGTCGATAAAAAATTACAATTTAAATAAGAGAAATAATAATATTTAAGAGTGCAAATCTCTGGGATTTATGTTATACTCATTTACAGCCATGACACTTTCCCAAAGTTCATATTGTTTCTTAATGCCAGATCATCTAGTTTTATAAACTATCAATTATTAATCAATTATAAATTTAGTTCCAGTATAATTTAACTCTTTATCTATTGTTCACATGCACACCTGATCAATTTTGTCTAAGCTTCGTCGTTTTTGATACATACTCCTGTGATTTCTCACAGTGTACATGTAGATCCCATTTTTTGACAATAAAAATGCTTGAATCAATTTACATTGCAATTTCTCATTAGGGTTTCCGCAGATAATACCATAGAAACAGAAAACATCATTAATTGTTACGCTACTTTTTTAATCAGAAAGAAGGAAAGAAAAAAAGAAAAAAAAAATAAGAAAGAAAGAAAGACAAATAGGTAGATAGGCAGAGACAGACAGACAGACAGACAGACAGACAGACAGACAGACAGACAGATAGGCAGACAGCAATATAGTAACATATTTATAATATTACTCAATACCACACTTTAGTAGAAATATAAAATGACTGGTAGTCAGAAGACTTTATTTTATAAGAGTTAAGGAATAGGACCACACGCTTTAATTAATGACGATTCCTACGTTTTATTTTATTTTAGTGCCTTTCTCCATGTTTATATATTTATTGAAGTATGCTCAATTTAAATATAGACAAAACAGGGGGTTTGCGGGCCCATTATTAACCATTACCTTGACCATAGTGTCACATACTTTTTCTGAATATTTTTCGGGCACTATTCCATGTTTACAAAGTATTTATATACACAATAACAGCATGACTAACACTATTCTCTAAAAATCATTATTTTTATGTGTTGCAGACAATCGATTTAACAAGAAAACATTATTAGATATCACATACACTGTAAAAATATTAACTGAATTGTGGTAATTTTCACTGTACACGTGTATGCTAAATTTAAGAATTTTGAAATTTATGGATATTTGTCTAAAAATGGTATCAAAAGTCTTTTCTGGAAATAAGAAAAATCCAAATATTATGTTATATCCTCTTTAGGAGAAGTTTTATCTTATTTAGTATCGTTATAGCATCAGACACAACAACCCAACATGTAATTTGTTTTGTTTGATACAAATGCATGTGTATGCAATTATTTATTTGTTTACAAACCTAACACTTTATAGACTTATTTTCCCTTTTTTCTGCATACTGTGCTTTATTGAAAATCACCGAGCTCATGATAGCCAAACGATTCATTTCAGAGTTGCCTAACATGTTCTATAAAGTATTTTGGCTGATGCTACAAATTTCACCACATGATTTTGATTGTTTACACTTTGAATGTACCAGATAACGAATTCGTAATCAAATTCAGTATAAATCACACAATTAAAATTCATTTTCAAAACCAAAACTAAAAAACACACGTTTTCTTTTTTATCTGACAGAATTTGCAGAAATAAATGTCGAAGTGGAAAAGGAAGAAAATCAAGTTGATTATATGTCTCAGTGTGGGATTCAAACCCTCAACCCCCAGTTTTGAAGCGCTTTAAGCCTAATGTTACTAATTAACTTCCTTCTTACTGAAGAGCTCCTGCACTGTATTTGCAAACTAAATGCCCCGAGCGAACTGTCGCGATCGTCTTTAAGTTGAAAATGGCGAGCGTAATATTCAGTACATTAAAATTGTGAAACAACAACAACAACAACCACAATAAAAACGTCCTCAACAGTTATTGAAACGAAATCAGGATTAATGTCAGAATGAGATTATGTGGCTCCTTAAAAGTGTACAATTCTATTATAAACTATTCTGGCAAATAAACTTTAATTTTGAATCTCGAAAGTGTAAATTATGATATTCGCATAAGCTTTAGTTACAAGGATTAGCATAATCTTGCTTTTAATCGAGCATTTGCCTGGTTCTAGCTTAAACTGTTTATTGAATAGGTTAATTAATCTAAATAATAAGCCCCCTAACAATCTCCTCTCTACCAGAGCTTGGTCCAAGTCCCGACTCCAAGATCATTTGTCTTATTTGCTCTAGGGCAGTCAACTAAGTGGCCTTGCATTACCAGTGTCGATTGTCTTGGTCAGGGCTTAACATAATCCCAGTTTGAGTGATTCCATTCTTATGTGTTATTTATTGCACATTACGGAACCTATTATTTTAATCATACTCGTTGCTTATCTTGTTTTATTAAAACAACCTGAAACATAACTTTGCTACAAAAAGGGCGGATTTATATACAACATTGAAATCATAAACAGTTTTAAGTGACATGAAGCAGAACAAAATTGTCTAATTTGGGTCAATCGGAACTTGCAATAAACACAAGATTAAGCTGTTTATTTAGAGTAACAAGATATTTTCAAAACAATACGGAACCTCGTCTTTTTCTGACTTCTACGCAAGATTTCATATTATTGTGCACTTTAAATTAAGTTCCGTTATTTACATATTTAACAACCAAATTCAAATTGCTCGTAAACTAATCAAAGTAAATATTTTGTCATTTGCACAACTTATTTCTGTCAAAACATGCATATTTACATTACAAAATTTTCTGTCCAGCTCCTCATTACTCATCGAGAACTACAGACATTAATCCTTCTTTCAAATTTAATAATTCGTATGCAACTTTGCTTTGGTTGTTCCCCAAATTGCAAGTAAATAGCCTGACTTAGAATCATTTAGGGTAAAATAACATTACCATCGATATAGACATTGGCCGCACAATATTTCTTAATAATCTGTGTTGATAAAGTATCAGAATCTTTTAACGATTTGTTTAAGGATTTGTCACATTAGCACATTTTTTGAACGTACGAACCAGATTTTACAAAACAAATATCCAAGCAATCTCACAGTTATTGAAACAAGTTTAACACATAGAATGCGCTTTGGTACATTTCTCTTAATTAGTACGGTATATGACATGCTACATTAATTTTTAATAAGATCTCTGTATAAAGATTTTAATTAAAAAGTTCGTTTGATAATGAATGGATTCTTTTAAAAAGAAATGTAGTTTTGAGGCAATATTTTATTATTATATTTTATTGCATTCAAAACAATAATCTGATACGTATACAAGATCTACTTTGAAACACATGTTTGAGACAAAAAAGATGAAGGTTTCAACCAGTTTAAACGTTTGATATAATTTCCGTTGCAATGTTTCCAAGAACATGGCAGCGACATTACGGTCAAAAAAATGCGGCGTTCTGATATTAATGGCGGATACAAACACATTTCTAGATAGAATCATCCGCGCACCACAGGTCAACTTGAAGCTGACTTCTATGTCTTTCCATTCCCTAATTTCTTTATGCCTCTTCTTTATCTAAGACTATATCCTCTTTCATACATCTCCGTCAATGGATCTCTATCTCTATAACTCTCTTTCTCTCCTCAATCGTCCATTCTATGTTTAAACATCCCTTACTCACAACTCTCCCTTCAATCTTGTTACCTCTGGCTATCCACTCTATTACAACTCTATCCTCAATCCTCTTCTATATGGCTATCTACTCTCTTACAATTCTCTCCTCAATCATCTTCTATATGAATATCGACTCCCTTACTCACAACTCAATCATCTTCTATATGCCTATCCACTTCTTTACTCGCAACTCTTTCCTATATCCCGTTCTCTATGGCTATCCACTACCTTACTCACAACCCTCACCTCAATCCTCTTCTATATGGATATCCACTCACTTACTCACAACTCTCTCCACAATCCTCTTCTATATGGCTATATACTCTCTTACAATTATCTCTTCAATTATCTTCTATATGATTATCGACTCCCTTACTCACAACTCAATCCTCTTCTATATGCCTATCCTCTCACTTACTAACAACTCTTTCCTCCATCCTGTTCTCTCTGGCTAATCTGGCTTAATCATAACTCTCTCCCAATTTCGTTCTTACAGGCTATCCATTCCCTTACTCACAACCCTCTCCTCAATCCGCTTCTATATAGATATTCACTCCCTTACTCACAACTATATGGCTAGACACTCCTTTATTCCTTTATACACGACTCTCTCCTCTATCCTGTTCTATATGCCTTTCCACTCCCTTACTCACAACTCTCTTCTCAATTCTCTTCTATATGGCTAGACACTCCTTTACACACGACTCTCTCCTCTATCCTGTTCTATATGCCTATCCACTCCCTTACTCACAACTCTCTTCTCAATTCTCTTCTGTATGGCTATACACTCCTTTACTCACGACTCTCTCCTCAATCCTATTCTATATGCCTATCCTCTCCCTTACTCACAACTATATGGTTAGACACTCCTTTACACACAACTCCCTACTCAATCCTGTTCTATATGCCTTTCCACTCCCTTACTCACAACTCTCTTCTCAATTCTCTTCTATATGGCTAGACACTCCTTTACACACGACTCTCTCCTCTATCCTGTTCTATATGCCTTTCCACTCCCATACTCACAACTCTCTTCTCAATTCTCTTCTATAAAGCTATACACTCCTTTACTCACGACTCTCTCCTCAATCCTATTCTATATGCCTATCCTCTCCCTTACTCACAACTATATGGTTAGACACTCCTTTACACACAACTCTCTACTCAATCCTGTTCTATATGCCTTTCCACTCCCTTACTCACAACTCTCTTCTCAATTCTCTTCTATATGGCTAGACACTCCTTTACACACGACTCTCTCCTCTATCCTGTTCTATATGCCTTTCCACTCCCATACTCACAACTCTCTTCTCAATTCTCTTCTATAAAGCTATACACTCCTTTACTCACGACTCTCTCCTCAATCCTATTCTATTTGCCTATCCTCTCCAATAATTCACAACTCTTTCCTCCATCCTGTTCTCGGTGGCTATCCACTCCCTTATTCATAACTCTCTCTCCTCAATCCTATTCTATATGGCTATCTATTCCTTTGCTCACATCTCTCACCTCAATCCTCTTCTATATGGCTATCAACGCTTTTTTCTAGAACATGTTTTTTTTCTTTAAATAAAAAAGTAACTTTCTTTCGTATAACATACAATCGTGGTTGATTAAACGAACATTGTTACAGTGTAACTCATAACCGTGTACAAACAGGGTACGGATAGGAACAATAAGACTTGAACAACACTTTTTTATATTTCCGTTAATTGTAAAGAAATATAGCTAGTTTAAATTTTTTTAAATCCTTTGATAGTGGTAAATCCTATTTTACTCACTTATTAAAAACAAGTATACTGATAGCCGCACAGACTTTCATATCCGTGAACATACGGGAAACGGATGTGAACATTAAACTAACTATCTTCCACACTAAATCTTGTTTTTATGTCAATATAATTAGTTTTTGTTAAGTCACTTGAACCACATTGATCCAATTCTACCAGTCTTTACTTTATTGTTGTTATTACATATACCAATAGACGTGCCTGAGTTTATATCTGTAGACATACAAGGTATGGTTATGGACGCAAAAATAATTATTCACACCCATTTATGCTATAGTTATGTGTTTTGTAGGAAAGTTATGGCATATTCTATCATTACCATAATTTAACTTGTGTCTTTTCATATAAAATTCCATATTTAATTGATTGATTTAATGAAAAAGCTATAAGGTAAGTCGTATCCTTTTCGTGTTTAGCCAAAAAGAAGTTCATGTGATTGTACAAACGGATTGAACGTAAAACATTGAAAATCATTATCCACAGCATTGTTTCTTTTCTGTTTATGTTGATATTGCATCACTACATTACATTACATTACATTACTACATGACCCTTCCTTAAAATATAATTCTCGGTATTTATCAATTTATGTGAATGGTAAATGATGTATGGTAGAGCGTCGGCTTGCGGATCGGGAGGTCGTGGGTTCGATCCCCGGCCGGGTCTAACCAAAGACTTTAAAGTTGGTAGTAGTGGCTTCCCTCCTAACGCTCGGGGCTAAGGGGACAGCATTACGCCTGACTCGTCGGTGGCAGTATAATGGACCGGCCGGGTTCAGTCCCTGGGTACCTCATAAGTGCCCCTGTGCTATAATGATAGAAATGTCGCTGCGCAGTATCGGCAAAATGCCGGCTAATCCCTAATCCCTAATCCCTAATCCCTAAATGATGTATGTATGTATGTATGTATGTGTGTGTGTGTGTGTGTGTGTGTGTGTGTGTGTGTGTGTGTGTGTGTGTGTGTGTGTGTGTGTATGTATGTATGTATGTATGTATGTATGTATGTATGTATGTATGTAAGTACGTATGTATGTATGCATGTATGTATGCATGCATGCATGTATGTAATGTATGTATGTACACAAAAATCATCGGCTACTAATAAGGGGTGTGGATATGTACACACGCCAAAGTATGTGCTATTTTTGTGATAAATATGTAAACAAACCTTTTTTGATGTAAATAAACATTAAGATGATTATGTACAGATATAAATGTTTTATAATGATGAAATATAACTGTAAACGGCAATTTACATCTCCGGACATACCGAGTACAGATGTGCACATCAAAACAATGTGTACAGCATTGACAATATATAAACATTGTTATACGGGATATTAAATGGAGATACATGATACAAACAGTGGGGATACCGAATAAGGACATGGGGATATAGAACACGGACATGGTGATGCAGGGCATGGACATGGAAGATAGAAGAAATGGACATAATAATACAGGACACGGACATGGTTATAAAGGACATGGACATGGTGATACAGCACACGGAAATAATGAACAGGACATGGGTATGCTGATACAGGACACAGACATGGTGATACAGTCACGAACAAGGACACGAACATGTTGATACATGACACGACACCAGATATGAACTCTTGTGTGACTATATTTATATACAATAAATATATAATGGTGTGTAAACTTTTATGAACATAAGTTTTATTTATTAAACATAATAATACTGCAAAGAAGGCAATAGTTATACAGATTAAGTTGTAGATAATGCTTTTAACATTCATATCCGTACTCCTCTATGTCTACCGATATAAACTCTGGAGCGGCTATATTTATATGTAATGATTATGTTAAGGCATGTATTCTTTAAGGAAATGGAGATTTATTAAATGAAATAGGTACGTTGCATATAAGTCATCAAGAATTGTACAAAATAAATTGTAGATAATCATTTTAACATTCGTATCCGTATCACCCTATGTCCACTGATATGGTCTCAGGTGCGGCTATATTAATATGCAATATTTTTTGAAAAGTCATCTACATCTCCATGAAAGTGAGTTTTGTTAATTAACAATAATTAAACTGTATCAAGGTAAACAATAGTCATACATATTAAGTTATAGATAATGATTTTAAGCTGCATATCAGTACCACACATGAACACGTATGGTGCGGCTTTATTTATATACAATGATTATGCAAAGGCGCGTATAGATTCATGAAAGGTAGTGTCATAAATTAAAATTAATAATAATTAAATAAGAATATTACAAATCAATTTGTAGATAATGATGCTAACGTTCATATGCTTACGCTCACACCCCCCCCACCCCCCCACCCCGCACCCCTCCGATATGTCCACGATTCATATAAACTGTGGTGCGGCTATATTAATATGTAATAATTGTGTAAAGATGAGCATACAATCATTTAAGTTTTAAAAATGATTATATTACAAAAGACTTCACATAAGTATAAGAAACAATGCTGTAGTTTGCAATTTCAATCTTCATATCGGTACCATTAATGTCCATGAATATGAAATCACATATAGATATATACACAAAGATCTGTATTTTGGATTATATCTATCTAATTATTAGAATACTTAAACTTAATTATTTCATATACCACCAAATACATAAACGGACATCTTAACACAGAAAACATCAAAAGAAAGGCTCGTAAATATTGATTTTTACATTCATATCCGTACCCCAGATTTATATCCGCGGATATGAAATCATATTCGGTAATTTGTCATACCGACTGGGAACTGCTTGCCAGCATGTCGTTTTTGGAAGGACTTGATATGTAACACAAGCTGTTGTGTTGTGCACATGTGATGTGATTATGCCTATTATTATTCGGTATTGATGTACTGCAGTTTTAAAAAGGGATAGTTCTATGGACAAAGAACAGAGACTGGTACGCAAATCGTATTCAAGCAGGAAGCAGTGACAAGGTGTGGACAGACTTCTTTTTATTCGGGTGCCATGTCAGGACCTGACGTTGGCTATCATGCGTTTGAGACCAATCCGATCACCACTAGCACACCGCAACATCTCCATTACTTTGCACCCCGCAGCCGACGCCAGGCCCTCCAGGAATGTCATCCTTTGTCTTCCTCTTTGTCTCTTCCCTTCGATTTTCCCTTCAATAACCAGCCTTTCAATCCGTGCTTCCTCATTACATGGCCCATAAAAATTAACTGTCTCTTCCTGATGGTGACCAACAGACTTCTGTCTTCCTTCACAAGTTTCAACACCTTTTCATTTGATAGCTTCTTCACCCATGATATTCTCAGCATTTTTCGGTAAAACCACATTTCCGCAGATTCTAACAGCTTTTTACTGTTGTGGACAGACTAATAGGAATTATAATGGACATTTAGATCAGGTTACAGGTGAGAAAATCAATTCTTTTTTTATTTGATTTATTTAGACAATCAATAACATTTTGCAAATTATCAAGGCATAAATAATGTGTACCTACATAGTAAGAACTTAAAGCCAGAACATTGTTCGCTCAAAATCAAGATTCCGTAGACAACTACAACAACAACAACATCAACATCAAAGAGTACAACACAGAATAATGGTAATGGGTAATGAAATGTCATGAACACTATATTTTTTCACATAACAGACTTCATGTCCATATTTGTAGGATCAAAGTTATGCAGGCTTATTTATGTAATGCTGTTCACATCACACCATTCACTTGTATAACAGTATTTATGCAGATTTTCCGAAAATAGGTCATTTGGTTTTTCGAAAATGCATCTAACATCATGCTCTAAAATCTGTCTGTTGTGTATTTAAAATAGCAGAATATTAAAAGATCATAATCATTATGATCAGCAACAGCACAGCAGAATCATTATCATCATCATCATCATCATCATCATCATCATCATCACCATCATCATCATCATCGTCGTCATCATCATCATCATCATCATCATCATCATCATCATCATCATCATCATCATTATTATCATCATAATTTATCATAACCACCACCACGATTAGTATCATCATCACCATTACCATTATTATCATCATTATCATCATTATCAACAGCACCATCATCACCGTCATCCTTCTCCTCATCATTATCATTACCATCATCAGAAGGACTTATTTCCTTATAAATAATGACATGCTTTTCCCGTAGACCCACTTATTGGAAGAGTAGTTCAATTAGACTTTCAGAAAAGAGGTCTTGTGATTTGTTGAAAATGGATCTCATAATTTCAACATAATACTTGTTATAAATGACACAAACAATTATTATTATCGTCAGCATTACAATAATGGACAGCATCGTCAACATAACAGCAACATCAGCGGAAGGTGCAGCAGAATGACGATTTTCAAACTTATTATCCTCCTCCTCATCATCATTATCGTCATCATAAGTATAATCATCATCACATAATCATTTAAAATCACCGTCATCATTATTATAATTATTTTCATCACCAATCATTGAAATTATCACACGCTCGATCGCCCGAGGCGACAAAAACTGAGAGCAGGCGAGTTCTATGCCATATTATTAATCTAATTAATTTATTTTGCTAACAAAATGAGATTGTAACTACCATTTCTTCAACATGCTCTTAAGATAACACCATGTCCATTCTTTTGTCACTGTATTTTTACATGTATTTTGACTTGCTGTAAAACACCATGTGTTTTAATGCAATAAACTGTTGAATTGAGTTGAATTGAATTAATGGGGTATTCTATGCCATCTTATTAATCTAATTAATGGGATGTTCTATGCCGTCTAAGAAATCTTATTAATAGGGAGTTGTATGCTATCTGATTAATTAATGAGATGTTGTATGCCATCTGATTAATTAATGGGGTGTTGTATGCCATCTGATTAATTAATGGGGTGTTGTATGCCATCTGATTAATTAATGGGGTGTTCTATGCCATCTGATTAATTAATGGGTTGTTCTATGCCATCTGATTAATCAATGGGATGTTGTATGCCATCTGATTAATTAATGGGTTGTTCTATGCCATCTGATTAATCAATGGGATGTTGTATGCCATCTGATTAATATTTACAATATTTACAATATTTATTGGCTATATCGACAAATATTGTCTTTGGCCATTTACAAAGATATAACGCATGGCAAAGACGAAATACAAATTACAAAAAAATGTTAACATATACAAATATTCAATATGAATGCTGTTCTAATTAATGGGGCGTTGTATGCTTTTTGTTTTATCTTGTGAATTGGGATGCTCTATGCCATATTATTAATCTTATGAATGGGGTGTTGTATGCCATTTGATAAATCTTATTAATAAGGTGTTCTATGCCATCTTATTAATCTAATTAATGGGGTGTTGTATGCCATTTGATTTATCTTGTGAATTGGGATGCTCTATGCCATATTATTATTCTTATGAATGGGGTGTTCTATGCCATCTGATTAATCTTATAAATAGGGTGTTCTATGCCATCTGATTAATCTTATTAATGGGATGTTCTATGCCATCTGATTAATCTTATGAATGGGGTGTTCCATGCCATCTGATTAATCGTATTAATGGGGTGTTCTATGCCATCTGATTAATCTTATGAATGGGGTGTTCTACGCCATCTGATTAATCTTATTAATGGGGTGCTCTATGCCATCTGATTAATCTTATGACTGGGGTGCTCTATGCCATCTGATTAATCTTATGAATGGGGTGTTCTATGCCATCTGATTAACCTTATGAATGGGTTGCTCTATGCCATCTGATTAATCTTATGAATGGGGTGTTCTATGTCATCTGATTAATCTTATGAATGGGGTGTTCTATGTCATCTTATTAATCTTATTAATGGGGTTTTCTATGCCATCTGATTAACCTTATAAATGGGGTGTTCTATGCCATCTGATTAATCTTATTAATGGGATGTTCTATGACATCTGATTAATCTTATTAATGGGATGTTCTATGCCATCTGATTAATCTTATTAATGGGGTGTTCTATGCCATCTTATTAATCTTATTAATGGGGTGTTCTTAGCCATCTGATTAATCTTATTAATGGGATGTTCTATGCCATCTGATTAATCTTATGAATAGGGTGTTCTATGACATCTGATTAATCTTATTAATGGGGTGTTCAATGCCATCTGATTAATCTTATTAATGGGGTGTTCTATGCCATCTGATTTATCTTATTAATGGGGTGTTCTATGCCATCTGATTAATCTTATTAATGGGGTGTTGTATGCCATTTGATTTATCTTGTGTATTGGGATGCTCTATGCCATATTATTAATCTTATTAATGGGGTGTTGTATGCCATCTGATTAATCTTATTAATGGGGTGCTCTATACTTGACCGTTTCATCGACTACTCATTGGTCGTCAAGTTTTGAATTTTCTTTTCCAAAAAGCAAAACTGTTTTACCACAATGTTAAAAGTGATTTAAAAAAAACAATACTTTGTTTAGCATTAATAATAAATAAAAAATATAAATAAAGGCTGTTAAATAACATAATAGCATTACCTCAATTTTTATACATTACACAATGTGTTTAATATTTTGATTAAAATGCCCATTATTTCCAAATCTATAGATAAGCACGATGGGGATTTCATCTACTAATAGGCATCGACATCAGAGCTGATTACCTGTATGATAGTGTAACGTGATTGTAAAAGTATGTTGTCACGTGGTTTTATTTGTTTTAAACTGAGCTTGGCTCAGATATGATAACGTGACGATAAGTGGACTTTACTTTTCAAATGAATGTGGGGCACCAATAATCGCTGGATCTTTTCAGGTAACAAACTTTCTTTGCTTGCACGAGATTAAAAAAATGGTCCATTCTCCCATAAACTATCTTCAAAGGTTATCATAAGCAGTTTTCAAAACAAACCCTCATATCAAAATTGCGTTACGGTTGCCATCGAAACTGTAACTTTTCCTAAGGACAAAAATGTGTTTATTATTAGTTTAATAGGGGGTTTTACACACCCTTAGTGGTAGATATCGGACAGTTTAGACATTTTTATTCATATCAGGCAGCCAAACAAAGTATGTTAGCTTGTAAAGATCCTACAATTGCTATTTATTGGTGCATTACAACCATGTGGAATGTATAGCATAACATACCGTTTGTCAATATAAAAATACATTTCGTCCGACCCACGCTTCAGAGTTCGTATTTTTTTAACGAAGAAAGTTACGTGACTACTTACTTTTGATATTACATTATCATTACATGATATCAGCTCTGATATATTTATATATTTATATATTTTTGCTGAGATCTCCATCGTGCTAAGATTTAGAAAGAATTGACATTTAGAGCAGGTTTCATGATTTGTACTGTCAAACAATTGACAAACTGTTCAAAATCGCCATTGCTTAGATTATATTATGAGTTTATGTAACAATAATTCCCAGATTCTTCCATTTATAATTATATGTATTTTATATAGGCAAACATGCCGGATACTTCAACTAAACAAATATTTAAGTAATCATGCAAAAAGGGTCTGGTGGAATGAGCGGTAACGGTACCTAGCAGCTCAGCTTATTACTACCGGAGTATTTAATGAGTATTTTTCTGAGTGTGTGCGTGCACTTAATCAAACATTTACAGTAATTTACTTGTACTTAATTTGTTTCTACATGTCCCTGGATATTTTAAGTTATTTTAATTGTACAATCTCATATACACTTCATGCAACATATAGTTTATATTCGTTGAGTCCTATCTGTACTCTTTGACTTCTCTTCCACAGGGTATACATGCACGGGTTATAAACTATATCGAAACTGGATTTCGTATGACTGTATTTACATTATTGATCGTGTACCTTTGGGTGTCGGAACATGCCGATTAAAGCTGGGTAAAGTCGGAAGTTATTTAAATTTAAACAACGAAGTTTTCCGAAACATACCGAGTAGTTACGGAACCACAAACTACTTGTGTTATCGATTCGTAGATAGGACTTGAACAAAGGTGTTTGTAGCGTACACAATTGCAATGATTGTGAATCGACTGGTAATTTGGTGTCAATTTACTGCAGTCTTAAAGGGTAGCTGGAAAAGCACAGATCGGACTGAAATCCAATTTAATTTAATTGTGTTCAAGTTGGAATCAGTGACGATAGAACGAGAAGGAACTAGCATGGACAGTTACAACACGGAATAGGTGAGAACATTATTACTGAATTATTTACGTTTAACATTTTATTACAATCAATAACATCTGAAAATGTTCGCAACATCAATACTTTAATCCTAAGTATAACGTGCTTACAACCAAAAAACGTGTTCACCCGGAAACCCATGTTTCTGTGTAGGAAAGAATAACAATGAAAACAACACACAAATATCTCGAGTAAAATGTTCTGAACTATGTACCCTTACATGTAGCATTCTAGATGTCCATATTTATATGACCAACGTTATTGGAGGCTTATTTTGTTATACTGATTATGTAACCACATTTACCTGTCGTTTAGTAGAGTTAAGGTAGATTCCCGGAAAAATAGATCGTTTGGTTTTCTGAAAATGCGTCGGAACATACACTCGTGTCTGTTTTTATTTAAAAAATAACAAAACATTTAAAATAACAATCGCGGCATACTTAAAAATAATATGGTCATCATCAGCAGTAGCAACAGCAGCGGCAGCTAATTCATAATCGTTTTAAACATCATGATCCTCTGCATCGTCACCATCATCAGAAATACTTATTTTCATATAATTGATGAAATTCTTTTCCCGTAAACGCGTTTACTGGTAGTGTAGAAGTGTATTTTTTTTCAGAAAAAAAAACAACAACAATGAGATTTGTTGAAAATGCATATGATATTATATACATAACGATCATCGTCATCATCATTATCATCATCATCATCATCATCATCATCATCATCATCATCATCATCATCATCATCATCAATAACAACATCATTCTTTTCTGTCTTACCGATTATCACAATTTTTCTTTTCTCAGAACAGAATTAAAATTCATATAATTATTAATAACATTACTTAAATTAACTTTGTTATGTTTCAGTCATAATGGATGAAGTATCCGGGCGTGGGGCATCTTCATCAGGCTCACAGCCAGATCCCGATGGTCACAACAACTGTGACGAGTGTGCTGAATCGGGAAACATGGTCACTGCTACCGGTTTTTGTGAGAATTGTTCTGACTTTCTTTGCACACCATGCATTGAGCAGCACAAGAAAGTCAGATCGTTAAGAAATCACACAATTCTTGAGGAGAGAGACATGCCAGCGATTAAGCCAAGAAAATCCGATGTGGAGAAATGCACCATGCACCCCGAGAGGTCGATTGAGGTTTATTGTCCTGATGATGACACATTTGGATGTGCGTTGTGTTTCACGGTTGGTCACAGATCCTGTCAGAATGTCGCTCTATTGTCTGATTTGTCACATGGAGTAGAAACAAGCAAAGAATTTCTAGACGTCCAACATGCAGCTGACAGATACAAGAAATTAGAGAAGGAGTACAAGCAGGTCATCGAGGAATATTTGTCCAAGAACGATGAATGGCACAGTAAAACCTTGGAGAGATTTCAACAATTCCGATCAGAGGTCCTTAGCATCGTAGAAGAAATCGGCATAAAAGTACACGAGGAGGCAGGCGCATTGAAAGAAGAAAATAAAAGCCAGCTGAATAAACTAGCACATCAAATTGCAACATATACGGAACAAGTTAAACAGTATATGGTAAATATGGACGACAAGAAAGATCGCAAGGAAAATGAACAATTATTCATTGATTTAAAGAAAAATGGCAGGCTTGTTATTGACTCTGTTCCTCGCTTAGAGACAATCTATAAGGATATTGCTGTCAAAAAATTTGAATTTGAATTTGATCCTTCCATCAAAGAGATATTAATCAGGATTAACAAAATAAATGTTGAGACAGCTTCACTTCTTTCTCAACCTAGAACAGCATCAGACGAGAAAAGTAACACTTGTGTTCATAGAGCTTTATCACCAGCCACAAGATTCAAATCAATATCTCGGTTGCATATTAAATCAAAAGATGATCATAAGACAGTATGGGTCACTAGTATAATGGAACTGTCAGAAACAAAACTTATCATGGCTGACTATAATAATGACTGCCTGAAAGTATTTGACATGACCAGTAACACCATCACACAGAGACGGTCCCTACCACCAAAACCCTGGGATATCACTAAAGCTCCCGGGGGACGTGTGGCTGTTTCTTTTCCAGACGCTAAACAGATCCAATTATTCAAAGCTGACCAGATCCTGGAACCTTGTGGAAGTATTGACGTGCCTTCTGGTTGTCATGGTCTACACTGTACTGGAGACAGACTGATTGTAACTAACACCAGTCCAGCAAAGGTTTTGATACTAAGTATGACTGGCAAGTTTCTCCAGACTATCCAGTATGATCCATCAGGGAAAGAGTTATTCAGGTGTCCCTGGTACTTGACAGTCAGTAATGACAACAAGCTGATCTATGTAAGTGATTGGGACAACCATAACCTCACATGTATGACTACTACCGGCGTGGTCCAGTGGGTTTACCGGGACGAGCAGTTGAAGTATCCACGTGGCGTGACTATCGGAGAGAACGGGTCTATCTACGTCAGTAGCGCGTGCACCAACAACATCCACATGGTGTCCCATGACGGTGACAGACACGCCATCATACAGAGTGATCAGTCCAGTGTCCAAAATTTAAATGCTGTGTATTATGCGAGCAACAACCGGACACTGTATGTGTCGAATTTCAATGATGATCATATCACAAGACACAGTCTGCAATAGTTTTTTGATCCTCCTTGGTCGAATGTTTATATAGATACAATTGTAGTTTCTTACTATAGAGAATAACACATTACAAATATATTTGCACATTCTAACTGTATATATATATATATATATATATATATATATATATATATATATATATATATATATATATATATATATATATATATATATATATATATATAATCAAAATATGTTACTTGATTGCTGAAGATTTTTTTTCCTTTTATAATATATGTGCATATATAAAAGAACATTATACTGTTTGTTGGCCTTGAACGTGTGTCTTTAAAGTGATTGGATAAAGTGTTTCTATCTACAGCTGGGAGATAATATTGGCGCTAAAGATAAGTGAATAACGTTCCTTATTATAATTTTATGCAGATTCTTTGTATTAAGGAAATTGGATCTTACCGCATTGTTCATAATTTATATTAATAAATTTATAAATGCAACTATTTATGTGTCTACAACAGGAAACTATACCATATTTAGTATTTATTATTAACGTGTTATGCAACGCTTTATTTATGCACCGCTGCCCAATGCTGAAAAAGAAGGCAAATAAGATCAAAAAGACGAATATGAAGAAGAAACAGATAAATGAAGATGAAGAAAATAAGTAGCCCTAAGATAAGATAATGATGATTATGATGATGATGATGATGACGATGATGATATTAATGATGATGATGAATTAAAGCAACATTATTACCAGATTATTAAAAAAAACTGTCACTGCTGTAGACTTTATAGTTCTATCCAAAGGCTGTTATCTGTTGATTAAAAATTGTCATTGTTTAACTCATCAAATTGAACAGATATCCGATTATAAAAAGGTATCACTGTTTTTATCACTAATCACTCATCATCGCTCGGCACAACGTGTAAAAGTGTATACAACACAATTGGTGTGCGGTTAAAACGTTATGGATTCAACGAGAATATAAACGTGCTGCATTGTTAAGTTGTTATTTTTAATCAAGCAACATTGTAAAACACAAGAGCAAACAATTTAAGCGGCCAATACTGGCCTGAAACCCGTTTTCATGTCAACTGATTACATATAAAGTTTTGAAACTCTCAACATTAAGTGTTCAGCCGCTAATCAAATCCGTGAGGGTCTCAAGGTCATTGTTTACCGTAATTCAACCAAATTTCTGGTAACTGTCACCAGTCGGTTTAGTGAATGATTCTACCAAACAAAAACATGACGACACATTTTGCTCATATATATCGTACATATTAGAGCTCATATTTCGGTCCATTAATCGTTGCGGTTAAAAAAATCTTTGGTTTTGTATAGAAAATAATATAAAAAATAATATTATTTTAAACAATTGTTAACAAGTTGTGTTTAAGGTGACATCCAACACTTTACCTATATCAAACACCTGTATCATGTTTGGGGTATTTGCAAATATTTTCAACAGAAAATCATACTTTAGTCTAAGCATTTTTAATTTCAAAAATAAAAAAAATAAGAAGATATTAAAACTCATGTCTCTCTTACAACAGTATTACTCGTTAAAAACACTTAAAATGTTCTTTTCTATTAAAATTTATAGATAAGCACTATAGGGGTGTCTGCTAAAATAGACATCGACGTCATAGCCGATGACCCGGATGATGATATTCTGTGATATCAAATAGAAGTGGTCACGTGGTTTTCTTAGTTTCAAAAGAGATGTGCAACTTGGCTGAGACAGGATATATATATGTTTGTAATGACGATTGAGGTGTTATGCTTAACTCTTCACGTGCACACCAGTTGACCCTTTTGCCGACTGACCGTTCCAAGGAGGTAACTGATGGTTTTTCTTGTTGTGTGTTATGTCTTGTCTCTGTGTTTTTGTCACATTTACATTGACCATGTTTGCCTTTGTCTACAGGTAGATAAAATTTAAATATATGTGGAAATTTTGATAGGACCTTTCCTTATTTACCTATTGGACATCAATAAACATCATTTTGCGATATCAATTCAGGTAACAATCATTGATTTGTTTGTTTGAGCAAATAAAACTCGTTCAAATTGTCGGATACCTCCTTTAATGTTGTATATTATTTAGATTACGGTTATGGTTTTAAACAGCAATATAACGCTTCTTTATACAGCAATAAAGCAATATTTAATGTTTAATAGTGTAGATGCACAACATGGCGAAGAACAAAACGTTCACTTTATTGCAATAGTTCTTAACAAGTAATAGATCGTATCCGGCAGTTTGTTCTAAATAGATGTGAAAAGTGAACACCCCACCCGTAATTTCAAACATGCATTTCCCATATGAGCCACGCTGCGCAGTTAATTTTTTTTTACAAACAGAAAGCCTCGTGATCAATTCCTTTTTCGAGAGCTCGATATCTCCATTCGGGTTAACCATTCTGACGTCTGTATCTATATTTAGCAGAAATCCATATCGTGTTTATTTATAGATGTAAAGCGATTTCATTTCATGATTTGTACTGCGTTACAATTGATGTAGCATTCAAAAGGGTCGTCTTTTGACTGAAGCATGAGTTTACAAAAAAGTATGCCCCAAATCTCCAGCCAACTACAACTACTACTACTACTACTACAACAATACTACAACATAATCAATAATACAAACACACAACACAACAACACCAACAAAACACAAAATACAGACAAATATAGAACATAATAAAAAATACATATATTCTTCATTTCGATCTGGTTTTAGGCTTCACATTTTAAAAACACAATCGTTATGCAGGGATTCCGTTTGAAATACTTGTTTTATGACCAATACATTCATTAGTTATAGCTTTGAAAATTTTGATAAAGGTCTGAAAAAATGCAAAAAGTTTAATCTTGAAAATTTATTAAAAATGAGCCTTTCTAATTAGACAAAGCCAAACAAGCAAAACAAAACAAAACAAAACAAAACTAAAAACATAAAAAAAAAATACACTCACACAAAATACAACAAACACAACTATACAACCCCCTACTTGCTCAATAGTTATGATAGAAATGCGTTGTTACCATGTCAACAGAACACCTTAGCTGCTCAGTAGTTATGACAGAAATGTATTGTTACCATGTCAACAGAACACCTTATGTGCTCAGAAGTTATGATAGAAAAATATTGTACCATGTCAATGGAACAACCTAGTAGCTCCGTAGTTATGATAGAAAAGTATTATCACTATGTCAACTCAACATCCTAGCTGCTCAGTAGTTATAACAGAAAGGAGTTATTACCATGTCAGCTGAACATCCTAGCTGCTCAGTAGTTATAACAGAAAGGTGTTATTACATGTCAACTGAACACCTTAGCTGCTTAATAGTTATGACATGTCGATGTAACAAATCTCTGAAGTGCCACCTGTGCACCTGCTATTTTCTTCACGATCAGGTGCTTTAGTGAAATTGCGCTATTATTATTATTGTTCCATATGTGTACAATGCTACAGATAGGACAAGCTAGCAATTATTTAAACCGAACATAGCTTGGAATAACTCATTGAAAATAAACTGTTTGCTTATTGTCCTGATGATGACACATTCGGATGCTCGCTGTGTTTCACGGTTGGCCACAGATCTTGTCAGAATGTCGCTCTACTGTCTGATTTGGCAAGGGGTGTAGGAACAAGCAAAGAGTTTCTAGGTGTCCAAAATGCTTCTGACAGATACAAGAAATTGCAGGAGGAGTACAAACATGTCATCACGAAGTATTTGTCCAAGAACGATGAATGGCACAGTAAAACCTTGGAGAGATTTCAAATTTTCCGATCAGAGGTCCTTAGCATCGTAAAAGAAATCGGCATAAAAGTACACGAGGAGGCAGATGCATTGAAGGAGGAAAATGAAAGTCAGTTGAAAGAACTAGCACATCAAATTGCAACATGTACCGAACAAGTAAAACAGTATATGGTTAATATCGACGACAAAAAAGATCGCAAGGAAAATGAACAATTATTCATTTATTTAAAGAAACATTTCAGGCTTGTAATTGACTCTGTTCCTTGCTTAGAGACAATCTATATGGATATTGCTGTCAAAAAAAAAAATGAATTTGACATCGATCCTTCCAGCAAAGATATATTAATCAGGACCAGCAAAATAAATGTTGAGACAACAACATTTCTTTCTCAACCTAGGACAGAATCTGACGAGGAAAGTAACACCAGTGTTCACAGAGCGTTTTCACCAGCCACAGGATGCAAATCAACATCTCGGTTGAATATCAAATCAAAAGATGATCATATGACATTATGGGTCACTAGTATAATGGAACTTTCAGAAACAAAACTTATCATAGCTGACTATAATAATGACTGCCTGAAAGTGTTTGGCATGCCCAGTAACACCAACACACAAAGATGGACCCTAACAGCAAAACCCTGGGATATCACTAAAGTTCGCGGGGTACGTGTGGCTGTTTCATTTCCAAACGCTAATCAGATGCAATTCTTCAAATCTGACCAGACCCTGGAACCTTGTGGAAGTATTGACGTACCTTCTGGTTGTTATGGTCTACACTGTACTGGAGACAGGTTGATTGTATCTAACACCAGTCCAGCAAAGGTTCTGATACTTAGTATGACTGGTACTGTTCTCCAGACTATCCAGCATGATCCATCAGGGAAAGAGTTATTCCGGTGTCCCTGGCACCTGACAGTCAGTAACGACAACAAGCTGATTTATGTAAGTGATCGTAACAACCATAACCTCACATGTATGACTAATACCGGCGTGGTTCAATGGGTTTACCGGGACGAGCAGTTGAAGGATCCACATGGCGTGACTACCGGAGAGAACGGGTCTATCTACCTCTGTAGCTTTGGCACCATCCACGTGTTGTCCCGTGACGGCGCCAGACTCGGCATCATACAGACTGGCCAATATTCACAGGCTGTGTCTTACACCAGCAACAACCGGACACTGTATGTGTCGCATTGCGATGTTGATCATATCAGAAGACTCAGTCTGCAATAGCTTATTGAGCAGCCATATATTATATATATGTAAACAAAAAACCTTGTTTGCAGAGGAAACGATTTTTATAATGTACATCTAATTAAGCCAATTTAAATTCGTGTTGACATTGACCATTGATCTTGACAGTGACTGACTAAAATGCTTCCATGTACAACTGGGAGATGATACATACGGTAATTAAGATTACTAAGGAACGTTTGTAAATATTCTTTTATGTTATTTTTTGTAACTTGAACAGTGTTTCTCACCGCATTATTCATAAGCTTATCAATACAGTTATTTCGGAAACAATAACAAAGTATTAGTATTGATTATTTAATTGATTTGCAAAGTGCAAAGCGTTAATCATGCACCACTGCGAAATGCTGAAAATACAAAGATAAAGAAGACGAATATGAAGAAGACACAGAAGTAGAACAATGGAGATAATGAAGACAATAAGAAGTCCTAGGATATAATGATAATAATGATGATGAAGGATGATGATATATTAATGCATCATCATTAACAGATATCTGTTTATTAAAAAAACTGTCACTGTTTAAGTCATTAAAGTTCCATCCTAAGACATGTTTCTGTTGATTAAAAGTTGACAATGTTTTAATGACTCAAATTAAACAGATATTCGAATATAAAAAAAACTGTCACTGTTTTTATCATTAGTCGGTAAGTATCGTTTTACACAATTTTAAAAATTTATACAAATCAATATTTGTGTGTTTAAAACGTTCTTGATTCAACGAGATTCAAAACGTGCTGTATCTTGTAAGTAGTTATTATTAAGCAGACCTATTTTGAAACAACATCATTGTAAAACACAGAAGCATTCAATCTAAGCGGCAAAAACTGGCTTAACTTTCCGTGCATGTAATCTATGTTGTCATTTAATTCATCCTATAAATATTGTTACGTGTATTTCCTTTGATGGACATTGGACTTTGGTTCTTCAATTCCATCCTGACATGAACAGGATGCTACAACCATTTATTCGTCTCTGGTCATGTTTGTTCATGATTCAGAAAGTTAATTTCATTGATAGTCAACCATTTTTGTGTAGTTTTTCAAATCGAAATAATACCATATTCTTTTCTAAACACTATGTGGACATTATTTTTCAATGAAGTCACTACTTTCGTCATAAATTATAGAAAATATCAGCACTTGGACATTTTGTAGTCAAATAGATCCTTTTTCTTTTCATTGCTTGCATTTGAGAAATTCGTCAGGAAGTGCGAGGTTAGAGCTCTGTAAAACCGGTTTAAGCAACCCAGTTGGTCCATATTGCCGACTGATCGTTCCAAGGCGGTAACTGTCGGGTTTGCTCCTTTCGTTAAATGTCTCATCACAAATTTGCTCTTACTTTTCGCTTGGCTTGCATGTGAAATACCTTTGTTCTGTGCCTATTCGGAGTTTGGTATATGTTGCAATGCTCATAGGACTTTGTCATATATTCTTATTAAAGGTGGAATTCGACAGTTTGGGCTAAACTATTTTTTCTCAAATGACCAAATAAGTCATTGTTACCAAGAAAGTTCTTGCAAAAAGCTGCTCATTGATACCCTAGACCAATGTGAACAGTGAAACATAAACCCCCTTCCTCAGTACAAACATTTTTTACCTGAGCCACGCTGCGGAGATAGTTTTATTTATAGATTTGGAATAATTTGTATTAATGTATGAGTTTATGCTGATTGCTCTAATTCCCGAAAGCAGTGGTAATGTATTGTAACATGATT
This sequence comes from Sinonovacula constricta, assembly GCA_007844125.1. Taxonomy (NCBI): domain Eukaryota; kingdom Metazoa; phylum Mollusca; class Bivalvia; order Cardiida; family Solecurtidae; genus Sinonovacula; species Sinonovacula constricta. Next base: position 1,267,094 of record CM017564.1, read on the forward strand.
TTGATATAGGCAAACTACCGGTGAGAACGTGTCTATCCTCTTCTGGTCAACATATTACATACAATGTTTTGAAACTCTCAACATTTTTAAGATATATTCATTCCGCATGTGCGTTTGACGGTAATCAGATCCCAAAATCAAAACAGCACAATAAACAAAAACAAACAACAACAACAATCAAACACACAAAAGAACAAACAAGCAACAACACCAAAAATACAAATAACAAACAAACAAAACAACAAACAACAAAACAATAACCAAACAGGGTCACACTTTTGTTACTAATATTTGATATAGGCAAACTACCCCATACCACGTTCAATATGTTTTACTTCCGCTGAACAAAAATATATTCTGCATATCGATCTGACAATGTCTTAAGCTTCAATCGCAATGCATGGATTCAATTTAAATATTTGTTTTATGACTTTTCGGTGGCCAGTACATACATTAGTTAAAGCTTTCTAAAAACAATTTTCTTCTCAGAACAAATTCAAAAACAGGCATAAGTGTCTGAAAAATCTATAAAACTTAAGCTTGAAAATTGATTATAAATGAGCTTTTTGACTTAGGCAAAAAAACAACAAACAAAACAATACAAAACCAAAAACATACAAAACACACAAAAATACAACCAACAAAACTAAACCGCCTAGCAGCTTCATACAAAGGAGTTTTTACCATGTCATCTGTACACCATAGATGCCCAGTAGTTATAATAGAAAGATACTGTTACCATGACAACTGAACACCCTAGCTGTCCAGTAGTTATAATAGAAAGATACTGTTACCATGACAACTGAACACCGGAACAGCTCAGTAGCTATGATAGAAAGATAATGTTGCCATGTCAACGGAACACCCTAGCAGGTCAGTAGTTATGATATAAAGGTGTATTACCATGTCAGCTGAACACCATAGCTGCTCAATAGTTAATACATGTCGATGTAACAAATTTCTTTAGTACCAGCTGTGCACCTGCTATTTTGTTCACGATCAGTTGCATTTTTTCATTGATTCTTCAACGTCATTTGTGACGTCATAAAAGAGATTTATAGCTGTTATTTTTCGCTTACAATTATTTCACCCCTACCCCTGAGACGATATGCAAAGGAACCTCACTATCCACGTACGGGTCTAGATTCATGGCAAGGGGAGGTGTGGGCGTTGGGGTTCGAGGTGGTCAGACGAGGGTCCGGACACGACCTTAAAATGTCAAAATAAAACTTCAAATGTCGCAAGTAGTATTATTTTCCCATATGTGTACAGTGCTACAGAGAGGAAGAGCTAGCAAGTATTTAAACCTAACACAGTTTGAAATAACTCATTGAAAATAAAGGTTTTGTGCAAAAATGGGCATTGGACATCGTACTTTAGTCCTATATATTAACTAAATCAAATTTCATATTCCAAGTAATATACATTTAGCAAAGGAACACATGAGACTTTTTCAGTCAAGCCCCTTGCGAAAATCATACTCATACAGAACGGTAATCGTATATAGATATACAGACAAAATCAATAAACATGTTTTAAAAGTAGAGACCACTCGCAACATCTTGGCCATTTCTACGAAACAGGCTTGTCCGGATGCTACCGAGAAGTTTCGAAAGTCGTGATAATTACAACAGCCCACACCAAAATTTCTCACACATACCATCAAGGGCGCCGCGCTTCAGTGAATTTGGGTCATCTTTGTTGTCGAGAATTCAAACGGTTTGGACTCATGGAGAAAGTTTCTGAAATTAAGGAAATTACTATTTTTGGCTGCTACATTTCAGTTAAAGTTGTCTAGATAGCATGCACGCAGACCACCTAGCACGGTTAGCTGCTACTGTTTAATAAAAGAACACAACATGAATCCCCCTTCTATTATTCACAAGTCTTCGCTCATCACTGGCTTAAAACATAATAATACTCCGATAATAGAACACGAAAAAGAATTTGTTTTACGTTAAATGTATTTATTCTCATGCAAAACAAAACGGCCACTTGAAATACTGTGCATTTTATATTTAGCGAAGGAACTGTATCATTAATTAACTTCAAAATGTACATTGTAATATATTTTCCCTTTATTTATAACTACCTTGGTATGTACAATACTTATATTTATACACTTTGTGTATTGTTTATTTAATCGCAGTTGAGATCTATGTTTACTCTGATCTCCATTGCTAGCACCTAACTCTGCATGGGTTATAAATTATATCGAAAATACATATCGAACGGCTGTACTCACGTCCTTGATCGCATTAATTTGAATACCGTTTGAACCTAAGATAAGATCGGGACTCCTTTGTATAAAAACAAAGGGTTTTCCATAATATACCAAATAGTTAAGGAACCATCTGTTACCGTTTCGCTGTAATGACTTGACATTTAACAAACGTAGTTGTGTTGAACCATTTTATGTAATTGTGCATTAACTGTTTTATAAGTGTTGATGTACTTCGGTCTTAAAGAAGGTAGTTTTATGGACAAAGGTCAGAGACTGGGACGGAAATCTTATTCAACCAGGAGGCAGTGGCATGGTGACGACAGACCAGTAGGAATGATAATGGACAATTAGAACAAGGTACAGTTGAGAAATTCAATTCAAATTCAATTCAATTTTTATTTTGCTTTGTTTAAACAATCAATATCATTTTGCAAATGTTCAAAGCATAAATAATGTATACCTATAAAGTAAGAACTTAAAGCCAGAACATTTTTTGCGCGAAATCAAGATTTCATGTAGACAACACCTCCACCTACAACCACAACATCATCATCAAAGTAAACAACATAGAAAAACGCGGTATCGGGAATGAAATGTCATGAACAATATATCTTTTCACATAAAAGACTTCATGTCCATATTTATAGGTTCAAAGTTATTGCAGGCTTATTTATGTTATACTGTTCACGTAGCTCCATTCACTTGCATAACAGTGTTTATGTAGATTTTCCGAAAATAGGTCATTTGATTTTTCGAAAGTCGGTAATTTGATTTTTCGAAAATATGTCATTTGATTTTTCGATGATGCATCTGACAACATAATCTGTCCTTAGTTGTGTATTTAAAAAGTCTAAAACATTTGAGATTACAATCGCGCCATGCTTAAAGATCATGATCATCATGATCAGCAGCAGCAACAAGGGATTAATTATTATTATCATCAGCATAATCATCATCATAATCATCATCATCATTATCATCATCATTCATCATAACCTTCATCACCACCATTATCATCATCAACAACAACATCATCACCGTCATCTTCCTCCTCCTCCTCCTCCTCATCATCAGCATTACCATCATCAGAAGGACATATTTCCGTATAAATAATGACATGCTTTTCCCGTAGATACACTTACTGGAAGAGTAATAGTGTTCAAGTAGATTTTCAGGAAGGAGGCCTTGTGATTTGTTGAAAATTGATCTGGTATTATAATCATCATCATTGTTATAAAGGACACGTTATATAAAGCAACGTTATTATTATCGTTAGCATTACAACTATAGACAGCATCATTAACATAACAGCAACATAAGCGGCAGTGCAGCAGAATGAAGATTTTCATCGTTATAATCCTCCTCCTCCTCATCATCATCATCGTCATAATAAGTAAGAACATCATCATCATAATAATCATCGTGTTAATAATCACCCTTATTATCATTCTAATTTTTTCAATCAAGATTATTTTGTTCGGCGGAAGTCGGAAGAAGAAAATGCCAATAATGTAGTTCGCACAAAACCTAAACAATGCCAACGTTTGACAGCTGCTTGTCTGCTGCGCTTGATAAATTAAAATTGGATGATTTAAATTTTAAGCCGCCACAAACTTTTACAGGTATCGTACTGTAGTAACCTGTCATCCGAGCTGCAATCTTTTTTGACGTCTGTTACAAAAGAAGTTCCATTTAAGGAAATGGACGAGGTGATCCGACTACCTACATACATCCGAGAGTTGATTCGTGAATTATCCGGTGTTTTCCGATTGGCTCGCTTCTCGCCGTTCTTTTGGAAATGTGTACTTAACGGTAACGAGTATATTATATGTAAATGCATGGTCGGTCTCTAGCAAACATGTTTCTTGGTGAATAGAAAGTCACTTCTGATACCAACTTCTATAGTTAAAATAGTAAAATTTTAAAGCATAGGTCAGGTACATATTTATTGGGCATGTCAACTCGTATTAGTATTGTTGTTTAAAAAAAGAAAAAGAAAACTACTTACCGACCCATATTTTTCTGGGCATGTCAGCAGAAAAAAAACCCTCTTACATGCAACATAGTTTATGATGTCATCGTGTCTACGGTAGTCGCACAGGTATTTATTTGACTGAGCATTAATATTAAGTCGGTCTGATTGTTAATGGGGTGCTATATACTTGACCGTTTAATTGACTACTCAGTGTTCATTAAATTTTGTTTGTTTTTTCTTTTCAAAAAACTGTTTTACTTTTCAAACAACTGTTTTACCACAATGTTAAAAGTGATTTCCAAAGAAGCAATACTTTGTTTAGCATTAATGTTAAATGAATAAACGAAAGTGAAGGCTGTTAAATAACATAATAACATTACCTCAATTATTATACATTACACAATGTGTTTAATATTTTGGTTAAAATGTCCATTATTTCCAAATATATAGATTTGCGCGATGGGAATTTCAGCTACCAATCGACGTCAGAGCTGATTACCTGTATGATAGTGTAACGTGATTGTAAAAGTATGTTGTCACGTGGTTTTATTTGTTTAAAACTGAGCTTGGCTGAGATATGATAAGAGGTTTTTTTTATAACGATAAGTGGACTTTACTTTTCAAATGAATGGGGGGAGGGGGCACCAATAATCGCTTGATCTTTTCAGGTAACAATATTAATTTTGCTTGCACGAGAGCTAATACATGGTCCAACATGTCATAGACTATCTTCAAAGGTTATCATAAGCATTTTTCAAAACAAACCCTCGTATCAAAATTGCGTTACGGTTGTCATCGAAACCGTAACTTTTCCTAAGGACAAAAAAAAAGGTTATTAGTTTAATATGGGGTTTTACACACCCTTAATGGTAGGTGTCTGACAGTTTAGACATTTTTTCCTATCATGCAGCCAAAAATTGTTAGCTTGAAAAGATCCTGTGAAAGCTATTTGTTGGTGCATTACAAACATGGGAAATGTAAAGCATAACATCCCGTTTGTCAATATAAAAAGTACATTTGTCCGACCCACGCTGCACAGTTTGTAATATTTAAACTTAAACAGCCACCTGCCTACGTACTTTTGATTTTACATTACATGATCATTCCGATAATCAGCTCTGATGTCGATATATATTTTTGCTGAAATCCCAATCGTGCTTAGATTTGGAAAGAATGGACATTTAGAGCAAGTTTCATGATTTGTTCTGTCAAAAATGACAAACTGTTGAAAATCGTTAATGCTTAGATTATATTATGAGTTTATGTAACAATAATACCCAGATTCTTCCATTTATTATTACATGTATTTTAAAGTAAATGAACCCTCTGAATACTTAGAATTTCAGATTAAGAGATGAAGCTTTTACAACTCAGCAATCAAACACTTAGATTTGTGTGTGTGTGTGTGTGCGTGTGTGTGTGTGTGTGTGTGTGTGTGCACTTAATCAAACATTTAGAGTAATTTACTTGTACTTAATTTGTTTCTACCTGTCCCTGGATATTTAAAAAATAACTTTAATTTCACAACGTCATTTACACTTCATGCAGCATATAGTTAATCTTCGTTGAGTCTAATCTATACTTCTCAACAGGGTATACCTGCACGGGTTATAAACTATATCGAAACTTGATATATGACTGTATTTACATCAATGTTCGTGTAACTTTGGGTGTCGGAACATGCCGATAAAAGCTGGGGTAAAGTCGGAAGTTTTTTAAATGTAAACAACGAAGTTTTCCGAACATTATCGAGAAGTGACGGAACCACAATCTACTTGTGTTATCGATTCGTAGATAGGACTAGAACAAAGGTGTTTGCAGCGTACACAATTGAAATGATAGTGAATTGACTGGTATATTTGTGTCAATGTACTGCAGTCTTAAAGAATAGCTGTAAAAGCACAGATTGGAATGAAATCCAATTTAATTTAATTGTGTTCAACTTGGAATCAGTGACGTAGTGACGATAGAACGAGAAGGAATTATCATGGACAGTTAGAACACGAAATAGGTGAGAACATTATTACTGAATTATTTACGTTTAACGTTTAATTATAATCAATAGCATCTGAAAATGTTCGGAACATCAATACTTTAATTCTAAGTATTACGTACTTACAACAAAGAAACATGTTGACCCACAAACCCATCTTTCTATGTAGAAACAATAACAATTAAAACAACACATAAACAACGCCGTATCTGGAGTGAAATGTTCTTTACTATATACCCTTACCTATATATCATTCTAGATGTCCATATTTATATGATCAACGTTATTGGAGGCTTATTTTGTTATACTGATAAATTAACCACATTTACCTGTCGTTTAGTATAGTAAAGGTAGTTTCTCGGGAAAATAGTTCATTTGGTTTTCTGAAAATGCGTCTGAACATGCACTCTAAATTCGTGTCTGTTTTTATTTAAAAATAACAAATAACATTCATTATCGTTTTAAACATCATGGTCATGATCATCGTCATCATCACTATCAACAGAAGAATTTGTTTTCATATAATTAATCCGAGTCATCAATAAAAACAATATCATACTTTTCTGTCTGACCCTTTTTCAGAATATATCTTTTTCTCAGAAAAACATTAACATTTAAATCAATATCAATAACTTTCATTAATTAACTTTGTATAACTGTTATGTTTCAGTCATAATGGATGAAGTATCCGGACGTGGGGCATCTTTCTCAGGCACACAGCCAGATCCCCATGGTCACAACAACTGTGACGAGTGTGCTGAATCGGAAAACATGGTTACTGCTTCTGGTTTTTGTGCGAATTGTACTGATTTTCTTTGCAAATCATGCATTGAGCAGCATAATAAAGCCAGATCGTCAAGAAATCACGAAATTCTTGAGGGTAAAGACATGCCAACCATTAAGCCAAGAAAATCCGATGTGGAGAAATGCACCATGCACCCCGGGAAGTCGATTGAGGCTTATTGTCCTGATGATGACACATTTGGATGCTTGCTGTGTTTCACGGTTGGCCACAGATCCTGTCAGAATGTCGCTCTACTGTCTGATTTGTCACGTGGAGTAGAAACAAGCAAAGATTTTCTAGATGTCCAAAATTCAGCTGACAGATACAAGAAATTAGAGGAGGAGTACAAGCAAGTCATCACGAAATATTTGTCCAAGAACGATGAATGGCACAGTAAAACCTTGGAGAGATTTCAACAATTTCGATCAGAGGTCCTTAGCATCGTAGAAGAAATCGGGATAAAAGTACACGAGGAGGCAGACGCATTGAAAAAGGAAAATAAAAGACAGCTGGATAAACTAGCACATCAAATTGCAACATATACCGAACAAGTAAAACAGTATATGGTACATATGGACGACAAGAAAGATCGCAAGGAAAATGAACAATTATTCATTGATTTAAAGAAAAATGGTGACTCTGTTCCTCGCTTAGAGACAATCTATAGGGATATTGTTGTCAAAAAATTTGAATTTGAATTTGATTCTTCCATCAAAGAGTTATTAATGAGGACCAACAAAATACATGTTGAGACAGCTTCACATCTTTCTCAACCTAGAACAGCATCAGACGAGGAAAGTAACACCAGTGTTCACAGAGCGCTATCACCAGCCACAAGAAGCAAATCAACATCTCGGTTGAATATCAAATCAAATGTTGATCATAAAACATTATGGGTCACTAGTATAATGGAACTTTCAGAAACAACACTTATCATGGCTGACTGTAATAATGACTGCCTGAAAGTGTTTGACATGACCAGTAACTCCATCACACAGAGACGGACCCTAACAGCAAAACCCTGGGATATCACTAAAGTTCCTGGCTGTCGTGTGGCTGTTTCATTTCCCGTTGCTAAACAGATCCAATTCTTCAAAGCTGACCAGACCCTGGAACCTTGTGGAAGTATTGACGTGCCTTCTGGATGTCAAGGTCTACACTGTGCTGGAGACATGCTGATTGTTTCTAAAACCTGTCCAGCAAAGGTTCTGATACTTAGTATGACTGGTACCGTTCTCCAGACTATCCAGTATGATCCATCAGGGAAAGCGTTATTCCAGTGTCCCTGGTACTTGACAGTCAGTAATGACAACAAGCTGATCTTTGTAAGTGATAACCATAGCCGTACACTCACATGTATGACTACTACCGGCGTGGTCAAATGGGTTTACCGGGACGAGCAGTTAAAGGGTCCACATGGCCTGACTACCGGAGAGAACGGGTCTATCTACCTCTGTAGCTGGAGCACCAACCCCATCCACGTGGTGTCTCGTGACGGCGCCAGACTCGCCATCATACAGAGTGAACAGTCCGGTGTCCAAAGTCCAACTGCTATGTATTACACCCGCAACAACCGGACACTGTATGTGTCGAAATACGATGATAATCATATCACAAGACTTAGTCTGTAATAGCATATTGAGCAGGCATATATATTATATATATATATATATATAAACAACATATTTTGTTTGCAGAAGAAACGAATATTTCTTATAATGTACATCTATATTAAGCCAATTTCCTTCTTGTTGATATTGTCCGTTGGTCTTAACAGTGTCTGACTAAAGAGCTTCCATGTACAAATTGGAGATGATACATACGGTAATTAAGATTAGTGATTTACGTTTGTAAATATAATTTTATGATATTTTTGCTATCTTATTTTCTGTTTCTCATCGCATTTTTAATAAATTTATCAATACAGTTATTCAGTTAACAATAACAAAGTATAAGTATTGATTATTGCATTGATTTGCAAAGCTTTATTCATACATGGATGCGAAATGCTGAAAAGATATAGAGACGAATATGTAGAAGACACAGAAGAAGAATGAAGATATTGAAGAAAATAAGTAGCCCTAGGATATAATGATGATTATGAAGATCATGATGCTGATAATCATGATGATCATGAGGATGAATTAAGGCAACATCAATAACAGATATATGTTTATTTAAAAAAAACTGTCAATGCTTAAATCATTACAGTTCCATCCTAAGACATGTTACTGTTGATTAATAGTTGTCAATGTTTTAATGACTCAAATAAAACAGACATCCGAATATAAAAAAAATGTCACTGTTTTTATCACTAGTCGGTAATCATCGTTAAACATAATTTTAAAAGTTTATACAAAACAATAGTTGTGTGTTTAAAGCGTTCGTGATTTAACGAGATTCCAGACGTGCTGTATCTTGTAAGTAGTTATTATTAAGCAGATATATTTTGAAGCAACATCATAGTTAAACACAGAAGCCTGAAACCTAAGCGGCAAAAACTGGCGTTAAGGGTGGTATTCGACAGTTTGGGTTAAAATATGTTTTTTCTCAAATGACCATATAGGTCATTGTTATCCGGAAAGATCTTGCAAAAAGCTGATCATTGGTGCCCTAGATTTGTGTGAACAGTGAAACATAAATCCCTATTCCTCATTGCAAACAGGTATTTCCTATCTAAGCCATACTGCAGAGATACCAATTTTTAACTATGAAAACCACGTTACAACTCACTTTATATCGTTTGCCTGGTAGTCCGCTCTGACCTCAGTATCTATTTTAGCAGAGATCACTATCGTGCTTATTTATAAATTTGGAATGATTGACTGTTTAAAGTGATTTTATCGCGATTTGGACTGTCTACCCATTTGGCAGAGTTTAAACCCGTCTTTATTGATACTAAATTATACAGAATGATCTAATTCGCCAAAGCAGTGGTAATGTATTGTTTTGATATAGGCAAACTGCCGGATATCTTTTTTAAACCCCTTTTTTCGTAAACATATTACAATTAATGTTTTGAAACTCTCAACATTTTTAAGATATATTCATTCCCCATGTGTGCTTGACTCTAATCAAACTACAATAACAAAACAGCACAACAACAAAAACAAACAACAACAGCAACACAAAAACACAACAAACTAAATAACAAACAGCAACAAAACAAGAACACATGGTCAAACTTTAGTAACTAATACTTGATGTAGGCAGACTATCGGATTCCACATTCAATATGCTTTACTTTAACTGAATAAAAATACATATATTCTGCATATCGGCCTGTTAATGTCTTAAGCTTCAAATTTGAATCGTAATCCTAATGCATGGATTCAGTTTTAAATATTTGTTTTATTAATGCTCGGTGGCCAATACATGATTTAGTTATAGCTTTCTGAATTTTAATAAGATTAATTTCTTCTCAAAACAAATTTAAAGACAGACAAAAGTGTCTGAAAAATACATAAAAATATAATAAGCATGAAAATTTACCAAATGAGCCTTTCGGCTTAGGCAAAAAAAAACACACAAAAAAAACAACACCAAAAACATAACTAAAAACAAACAAACAAACAACAAAAACACTATAAACAAAAACAAGGAATAAAACAGAAACACACTCGCATTCACACACATACACCCCCCAAAAAACAGCAGCAACAACAAACAAAACAAAAACAGACACACCAACACAACAGCAATAAATACATGATAGTTAGGGAAAAACATCCATTGAGCAGTTTAAAAATAGAATAGTATCACTTCATATATGGGATATATATATATTGCAATATGGATATTAGAAATCACAATCTTTGAAACTCATTGGGAACCCTATAAAAATTGTATACACTGCACCAACTTTACAGTCTTAATCAGATGTAAACTCGGTCCACTTATTTTATTATTATTTATTTATTTATTGACTTGAGTAACCTACCAAATGATAAACCATGTCCGTATTCACACCACTATACATATAGCCCTTTCCAAAAACATGATTTATCTGCCCCTACGTTTTGCTATTCAATTGAGATTTAACTTCCGGAAAACGGGCACCTGTTACTTCCGGGGAGTAAACTCAGCCAAATCTGAACGCTCACATTATTCGGTTCATTGAAGCGAAGTGTAAATAGACTGGCGTCATGAGCAATACATGAACATCATAAAAGGAAAGGCAATGGACAAGCGCGTTGCCTTTATGTTTGTAAAGGCAACTTCTGTGGTAAAATGTTGGATGGGGTGTGACTTTCATTACTTCGGTTTCCTGTTTAATAATCACAGTCCGTAGAAAAACCATTTCTGTCTCTTTGGAAAGGCATACCCAGGTATCATGATCTGTTGTGTTTTTTTTCTTCGCATTTGCAGAGGGAATGGATGGCATAACTTTGCATCTTACATACACAAAGTTATCCCCAATGCTGGCGTGTTCTATGCTGTTGATTTACAGATGTTCCGCTACCTCGTTTGGCAGCACGTGTGTATAGTCAATAGTCGGCATTTTATGTGTCGATATGCTATTGTTAGTTTTACTTACGCATAAGATTCGCTGAAATTGCACTAAGAAAATTTCTAACATTAAAAGAAATAACTGTGAAGCTCTGGAGAATCAAACATCGACCGTGTTAAAATGGGCTAAAGTGTTGACAAAAAAGACGCCCGCATTTTCTTTGATCCTTCTGAAGTTTGCCGCGACCAAGAACTATGCCCAATTAGCACACAATGATTTTTCGAAAGAAAGGTGACGTTAAAATCACATAGCGGCAGATAAGCACTCTGTCTTTCACTTTTATCGTCTCCTTCCTGTTTGTCTGCTCCCCCCTCTTTAATCTGTCTTGTCTTGTCCCATTTTGTATTCATATACATTATTCTTTTTGGACCGTAATTAACAGTTATGTTTCAATATTGGAATTATAAAACTTGCCTCATTTTGTACAAAGTTTTAGCCTACCTGAGACGTAATAAGTTTACGTTAGTTTTCTTGACATGTTTTTATTTCGTTTTGTGTGTGTGTGTACACACACACATAGTTGCCTGTAAAAATACAGTTTTCACATGCAACTTTATTTAAATATTTCCTTTATACTCGTTCTCCATATTATTCTAATAATAACGTTTAATATATAACATGTACATTCTGATCGTTAAATAAACTTATATACAAAATATCAATAACTTCTGTTCAAGAAGGGTTAACAATGACAACAAATATTTTGTTTTAAATTTATAATAGTTTAAAAAGACCATAACAAATACAACTTTATTTAATAATAGTTTTACATATACACACTGTAGTGTCTATGTGTAGTAAACGGTAAACGGTATATTCGTATGACTATGTTACCTCTATTGCAATCATATACGCCTGGATGCCTTCGGGCTTTTATTATATCAGCAACACAGGACATATTGATATGTATATGATATGATATGTTGATATGTACTTAGTCAGCCAGTATTTTCTCAAATTAAAATAATGGTCTTATTTAAGTTGACGTCCTTCGTTGCCATTGATTGTTATAAACTTGGACTTTTTGTCTGATGCATCCGCCATCTTTCAAAAGAATTTCTACGCAGAGCCGAAGCGTTCCGGAAGTTCAACAATTAAAGGGCGTAAATCACTTTTCAGCAAGACCAGAAATCAGCCATTTGAGAGTTATCTCCCTTGTCCGATATTACGCAGCTGTTTCAGCCATGCCAGCCCAGAATAACTTATACGTTACCTCCCATGGTCAATGGTTACAATTGTCGAATTATACAATAATTGAATCTGGCATTGCGCCAATAAGGATCGAGTCTGGTCATTTATTTCTATTGTACTTCATTTGATTAGAACATGGAAACGTTGATTTATAAAAAAGTATTTCCTCCAATCTAGCCAAAATACATTTAATGCACTACTATCACGATACAGTGTTTAAATGAACTAATTAGGTAGACATGTGAATGTATTATACGTTTTTAATTGGGAATTTTATTACAATCAACATGTTTTCCTAAAACATGCGATCGTGCGTGTCATTTAAAATACATGATTTTTTTTTCAAATACAATATCCATTTGACATCAGTATAATTAGACATATTTCCAAACCCTCTTATTTCAGTCACAGTAAAAGCGAGTCCATTGCCGACTATTAAAGAAGCCATAAAATCATTAAAGTAATGACCGTATTTGGTAGCGTAATTATAAGGCAATCGATCAGTTGACATATGCCACTTAACTTATGGACCCAACGAAGTTTTATTGCCCTGATTTATGTAGCAGCTCTTAGGGACGTCTATTCAAATAAGAGGACCAAAGTGGTCAAGGAATGGTAGTGTGAACAGATCTTGCTACTATGTTACAGAATAATTACTGCACAGGTTCATAAATATATAAGTATATGCCAAAATAGATTCTTAAACAATATTGTAAAGTAAAACCTGCTTTGCTATTGGTAGGTGTAACTGCAAATCTGTGAATTGAAAAAGAAAAACATGTTAAAACACTACAAATTATAATACTGTACATAATTTCGATCACGTTGAACACATAACATCCCCATCTCTGTTATTTAAACCCGATAGGTATATCGTTACTTATACTGTTTTCTTATTTATTATTGCTTATAAGTTTTCTCTTAAACAGTATATGTTGCAATCTTTTGATCAATGAAAATGTGAAACAGCTTTTCTATGACACAATTTCATTTGATATGTTATCTTGTAACCTTTGTTTTTAGAAACTATATTATCGTGTGTGTCCCCCTATGCACGCCCCCTCCCACCCAACCCCTAACCGCCCTATTAACAAAATATCTATACTTCATTAACATCACCTCTATTCTAGAATTTCACTTGTTTGACCGAACTTAACATAGCAATATATAAAACAAATTGTACAGATCCTCTTTTTGTACATGTATGTACAGTAGTGTTTAAAAAGTATTGTCTGTCTCTCTGTCTGTCGAGTAAGTGAAATTTCAAAAGTACCATGTTGATTAAAACTAAGTGCTGTTCATACACATTCTTCATTCGTTGATACGCATTTGTTATAATGAGTAATGATGTAGAATAATTTATGTTAGCATTTTTTAATAAATGCAGTTTAACTCTTAAATTATTTAACAAGCCTCAATAAAGACAATTAAATACGTTAAATTACTCTTTTTGCCCGATTGTTTTAGCAGTTAATTAATACTATTCACAAATTAGCTTTAATATCTTTAATTTATTATAATGTTGTTTTTTATATATATTTACATTTTTTTTATAAATTCCTTTTGGTAAATGTGAGAATGCTATCAATTTTCTCCAGTGTACAAAAATGTCTTAACGTAATAACGGTTTCTTTATACTCAGACAGTTGTCAAATCAATTGTTCAAGTTGACAAGATATTTACTAAATTCAGTAGGAAATAAAACAGCTACAGCATCTTCATGGACAAAATTAGAAAAAATTAAACCTAAACGATAATTTTTTCTGTGACTTTTTTCTTTACATTAATATAACACATGAAACATTTAAACAAACAAAATCATTGATCAATAACAAATGTTAATTATTTTTATTATTGATTAGGATCATTGATCAGTTATTGGCGACGCTATAAAAATGCACTTGGGAGCGGATCTCCTCAGCAATTCTCGTTCTCGCTAGAGAAAAGGCGAGCGAAAATGGGCGAAGTGTTCCGAATTTTGGAAGTTCCGCGATTTACACGTTCTCAATATACGGATCCTAATTCGGTAAATGGTGTTCTTTTTATATTTATATTATTTGTATTTATTCTTGGCTTGTAAGTTCGACTAAAACGAGGTATTTTTACTTTCTAAATTTCTAAACATTAATGTACATCTGACGGTTATACCTGTTAATGAAGACATGCTGTCCCTTTTTTAGGATTGTACATATAAGTAGCCATATATATTAGAATTAAATTATTCCAGTGATTTTAATGTTTACTTAATAATTTAAATCAGTCATCTCTAACTTTCTAATAAATATTAATTTTCATTGTTGCGTCGCCCTTTGATACTTCGCATCAATGCTTTTCTTGTACAAAATTATAATCCTAAATACAGACAAAATTAATAAAAATGTTTTAAAAGTAGACACCACTCGCAAAATCTTTGCCATTTCTACGCAACAGTCTTGTCCGGATACAACAGAGGAGTTTCGAAAGTAGTGGGTATAACAACTGCCCACTCCAAAATTTCTCACACATACCATCAAGGACGCCGCTCTTCAGCGCTGAGGTCAGTGAATATGGATCATCTTTGTCGCCGAGAATACAAACTGTTTGGACTCATGAGGAAAGTTGCTGAAATGAAGGAAATGGCTATTTTGGGCTGCAACATTTCAAAGTTGTCTAGAGAGCATGCACTCAGACCCCCTAGCACGACTAGCTGCTGCTCGTTTAATACGGACCCCCACCCCTATAAAAGACACAACCTGACTCCCCCTTCTATCATTCACAAGACGTCGCTCAGCCTGGCTTATTATTTAATAATTCTCCGATAATAGAACAAAGGAAAAGGATTTGTTTTAAGTTAAATGTATTTATTCTCATGTATAACAAAACAGCCAAGTGAAATCATGTGCATTTTATTTTTAGCGAAGGAACTGTATCATTAGTTAACTTCACGATGTACATTGTAATCTATTTGCCCTTAATTTATAACTACGTTGGTATGTACAATACCTTTATATACAGAACTCACATTCACATTATGTATTGTTTATTTTATCCCAGTTGAGATTCATGTTTACTCTGATCTCCATTACTAGCAACTAAATCTGCATGGGTTAAAAAACTATATTGAACATACCGAACGACTGTATTCACGTCCTTGATCACGTAATTTTGAATGGCGGAACATGCCGTTTAAACACGTGATAAAATCGGTTCGTATATAAACAATAGACTTTTCCGTAATTTACAAAATAGTTACGGAACTCTGTGTTACTGTTTCGCTGTTATGACTTGATATTTAACACAAGCTGTTGTGGTGTACACATTTGATGTATATGTGCATAAACTGTTTTATAAGTGGTGAAGTACTGCGGTTTTAAAGAAGGTAGTTCTATGGACAAAGAACAGAGACTGAGACGGAAATCTTATTCAAACCGGAGGCGCTGACATTGTGACGACAGACCAGTAGGAATGATAATGGACAATTAGAACAAGGTACAGGTGAGAAATTCAATGCTTTTTATTTGCTTTGTTTAAAAACAATCAATAACATTTTGCAAATGTTCAAAGCATAAATAATGTATACCTATATAGTAAGAACTTATATAGCCAGAACATTTTTTACGCGAAATCAGGATTCCAAACCCTTGTTTGGCTTAAGCACAAAGAATTCAATTTGTATCAGGTTATGGCCTGTTTCCGCTGAAAAACATAAAACTTTACGACAAAACAAAGTAAAGATATGGTAAAAAAATTGTTTTGTTTATTGGAGAGAATACATTTTAAAAGTGGCGCATTTGTGTTTTTAATAGGGAAATTTTAGGCATGTAAAATGTGTTTCGGGAGTGTACAATTTCTAATTTTATGGGCTAATGGCGTGCATTTTATACTAATTTCAAAGACTGGATCATCGACTTCACTCTTGTCATCATTATCGATATCATGATCGTAATTTACCATCAGCAGCAGGAGAGGCATCGCAACATTTCTACTTACCGTAATGATCGTATGCGGCATAATAATAATAATAATAATAATAATAATAATAATAATAATAATAATAATAATAATAATTGACCGGGCCTTGTAACTTTTCAGTAGAGAGTTGGCTCCAGGTACGGTGGCAGTCCCACGGTTCTGGTTGGCTCGGTGTCGGGATAATGTGACTAGGTGTGATATCATGCCAGGTGTTCATGGCATGCTACATACAGTGATGGAAGCATTTTATATGTTTTTAGTGGACACCGTCTCCAGATAAATGAAATACTGTTGACGGGACGATAAACACACAAAAAAAACAAAAACAATAATAATTATTATCATCGTTGTTATTATTAACTTATCTCATTTTCAGTACCTCACTATCATTTGCAGCACATACTATTATTATTGTTAGTATTTGTAGAAGTAGTAGTAGCAGCATTAGCAACAGTATATATAGTAGTAGTCATAATATTATTAATAATATCATTATCATCATCAACAACAACAACATCATTCTTTTCTGCCTTACTTCTGCTTTTTCAGATTTTTTTTCTCAGAAAAGAATTAACAGTTATATCATTATTAATAACATAATATACATTAACAATGTATAACTGTTATGTTTCAGTCATAATGGATGAAGTATCCGGATGTTGGGCATCTTTATTAGGCACACAGCCACAGCCCTATAGTCACAACAACTGTGACGAGTGTGCTGAATCGGGAAACATGGTTACTGCTTCCGGTTTTTGTTCTGACTTTCTTTGCACATCATGCATTGAGCAGCACAAAAAGCCAGATAGTCAAGAAATCACGAAATTCTTGAGGGTAGAGACATGCCAACCATTAAGAAAAGAAAATACAATGTGGAGAAATGCACCATGCACCCCAGGAGGCCGATTGAGGCTTATTGTCCTGATGATGACACATTTGGATGCTCGCTGTGTTTCACGGTTGGCCACAGATCCTGTCAGAATATTTCTCTACTGTCTGATTTGTCACGTGGTGTAGAAACAAGCAAAGACTTTCTAGATGTCCAAAATGCAGCTGACAGATGCAAGAATTTAGAGGAGGAGTACAAGCAGGTCATCACGAAATATTTGTTCAAGAACGATGAATGGCACAGTAAAACCTTGGAGAAATTTCAACAATTCCGATCAGACGTCCTTAGTATCGTAGAAGAAATCGGCATTAAAGTACACGAGATGGCAGACGCATTGAAAGAGGAAAATAAAAGCCAGCTGAATAAACTAGCACATCAAATTGCAACATATACGGAACAAGTTAAACGGTATAAGGTAAATATGGACGACAAGAAAGATCGCAATGAAAATGAACAATTATTCATTGATTTAAAGAAAAATGGTAGGCTTGTAATTGACTCTGTTCCTCGCTTAGAGTCAATCTATAGGGATATTGCTATCAAAACATTTGAATTTGAAATTGATCCTTCCATCAAAGATATATTAATCAAGACCAACAGAATAAATGTTGAGACACAATCACTTCTTTTTCAACATAGGACAGAATCAGACGAGGAAAGTAACGCCAGTGTTCACAGAGCTCTATCACCAGCCACAAGATGCAAATCAATATCTCTGGTGAACATCAAATCAAAGGAGGATGTTAAAACATTCTGGGTGACTAGCATAATTGAACTTTCAGAAACAAAACTTGTCATGGCTGACTATAATAATGCCTGCCTGAAAGTGTTTGACATGACCAGTAACTCCATCACACAGAGACGGTCCCTAACAGCAAAACCCTGGGATATCACTAAAGTTCCCGGGTGTCGTGTGGCTGTTTCATTTCCAAACGCTACACAGATCCAATTATTCAAAGCTGACCAGACCCTGGAACCTTGTGGAAGTATTGACGTGCCTTCTGGTTGTTTTGGTCTACACTGTACTGGAGACAGATTTATTGTTTCTAACACCAGTCCAGCAAAGGTTCTGATACTTAGTATGACTGGTACTGTTCTGCAGACTATCCAGTATGATCCACCAGGGAAAGAGTTATTCCAGTATCCCTATTACTTGACAGTCAGTAATGACAACAAGTTGATCTATGTAAGTGATCATGACAACCATAACCTCACATGTATGACTACTACCGGCGTGGTCCAGTGGGTTTACCGGGACGAGCAGTTGAAGGGTCCATATGGCGTGACTACCGGAGAGAACGGGTCTATCTACCTCTGTAGCAGGAGAACCAACACCATCCACGTGGTGTCCCATGACGGTGCCAGACTCGCCATCATACAGAGTGATCAGTCCAGTATCCGGCATCCATATGCTGTTTATTATACCAGCAACAACCAGACACTGTATGTGTCGAACTACAAGGAAGATCATATCAGAAGACTCAGTCTGCAATAGTTTATTGATCGAAAATATATTCGAGTTCCGTGATTGCAGAAGAAACTTTTTTTCTTTTGTATAATATATGTGCATATATAAAAGTACATTATACTGTTTGCTGACATTGACCGTTGATCTTTTAAGTGATTGGATAAAGTGTTTCTATGTACAACTGGGAGATGATATTTGCGCAAAAGTTTAGAGAATAAAGTTCCTTATGATAATTTTGTGCAGATTTTTTGTATTAAGAAATTTGATGCTTACTGCTTTGTTCATAATTTATATGAATAGATTTATAAATGCAATTATTTATGTGTGTATAACAGGAAAGAGTACCATATTTAGTATTTATTATTTATGTGCTATACAAAGCTTTACTCATGCCTGCTGCGCAATAGTGAAAAAAAGAATGAAAATAAGTTCAAATATAAAGAATACAGAAAAAGAAGAAAAATGATGATGAAGAAAATAAGTAGTCTTAAGATATGATGATTGCAACATTGTAAAACACAAGAACATACAATCTAAGCGGCCTAAACTGGTCGTTATATTACATATATGGTTTTGAAACTGTTAACATTGTTAAGATATATTATATCCCATTCCATGTGCTCTGACGCTAATCAGATAGTCCATGAGGATGATCTCAATCTCAAGGTCAAACTTTATTTAAGACACGGGGGTACGCTACAACAGGACAGTATCACCAAGGGAGGAAACGGCAACCGACCTAAAATGTAATTTGCATAGTCTTTAATCCTTTCCGTTTTCCTGAAAGTAAAAAATCCAATTGTAAAAATTATAGCCATAAATAACATATCTGTTGTAACGAAGGTATGCTATTACATGGCAGTAATATCAGATTACAGAAAACAAATACGTTAAAAAATCATAAAATGGGGACATAATGTTGTCTTAAGTCACCAATAAGTAAAGCGTTTATTCATTATTCGGTTGCCATGCATTCTTTAAACAACTTAACATTAGGTACGAACAACGCTGTACCTTTTTTTTTTTGAAAGGAAATATGAGCTTAACTTGCTAAATCAGATTCATAACTGTCAGAATCAGAATAAGACTTCAATGAGAAGTTTGCAATTTGCAGATGTTTTAATTAAAACAACACTATGTAATAAACTTAAACAATGTGAAACGTGGAGAGTCCTCGGACGATCGTATTCTATTACAGTTAAGAAAACACCCAATTTATTTGTGTATGACGTGCGATGTTAGCAATTAGAATTCGGGAGAA
The DNA here is from genome assembly GCA_007844125.1 of Sinonovacula constricta. Classification (NCBI taxonomy): domain Eukaryota; kingdom Metazoa; phylum Mollusca; class Bivalvia; order Cardiida; family Solecurtidae; genus Sinonovacula; species Sinonovacula constricta. Next base: position 1,287,340 of record CM017564.1, read on the forward strand.
GCAAACATGTGCGCATTTTAAACATTGAATAAAAAAGAAACCAACAACAAAACTATACGTTCGTAAGTGTGATATAAGAAATTGGGTAAAGCTGTAAGATGCAGGGACATGAACAGCTGTAATTCTTAATCATCATTATATTTATATACTCCACATCTATATCATTTCATATTGCCATGGGGAAAATATGGTCTTTTAATGTCCGCATCATGTTGCATTGAACACTATGTATATGTCAGGTTATGTATGCGTAGAAGATTGTGTGTAGGTGTACGTGTATGTGCGCGTACGTGCGTATGTACGTGTGTGTTAAATGTGGTATCAGACAGTTTGCCTTTATCAAATACTCATAACAATAACTAATCCCTGTTTGGGATAATGACCGAATTTTTACACAGCTTACCCTTGAAGAGAAATTTTAACACAACCTCAATTGTAATATTGCAATAATCGTGAAGAGATATTAAGCTCTTAATGTTCGTTCTTTCCAAGTCTATAAATAAGCATGATGAGAATTTCTGCTAAAATATAGATCGACGTCATCAAAATTATACAACGTGATCTATATTAAAACGTTAGTGGTCATTTTTTGTAGTTTAAATTATCTAACTGAGCGTGCCCCAGATAAGAAATACTTATTTCTAATAACGTGTAAGGTGTTATGATTTACTTTTCGAAAGTATATAGGCTATCAATAAACTACATTTTGCAGGATCAATTTCAGGTTACAACAATTTTTTGAGAAAAACAAGCAACAGGTTGGCCCAAACTGTCGGATATTATCGTTATGTTGTCTATTCCTATAAGACGCAAGTTTACGCGAGTATTAGACCTTCAATTAATTTATGGATATTAATGTTTAAATATGCCATGTTGTACTCAGTTTCTTTTTATTTTTGTATAATTGCGTTCGACAATTAGAGTAACATTGTTGGTGTTACGAAAGTGAATCAATGATCGAAGTGCTAAAACGTATATTTACTTAAAAAAGAAAATACACCTTACTCGTTCGATCATTATTATACTAGTCTTATTCTTTACCGTAATTCAACCAACAGCTGGTCACTGTCATCAGTCGGCGTTGTGCCTATGACTGACATATGCAGGTGACGTATACTACTAGTATTACAACATGCTCAGAACAGAGATATGCTAGGTGGTCGTGGTTAACACAGCTTAATTATAATTAAAAAAACGTCGCAACGCTTTTGATTCTCCATGTTACCATGTAAACTGAACCCCTTAGCTGCTCAGTAGTTATGATAGAAAGACAAAACATGACGACACATTTTGCTCATATATATCCTACAGATCAGAGCCCATATTTCGGTCCAATAATCATTGCGGTTAAAATTCTTTGGTTTAGTTTAGAAAACAATATAAATAAATAATAATATTTTAAACAATTGTTAACAAGTCGTGTGTAAGGTGACATCCGACACTATATCAAACACATGTATACATATCTGTATCCTGTTTGGGGTATTTTCAAATACTTTCAGCAGAAAATCATACTTAGGTCCAAGCATTTTTAATTGAAAAAAAAAAAAAATAATAATACGAACATTTTAAAACGTATCTCTATCTTAAAACAGTATTACTCGTTAAAACACTCAACATGTTCTTTCTTTAAAAATTTATAAATAAGCACTTTAGGGGTGTCTGCTAAAATAGACATCTAGACATCGACGTCACAGCGGATGACCCGGATGATGATCTACTGTGATATCAACTATAAGTGGTCACGTTAGTTTTAAAATAGATAAATGTGCAACGTGGCTCAGACAGGATATAGAGGTTTGTAATGACGATGGTGTTATGCATCACTATTCACGTGGGTGTTGGACATCAATAAACAGCATTTTGCGGTTCAATTCAGGTAACAATCATTGATTTGGTAGTTTGAGCAAATAAAACTGGTTCAAATTGTCGAATACCTCCTTTAATGTTGTATATTTTTTAGTTTACGGTTATGCTTTTAAACGGCTGCGATATAAACCTTCTCTCTACAGCAATAAAAGAATATTTAAGGTTTAATAGTGTAGATGCACAACATGGCGGCCAGTCGGCGAAGAAATAAGCGTTCACTTTAATGCTAAAGTTCTTAACAAGTAATAGATCGTATCAGGCAGTTAGTTCCAAATAAATGTGAAAAGTGAACACCCCACTCGTAATTTCAAACATGTATTTCCCATATGAGCCACGCTGCGCTGTTATAAATAAATAAATAAATAAATATACATATTTTATTTATTTTTACTTTTTTTACATCTAGAAAGCCACGTGATCAATAACTTTCGTTATATCCTCATTCGGGTAAACAGATGTGACGTCTATATACATTAAACAGAAATTCATATCGTGCTTATTTAATGATTGAACACAAAGAGAGATTTCTTTCCATGGTTTGTACTGCCTAACAATTGGTGCTTTATTCAAAATCGTTTTTATTAAGACTAAAGCATGGGTTTATGCAGAAATCTTTAATAAACAACAATAACAAGAACAAAAGCACAACAAAAACAACAATAAAAACACAAAACAATAACAAAAACAAAAACACACAAACGAATAAACAAACAAACAACAACAGCACAGGGTCAAACTTTTGTTACTAATATTTGATATATGCAAACTATCGAAAAAACGTTCAATATGTCTTACTTTCCGCTCAACAAAGCATATAATCTGCATATTGATTTGATAATGTCTTAAGCTTCAATCGCAATGCATGGATTCAATTTTAAATATTTGTTTTATGACAGTTCGGTCATGTATAAGTTATAGATTTCTAAATTTTAATTAGATTATATTTCTTCTCAGAAAGAAAATTAACGACAGGCATAAGTGGCTAAAAAATACATACAACCAAAGCTTGAAAATTTATTATAAATGAGCCTTTTGGCTGAGGGAAAAACAAACAAGGAAAGCAAAACAAAACAAAAACATAAAAAACAGACACAAATACAACAAACAAAACTAAAGCCCTAGCTGCTCTGTATTTAAAATACAAAGGCGTTTTTACCATGTCAACAGAACACCCTAGCTGCCGAGAAGTTATGATAGTGAGATACTGTTACCATGCCAACTGAACACCCTAGCTGACCAGTAGTTTTGATAGTTAGATACTGTAACCATGTCAACTGAAGGCCCTAGCTGCCCAGTAGTTATGATAGAAAGATACTGTTACCATGTAAACTGAACCCCCTAGCTGCCCAGTAGTTATGATAGAAAGATACTGTTATCATGCCAACTGAACACCTTAGCTGTCCAGTAGTTATGATAGAAAGATAATGTGACCATGTCAACTGAACACCCTAGCTGCTCTGTAGTTATGATAGAAAGATATTGTTATCATGTCAACTGAACCCCGTAGTAGCTCAATAGTTATGACAGAAAGACACTGTTACCATGTCAACTGAACCAGCTAGCTGCTCTGTAGTTATGATAGAAAGACACTGTTATCATGTCAGCTGAAGCCCGCAGTAGCTCAGTAGTTATTTTAGAAATAGGTAAATAAGAAAAGGTCCTATCAAAATTTTCACAGATATTTAAATTTTATCTACCTGCAGACCAAGGCAGACAAGGTAAATGTAAATGTGACAAAAAACACAGAGACGAGACATAACACACAAAAAGAAAAACCATCAGTTACCGCCTTGGAACGGTCAGTCGGCAAAACACCCTAGCTGTCCAGTAATTATGATAGAAAGATACTGTTACCATGTCAACTGAATACACTAGTTGCTCTGTAGTTATGATAGAAAGACACTGTTACCAAGTCAACTGAACACCCTAACTGCCCAGTAGTTATGATATAAAGACACTTATACTATGTCAACTGAACATCCTAGCTGCTCTCTAGTTATGATAGAAAGACATTGTTCCCATGTCAACTGAACCCAGCTGTCCAGTAGTTATGATAGAAAGATACTGTTACCATGTCAGCTGAACACCCTAGCTGCTC